>BOPP01000095.1:1144814-1217970 GCA_017312745.1 Gryllus bimaculatus
ACCGTTTCCTTTTCTCCATTGTGAATTTAGTCAGAACACAATAGCACATACACTTTTGTGTCGTGGCATTCACCGTGTCTGAGGAGGTATCTACTGCATGGTTTCGGAGTTAACGCGCGCGCGTGCGTGTGCGTGTGCGTGTGTGTGTGTGTGTGCGCGTGTGTGTGCGTGTGTGCGTTCGTGTGTGCGTGCGTGTGTGTGTGCGTGTGTGCGTGCGTGCGCGCGTGCGTGTGTGCGTGCGTGCGCGCGCGCGTGTGTGTGTGTGCGTGAGGGGGGGTTAGCGCTTGAATTATCATTCAGTTTTAAAACCAAAGTTTTGTTTAATGTATTTCTTTATAATCGAAACATTGTATTGCTGCAAAAAAATAAAGTTGGATAGTTATTGAACTACACCTTGCTAATATTTTAATGGAGCACAAACTAATTTAAATGGAATAATTTAGTATTTACTTTTATCTGCCCTTCCAACAATTACCCTGCTAATATTTTTTCTAATAAAGAGTTAAGATTTTTTTCAATACTTTCGAACATTTCAATAATGCTCACTTAATTTCATGTCTCTTGGCTTCATTTTGTAATGATGATCGCAAAAGTTGAGGTGTTTTAGTCATAACAAACTGTTTTATTAGTAACAACACACGCTGCTCCGCGTAACTTTCTAATTTTCGTTTCGAATCTTCAAAGCTATATTTGTCTTGACTGAGCTCCTTAACAAAGTGAATGATGCTGATTTTTGCCGGGCATCCCACTGCCCTGCGACCTTCTTGAGGTGCGTTCTTTTGCCCGCGAGGAGAAGCCAAGGCTCCGCGTCGTGGCTGAGTGCACGCGCACCGGCCAAGGTACGTGGCCTCAGGGCCCCGGGGCAATTACTGGCCTGGAATACACGGTGGGACGGGAGGCGCCGGGCCGAGCCGCACCGCGCCGGTGCGGGCAAAGCGCAGCTGCCGCCTTGCCTCCTCTGGCTCCCGATGGTCGTTTTCACTCACGAGCTCAGACGATTCTCCCCGTGACGGAGGAGGTATTGGTGACTGTTGCGACGGGTTGACTGCTATGGTCATTAGTCCCGTAAGTGTGGTGAAGGTTTTATCACGTGAGGCTGCTGTGTTCTTTCGCAGACGGATGGTGAGATCCGACGCCGACCTACGCGTCTGTTAGCGGGTTTTCCTCATCCCCGTGTTTCCCACCAGCAGGGCACCGCAAAACGCAGGTGTGTAACGAGTGAAGACAGGAAGAGTAAGGAAAGATCGCAGGCAGTCCGTGGTCCTTTTGATAAGGTACTGCCCGGGTATTCGCTGGCGTTGTTCGGAGAAACTACCGGTCAGAGCAGCCAGTCGCAAGAGTTCTCCAGCAGATAGCGACTGAATTCAACCTAGCTTTGGGCAAGTGGCTAGGGTCAAAAATCCTGCAATCATTGTCGGGAATCGAACCCTAGGAGATCCCGGTTACAGATAACGGCGGCCGTGTTTGCTTGGTGGGGTGTACGTACATTCAAGGAAAGCGAAGGCCTATAAGGGAAGTGGAGATGTGGGCTGAGGCAGTTTGAACTTATGGACGAGGGGAATGATGACTAACACAGAGGTCAGGTGCGCGGTACGGGTGATAGTAAAGGTGATGACCGCGGCTCTGGAGATTGTGATAAATGGAGGTAAGGGCGTGAGTTGAGGAGGTGGGCATCGTTTTTAAAGTGATGTTTTCGTAGTTACAGTGAAGTTTTTTTGGAAATATAGTGATTTTCTGACTGACATGGTGGTTTTAATGATAGAGTGGTAGAGGTGGTTGAGGTGGTTTGTCGTTTTGGGTTCTGGTGTCAGTTGTGGAAATAGTGGAAGGAGAGAGTGTGCAGTGAGAGCAGTGGCGGTAATGCTGTAACGTTTACTTCTCTAGGATGGTGACTCAATTTACACGAGCAGAGACAAAATTACTGACTATCTCAATTTTTTTTTCTGTGGTAGAAAAATAAGCAGAGGCGGCGAGGTTTTAAATAATCTCCGTATATCAGCAATCATTGTAATGATGTCTTTACAAAGATAGAGGGCGTAGGCAACGTAAGCCGCAGTGCCAACGGCAAGGACGATGATGTTGATGAATTTGAAATAATTGATGACCGTCAAGGAGACAACTGAGAGAATGACGAAGGCAATTACCACGGGTGAGGGAAGACATTCAAAGAGGAAGGAGAAACGGGTTGCCCCAGACGTAGGTCCTCCATCGCGGATACGAATTTGAAGGAAGCGACGAATTTCGAGGAAGCGGATGCGGTCGGGAGGAAGGCGTAGGAAGAGGAGGCGGTCTGTAGGGAGGAAAAGGGGAAAGGAGAATTAATCAGGCAGTGTAGGTTACGGTAGTTCCTTGATAATTATAAAGCAAAAACGAACTTGCGACATATTCTTCGTAAACATCAATGAATAAGCAATGACGAAAGAAACAGAGATGAAATGAACTTGAGAATGATCAGGTTTACGGTGCCCAATAACTTGCACGACGATATTGCCAATAGTGACAAGAACATTTACTATGATACTGAGGAAGATTCTGATGATAATGAGATGGGGTTGTTCGTCGGGGATAAATTGTGACGGAGGCCGTGACGAAAACTATGACTCCGAAAAAATTAGTCATACACAGAGCTGGAGAAACGGAAGTGCCTACAGGAGTAGCACCAGCGTGACGGAAGCATTAGGTTGAGGCAAAGGGAGGAGACGAGGAGGTCACGAGGAACTCGGTGGAAGTAGAGGACGTCGGTACGCGGTAGCGACGCATTCCTAAATTATTCACCCATACACGAAAGACTATCATTCATCTATGACTCAGCTTTAGCACAATGATGATGAATATAGAGAATGATATTAACGAAATGAATGTGGTAGAAAAAGTAGTGCAGGAAATTAAGTAGGTAGGAACGCAATTGCGGTTGCAGCAGACTGCGAGTGAGTGACGAAATCAGAAGCAGAGGAGGTCGGGAAGTAGGTGTTAGGAAAGGAGGAAAGAAGCCGATACCATACAAAGGGGGAGGCGGGGAATCGGAGTTACTTTCAGAGGCGGCAACGCCATCGGGGGGGGGGCAGAAGGATGCACCGAAATTGGTGGTAATGGAGGAAGTCGTGGAAAGACGGAGGTAGCGAAGAAGGTCGGCTAGGAGGAAAAGGCAAAGAGAGTGGACTTGGCTGCCGTAGTTTCCTTGTGATTCAGCTGGCGTTGCGGCGCGGCGTGTGCGAGTCGAGTGGGAGGGGCGGGCTAGGGAAGGCCGGGTCGGGACGACGCGGGCGTGGTGGAGTGGCGAAGTGTGCGGGGAGCGTTGCACAAAAGCGGGTGATATGTAAGCGGGCGCAACGGGCCATGCGGGTCGCGTGGGCGTCGCAACGGGCTCCAATGCTGCCTTATGTAGCATTCGCGTGGCGGAGCGGTTGTCGCGACGCTAAGCGGCGCGTCCAATTAGTCGTGACCTGAGTCACTGCGCCGCGAGGGGAGCGGCCAACCGAATGGACACGCGAGCCCGTCAGGGGGGGGGCGGGGGCGGGGGGGGGCGGGGGGGGGGCGGCGAGGTGGATCCGCGTCAGCGCACGAAGCCGCCTGCGGGAACCGGACACCCGCTCTCGGCAACAGCGCCGCCGACTGCCAGTCGCAACGTGGCGAATGAGGGGAGCGTGCGCAACCGGAATGGGGAGATACCACAGTACATAGCAAGTGTTGGAAGTTGTAGTCGCATTTGGACTACAGGTTTGCAGTGAATCATAGCATCTCATAGTTTTCTTTGTCAGTCAGTCGGTCGTTTCTCGCAATTTCTATAAATATTTTTTTCTGTAATATTGTATAAACAATACGATACAGTCTAGGAATAGAAATTATTTCATCAAGAAAACCAGTTAGATGTATAGGAGAAAACCTCAATTCTCCGTAATGCGTTTATCTTGATATTAAAAGAACAGCATCATCAAAGTATAACAGCATTTATTTTGATACAAATACATTCGCTGAAACAAGTGATAATGACATAAAATGGTATTATATCATTATCACTTGTTTTCACTTATTATTATGATTCACGAAAACTGTCGTTAACTTGTGAGACCCATTGAAACATCGATGTGATGAGAAATTACCACACAGCAGATGACAATCTTCTGGTCAAAGAAACCCAGGGAATAAGTTCTGTTCTTGAAAACTCTGCAGAAATACCGTTTGCTAAACTTCCAGGAGTTTCGCCTATTGCAGTCATAAACTATAAGATCAAGAGTGCCAGAAGAATCTTATTTCCGGCCTTTTCCTGATCAAGAATGAAAGTCCCATTGGAGTACATTATTGTCGCACACTGATTTAAATTCTAGTACGTTTTGGAATACGTATATTTAAATATTAATATTTATATAAATAACAATAAATATAACAGGAAATTGATTTGTCTAACAAAAAATACGATTGAGGAAAATTTGTCACTGTAATTTAAAAAAAAAGTTAATTGAAGCAATTAGGAACATTTTTGTAATTGAAATTTCTTGAGCCATTTTTTATCTGTAACATTCACAATTTACATGTAGATGTCTAATGAATATATGAAGTATAGATTCACCAATTCATTTATACAACTAATAATAATTTCATGTAATACTTTACAAAATTTGAAGGTGATGTACTGTTCCCTGCGACGTTCATTATTTTTTCACACTCTTACTTTCGTGTCCAAGAACAGCCTATTTTAATTAGGTCAACAAGCAAACTCTTCAAACCAAATCAAATAAAGATTCCCCAAAGACACCTTCAGATCATAAAACAAAATAAAATTAGAAACTCTCAAACTCTAAAGAATCTACCTATTCCCCTTTCCCTGAATTTAAACCAATATCAATCAAAATTACACAAAAATATATTATACAGTACTTTCCGAGGAAGTTTCCAATACATTAACGTATTTATGTTTCTCACTTCTGTAAGGCCTAGTAGGTAGAAGCTGTTGTGGGTAAAAGTATGCAACGCAGGCGATAGTCGGGCTCGAGGTCAGCTTGTTTGATACTTCTGTAGTAATAAAGAGGCCAAATGTTGGGGCTCGCGCAAAGCCATGGGCTCTCCAGAAGGGCTAATTTTAATCAATTTGAAAAGTCGACCCCTGGCGCACGGGCGACAGTTTGCGGGTGTCTCGAACATGTCGAAAGCGCCTTTTCCGCTTCTGAAAATTCTCTTGTTGCGATCTTTCATGACGGACTTTGAGGAGGGTTCGGATTCGAAGCAGTGACTCAAAGATCTCCATTGTGCGAATGTGATTCTGTATAGTGGCAACTTGAGGATATCTCAGAGAAGGAATAGATTTTTTCTTCGATTAAGAAATTAAAACACTTAGCAGACTCAATTGAACTCAATAAAGTCTGATATCTCCATTGCTGCGGGAACGTTGTTATAAAACAATTTTCTGAAGCTGTAGCCTATTCGAAGCAAAGAGAGGGTCACACTTGCTTAGATTATATTAAGTAATATATAAAGCATTTTAATGTAACATAGCTAAATTTATATTTTAGATGGAGTGGTGAGCTTAAATTATTTTCGTAAGATTTCAGATCAGAGATGTGACTGTTTTGAAATTAAACATTTAATAGAAAGTTGATTCCAAAGAGACATTTAAACGCGTCTATATTTTTAATTTGAGCAATTTTAAATAATGCTAAGTATACGACAATGTACCTGATACAAATAAAGTGAAATACTGGGAATGGTATGTACATTTACGTCGCTTCTCTAAAATTTATTCATCTGTAAAATATATAATATTTCTGAAATCAACCACAAGTCCACTTTCGTCACAACATAAATGAAAGAACATGAACCTTTTAAATTTCAAAATATAACTTTTAAAACAGGATATGACATACACATTTCAGAATATATATTAATATAATGTTAACAAATCAAGAAGAGGGAAATGAAAAGAGAAGAACAGATAATGACATACTAGATGTTTTCGTGGGTAAGCTCTTATTGATATTTCGCCTGTGTATTAAATATGGTTGCCGGAACCCGATGTTAGATTTTAAGACATTTCTCCGTGGCAAATACCGAAAATTGAACCTTCTATTTTTTCTACTCTCTGGTAGATCCCCCCCAAAAAACAGCAACAACCACCAACAACAACTAAGTGCTCTTCGTATTGAACGCCATGCCTCGGATCACAGCAGCCTGTACATTGTTCATTTCCTTCCTTCCCAGTTACTTTAAAAGTTTTAAGGGCGGCAGGATCCGAAATGGCCTCTGGGGGCACAAGTGGTTACAAAGCTTTTGGGAGACGTATCAGCAACAAACACGGCGGCTGTGCGAGGGCCCCAGCCATGGCCATTAGCGCTAAAGAGCGTAAAAACGGCGCGGGCTTATCGCAACGCTTCCGAGGCTTCGAGCCCCGAGGCGGAACCCCTGCACTTTTTGCTGCTTTCGGAAGCGGATTCGCGGGAAGATCCCAGGGCACGCAGAAGCAGCAGGCAACAGGCGCTTTACAGCTCCACAGGTCGCGGATGGACGGACGTTGCCGGTGTTACGTTGCCGATGTTACGTTGCCGTTGCCGATGCAACGGCGAAATTCGTAGAGGTCGAAGCATCGTCCCATTATTCCACAGTTCCCAAGAAAGATCCTTCGAAAGGTGGCCTATAAGCCTTGGTGATGGTGAGAGAGGTACCTAGGAAAAGTAACGAGGTCGTAGAGTGCAAGAACGACAATTTTGAAAAATCGCAATGATATTGTACAATGTTTGTATGTATGTATTGCGCATCTTAGGGTTGGAATAATTTGACTTTTCCAACTAGCGGTGTTCTCGGTCCTGAGCCCTGTTTTTATTTATTATCCACGTCTGAGGATTAGAGAGACATGTGGCGAGCATGACATATTCCTATCACCGCTTACTTGGCCTGCTGGAGCTTTTTCTTTCGTCACACACCTATAGAAACTAACACGATTTGTATTAGAAACCTACAACTTTCTTTTTCTCCCCAGTTGTAAAATATTGTACAATAATAAATAAATAAATTATCAAAACAGCATGAAAACGAAAGAGAATCTACACGCATTAAAATACATATACTAAGAAGCACTAAAACGCTTGTTCTGGTATTTTTAACCTTGAAGCTTAAACGACGAAGATATGCAAAAATGTTTGGAAATACGCGAATTACGCAGAAATATAGGTAGGTTCCTTGAATAAAGTTAAAGGATGGATACATTGTACATTCACCATGTATTCCGATGTGTTCATTAGCAACCTACCATGATCCTCGCCATTAATTACTCTGGTACGTGCACGGATGTACTTTACGAACAATGCATGCATTATTCATTTCAATACGTAACGCCGGAATAAAACTAATTCGAACTACCATTCAACTTGCAATTTTTCTTTTTACAAATCTTCATCACTTTAGCAAGCAAAATGTTCAATATAGAGTAAATATCCAACATATTTTAGTTTTCTTAAAAATACAGCAACTACCGTTAAATAACAATTATCAATAATTCACGTTTAGTGATTTTTCTGCAACTAAGAATACAAATGTTTCCCAATAGTCAATATTCGCTAGTGTTATTTATTACTTTTGTGATTAACAAAACTGAAAGGAATGGTCATGTACTTGGTCTAATGCGCCACAGGAATGTGGGATTAGGTGCAAGGTTCTGGGCGGCGCCGTTTTCTTATCGCGCCACTAACTTCAATTTTCTTAATTTCCGCGACGCAGCGATAAGCTAAGAGGTTGACCTTGGGATGATAATAGTTCAGTTCCGAGCCGCGTTGATCGCGTTCGTTCCGCCTTGACTCGTTTTGAGGCGGTGGTCGTGCGACGTCGGGGTAAGGGAATGAAGGTAGGGGGGGGGGGGGGCGAGAAGGAGCGGTGGTGTAAAGAGCCACACCCTTGCGCACGCAGACGATCCCCACCCTAATCGAAAAGTTTCTGCAAAACAAATGAGGGGTTATGACGAGCAAGCATGCACGCCTGCATGACTCCCAAGAACGCTCGTGCTCACGCTAAAGCCGTAGTTACGGCAACTTCTAGTTATTTGGCAACATCCATTACCGAAATCACATCAACACGAAAACAAAGAAAATATCATACAAACGTACAATTTTACGTGATACATGCGTGGAATTAGTAATTGAGTTACACTTGGATGAAAATGTAGCAGTTAACTGCACGAGTGACATGTTTATGAACGATCCTAGTATTTATTTTTTAGGAAAAATAATGGATGTAACATATTTTTTGAAGTTTGTGTGTCTCAGAAGGACATACCTCTGTAATTCAGAATGGACATGGCTCTCTTTAATTTGGACGATGTAGCTCTGTATAATTCAAATGCGTGATCGAGGAAACATTAACGATCATCAAGTTCTTCATTCATTCACAGCTACTATTAATTCATCTCTAATCATTGGAACTAAAAGTGTGATATTAGACATAATTAAATGGACTGTAAATAAACATAGTTCTAGGATAATACTATATTAGCTCTTTGTTTTTTTAATAGTTCAATTCGTAAAAATTAAAATTGTAGTTATTGATACATGCATATAGAATGAGAGACATTAATGTGATAGGCACTCAAAAGATTAACCTAAATGTTGATGTGGAATGCACTACACAAAATGTTGAATATAGATTCTTAAGTAAGAGTTGAACATTGTATTAGCCCACCAACAGTACACAGTAGTGGATATTTTAGTCAAAAGAACACACATTCGAGTCCATACCATATGAATTAACGGCTACACAAGTGGTTTATAAACAAATCATCTTCAGGAATACTGCCCTTATGAATGCCTAGCACACACATCTCGTGAGCCAGCTTGAGGCATGATGAAACTGTATATTGAAAGTGTGGTGTTTGCTTGTTTAAACTTGCTCATTGCAATAAGTCGAACATTCAATAAGTTGAACAAATGGAATTATGGATATAAGGTAATAATTTTTATGTGAAGTTAAGAGTTTAAATTTTCTTGATAAAGGAAATATGTTGATAAATCATTTATAAATCAACTTCTGAATTTACAAATAAATAAAAATGCAATCAAATGTTACTAGTAATGATTGACATGAAAGAATACACTTGAATCTCCGCATTACAGAAAACAAAAATTATGAAAAATAATATTTTAGTTTTTTATTTCATACTTGTTCATTGTAATATAGAGAAGAAATTTAATCACGTTTTACTGGCGTTGACATGATTCATTGATATCTAAAATAAGCAATGTTTGTAGTTATGGATACAATTGCTATCTTACGAATAATCTAGAGCGAGGTTCTGTAGCATAGGCAAGGTCGTTTTGATGTGGCATTGTGTTTCAATGGAACCAGCGAGTGGGAGTAGTGACATGTAGATAATCAACGAGCTTACATTGACCGCATTATGCGATAAAAGTGTATCTTATTCAAAAGTGCAGCTCAGTCTCACTAAAACGTGCAATGTTTCTTTCTCAAAATTAAAAACATAAATTTATTATCAACTTGAACAGAAAGTGAAACTGAATAATTATAAATTATCCAGCAATCTTGAGTTAATGCCACACGAAATATGATTTATCCAAAGGTTCCACGAACGAACTCATAAATAACTATTTCAATTTTTTTATAATTCACTATCGAATTGTAGTAAAGCCCCTTCGTAAATACAAGTATAACGAACACGACAGGTAAGAAAACAGAATATTTATGTAGTATCAGTGTATGAGAAAGTTTCATTTCAGATAAGGGTACTCACAACCGGTTAGATGGCATTTACATACTCGTCGTATACACCTAGTTGCCTAATTTATAGTTCCACTACGTATCGTAGAAGAACAACGTCAGTCTGAAATATCTGGTTCGAGGCGATTGCAAAGGGACTCATCGACGTCGTATCGTGCGCGATTCGACTGGAAATCGTGCTGGAAATTGTTCATGATATGCAATTCTATTTTAAAATCGAATATACCACAGTATTCGAGGTGGTAACAATATTCAAATATGAAATGAATAGAAGAATTTTGTGAATGCGTAGTGTTCATGAGAAAAAAAGCAAAGGTTTAAAAAAAGAAAAATAAGTTCAAGAAATAAAGTGAACAACTTTCCAAGACTATTTAAATTTTATAACATGAATGATACCTTTCTGGCGTTTGAAACATTTTTTAAATGGTCTTAGGAGTATTTACCATTATTTTCATTTTATTTCATGAGAAAAGGAACCGCAGGAAGATAACGGTGTCTACCCACACACCGATCACTCCTTTATTCTCGTTTTACCTTCCGTACACCACGTACCCTGAATAATCTCAATACTTCCATACAAATCTAATAATTACAATTAATTCATCTTCGAAATTATTTTCTAATGTGCACATTATGAACACCGATTCAATGAATTAAAATTATATTGATAGAACAATATCGTTTAAGAAAATAAGTTATTGAATAGACAGTTTTTCATAATTCTAGGACATTAATTGTTATACGAAAATATCACTTAACAGTAGATATGTAGAGGGAGTACTACACAAAGAAACGCGTTGTCAATTATGTCATTCTGACAATATTTTGTTATTGTTCTTAAAACATTGCTCTTAAAACCACTCTTTGTGAACAACGAAGGACGCAAGCCATAAGTAACAGTTCTTTTGAACTCACGTACAGAAGAGGCATTGTCAACACAATACGCTCATAGTATCAGCGTTCTCACAAAGCTTTTTCGTCTCGTTCACTGTAAGAATCTTAGGCGTGAAGTAACAGTTTCTCGACTGTTTGAGAACACGAACTCTGAATTATGTTTTTTGTTGAACTTCTTGTACAAGAGAGTTTTACAGAGAATGTGCTAAACACTTTTAAATATTTTGAAAAGACTAAAAGGCTTTAAGATACATTTATCAATTTACTCTTAAACATTTAACAGTTTAATTTCTTTTCGGAATGAATGAGCATGCTTTCACGATTTTATTTATTCAAGTCAAATGTTACAATTGCATATAAATGTCACATGAGAAAGTGAAAAAAGGAAATTTGAATATAGCCACAGTGGAAAATATTTATTTTTTCGTCAATAAACATGTAACTTTTGTTTGAATACGTATAGTTGTTTCTGCGCAGTTTATTATAAAAAGTAATTTAGAGGATCTGCGGAAACCTAGTTGGAACCAAATTCTAATCACGTAAGAACGTCGAAATAGTATCATGAAATAAAAATTGAATGTTTTTATCAATTAAAAAATTAAATAAATTAATTTAATTTAATTTAATAAATTAAATTAAATAAAAAGTTTTGATTTGATCTCTGCCTAAAGCTGATGGAAAAAAATTTTCTCAGTCGAGTCTTTTCAATTAGAAATTGACTCAACTCCAATCTTCATTGCAGAACGAAAAGGGAAAAAAAACACGTTTGGATGTAATTAAATGTACAATTATATTTCAAAATGCAGAAATGAAAACTTAGCTTTGGATCTTTAACGAACATTGAATTTTACGAATAAAACATTCCTACAAAACAATCATGCTTTTTATATTGTTTCATTTTCACGAGTGAATGAAGAATGCAAACACAAACATATTGTTTTATTTTTGACATAAAGACACACATCTCGTGAGATCTAAAATCCAAAAATTATTGTTTATAATTGCAAAATACAACTTATTTTTAAAACGAAACATTTGATGTTCTTATAGAACTACATACAATTACAAATTACAATTTACGAGATAATTCCGTCACATTCAGAAAGTTTGTTTTATTGACTATTACAAAATTTGCGGCATTGCAAATGCATTAACTCAGATACCAGACTCTTATTAGACAGAGATTCACCAAGATGATGTTCATGGATATTGTGAAGCACAAATGTCGCAAAAAGGAAAGACATGTGCATTGAGACCTTCTCTATCGTATGTAATTTTCGCGAAGTTGCACAAGAAACCAAACACAATTACTCTCTGAGGTCTTTCGCGGGTGAAAGTGCATGTACTCCTCGAGGTGACCTTGTTTTTCTCTAACGATGTTTGGCGTCTTCCAGAAACCTTATTTGGGTCACCTCAGACAACTTATTATTGTGGAAGCTCTCACAAAGGCCATTAAGCTGTTTAAATTGTCCGTAAGAACAAAGGAATTGAAACATAAAAGGATAATTACTCATAAAGAACGCATTTGTATTTGTTTTCGTGAGAGGACGGTTTCGGGTGTTTGATATTTTTCGAATGCAGACAAGGGATACTAAACACATTGTTTGAGAACATTGCATGACACATTGTATATGAAGTGAACCTAAACACACTCAATGAAAGTTACCTCCTGTTCACAAACAATGAAAGGCAATAAAGTTTGTTTTTTTCAATGGCTCTCAAAATAAATGTATTTGTTTCAGTAGTGTAGGTCAAAGTCTATATAAACAAAAAGTTATGTTTAGACTTCAAATTCACGTCAAGGTTACTATTACGCGTTAACGGCTGCCCTCAGGCGTCATAGTGGCACAGACTAAAATAAAAGTTTTCATCTATTGCTTTTTATATCGAAAAAGATGCACAATACCCACCAAACCGTATGTCAATGATTTCATTTTCCTTCCTTCTTGCAAATGTGCTTAACAACAACAATACAGCCTTCACTATAACACGAAGAAGAAAGAGATAATTTTGTTCTAAACTAAAGAAAATAAAAACTAACAATAAAAATTATTCCGAATAGCTCTCTCAGTATTTGGAGCAATCAACAATAACTATGATTCTATGCCAATTTGTGTATTATATATTAACGAGCAAGCAGGCCTTGGGTGCAATCCCCAACGAAGACTCTCAATTTTGGGGGTTGATTCACATCCGAATCTCGATATTGAGAAGCTATAAGAATTTAATAATACAGAATTGGAGACAAGTAGAGAAATTGGTCACGACATAAAAAATCACCACGGTGAGAAATTGGGCTAACCATTTATCTCCAATTACATACCACTATCGATTCCCACGATTCTGAACACTCAAAAGTTTTAACAATAGTATGATAATATTAACATATTAACAATAAAATATACACAAATGCGACAGTAACAATTTCTATTCTCACAATGACACTATCTAGGTGTAGTATTATTTATAGTTTAGTTTAATATAATAGAATGTAGTTTAGTACTAGTATGATTGAATATCACAGTAGAGCCTCGATATCTAGAATATGAACCTTAAATTTAAAAAAAATCAATTAATCAAATGTTCCACAAAAATGTTATTGAGATTCTAAACATACTTTTCAGATAGATTGAAAATAATAAATCAAATTCGAGACATGTGGAAATTCTAGATATCAGGGACGAATCCAGAGACGAATATTGGGAGGGGATATTTGAAATGTTTTCATCAAAGGTGTCAGAAACAGAATTTGTAAAATGTCGTAGGCTACACTAGCTCATGCTGCAATACGATTTTACTTATATTAATGATTATCCTAAAATATTTTTGCTTGAAAGTTTCGTGAAAAATTGAAATTAATTGTTACTGAAAAGTTTTAGGAGGAGGTGGGAGAATTTCCCTCATTTCCCTCCCTCTGGATCCGCACCTGCAGATATAAAGAATTTCGATGTAATACGGAAGGATACCGGAGAGGGAATCAGATAATTCGAGATTCAGAGTTTACTGGTAGCCAAGATATCTGATTTTAGATGATCGAGAATTTTAGGGAAAATTTCGAATTTTAGACGAAGTTGAAAATATTTTGAGTACAACAAATTTAAGATATCAAATATTTTGAACTAAAGAAAATCAAGATATCAAATATTTTGTGTAAAAGAAATTCAAGGTATCAAATATTTCGAGTTAAAGAAATTCAAAATTTCAAACATTTTGAGTAAAGAGATTCCAAGTATAATAACTATTTCGCGTTGTAGAAGTCCGGGATATCCGAGGCTCCGCTGCGGCGGCGCGCGAGCGGGGGCGGGCACGAGGGCGCGTACGCGCGTGCTGAACCCGCGGAGGGCGGTGCCGATGTCGCAGGAGGTGCCGGCGCTGACAGCGGTGGCGGAGCTGACGGCGGCGCCGTCGGAGGCCGAGGGGGCGGCGGGGGGCTCGCTGCTGCTGTCGCAGCCGCACCCGCCCGTGGGGCCTCTGCTCATCACGGGCAACCTCACGGGGCTGCCCGCGGGCCGCCTGGCGCTGCAGGTGCGTCGCTGGGGAGACCTGCGCGACGGCTGCGACGGCGCCACGGGCCCGCAGTTCGACCCCTACATGGTGAGCGCCTGACACAGAACGTATCTTTTTGTGAGTGGGCTAGATATTTCACTTCGTCCTTTTGCTCTTACATCTCTTTCCTTTCAACATCTTTGTTTATTTTCTCAACATTTTTCTACTTCATCTACTCAGCAATTTCCTACTTTATCACTTCTTCCTTCTCATCATCATCATACTCTTGCCCCCCTCTTCACCGTTCTAGTATTAGTTCTCTGGAGAAGGCCATGAACCCGATATTCTATTATTTTCTTCTGAAGTTTCCATAACCATTTTACATCTTAAGTGAATTCGTCAGGAGATGTACACATGTTATACTTGCATGTTACAGTATCACATGTTACATTTTTATACCACCGTCATTATTATAGCCATCGGTGACATGCTAAATACTTAGAACATCACCACGATATTTCTTAGTCGCGAAAAACAACGTATATATTTTTATTAATAATACATATTCTACTTGCTCCTCGATCTTCACAGTTCTTCTTTATTACCGTCATTTCCTGTGCAATGAATATTCCCATTAATTATACTGCGTGTAGCAACTCACTTTGAAATATGATTCAGCAACAATTCAAAGAAAATATAAAATAGTAATTCTGTTAAGCTCAGACGTTATTTCTTCTGAGGGTTTTTAATTAGATCTTTAATGTGGAGTAAGCATGCTCCATCAATGGTGATTTCTGAAATAGTGTCATAAGCGATACATTAAGTTCTGTAAATAGTGCTTGATATTTGCTAAATTAAAGAAAATAATTACTAGAATAATTACTAGAGTTTTGACCATTTTATGTATGAGATATTGCCTTCCTCTTCATAAATAACATTACAATTTGCATCGCCTCAATCCACATCTCACTGAATATTTCATTCAGTCGTTCCATTAATGGAACCAGGTTCAAATGTCTTCCGGGAAAACTCTTAAACGCTGTGAGCCGGTGGAATAACGGAAAGGGTTCATATAGTAATTGAAATAATTAGTTGTGTAATTAATTGTTACCATTTAGATAATTTTCTATTGCCCTTAAAATACACTTAGCTTATAACAATGTCGTGTATCCACCGGCAATGTTATCACAAGACCCCTAGTCAGTAATATATTCTTGATTTTCAGTTATTGAAAGGAAATGGCCTTGCTTTTAAAGCACATTTATCGAAACATAATAAAAGCGGCAAAAATGAAAAGCATGATGGGCATTTTGACACAATGCCAAATGAAGGTTAACTAGTAGATACTGGCAATGACTCATGCGCGACAGAAATGTTTCAACGCGCATGCCATATCAGAATACCACGCCTGGTTTACATTATTATCGCACAACAATGGTGTAATGGGCGTTTTACACGCGGTCACCTGCATTGTAGCTAGTAGGTCCAATAATAGCTACGTGCAACAGGAACATACGCTATGAACCGATAATCTCAACTGCGTTATTTCTGGCTACGATTAAAGATTTCACATACCCACATTGGTTCGATATCGCAACAAGAAGACTCGTCTGGGTTACATTTTTGAACGATATTAACTCTTTCATTTAATTGATTTTTAGAATATTTTATTGTCTAAGATAGAAGTTATACTTAATCAGAAATTCGAATTGCACACTAGATTAAGATGCTTACGAGCTGCTGAGAACTGACACGAGATATACTCAGCGACAAAACTCACACAAAAAAGCAGTAATGCAATAAAATGAAACTGCCTTTCTTGTATGCATACTCTTGCATTTATAAAGGTTATGCAAAAAATGTGAGAACAATTTTTCTAATATAATGGTTAGCGTTTTGTTACTGTAATATTGATTTTCTTCTCGACTTCACGGCCACCAAGTAATTAATTGTTTTGGATTCTTTTATGAAAAGTTAGTCAGTAAGGAAATTAGCTTCGCTTCCCAAGACGTTTCTGAACTTTCTTATTCTCTCATCAAAATTTACCAAGTGTAAGAACCAACTGTAGTCATGTCCAACCATCACAAGAGCATAAGCTCTTTGTGAGCGCATAAAAAGATGCACATCTGCGGTAATTTTTTTGTAAATTTGCGTTTTCTTCATTTCAATAGACGCATTTTATCAATGTCACAAAAGTCTTTCAATTTTATTTCCGAAAAAAGAAAACGAAAACAACGATGCCCACGTTCAGTTCAATATGCATTACAATCATTCAACTCTAAATTTCTGGAAATATTTCGTTGCCGCACCGGAAACCATTTATAAACGCTTCTAAATCGGCAACGGAATCGCACAATAGCACATTGTCTATTCTCACTGCGCGTTAATAATAGCAATAGCCATCAAAGCGTTGGCCGCCCTCTTCCCAGCTGTAAAGCGAAGGGGGAGGGGCGAGCGTTCCCACCCTCGCGCTCATCTCCCCCGGGCGCACCCGCCCGCAGATCCGCCCGCAGCGCCGCGCGGCGGCCGTTGGGACTCGCGTTCACGCCAGCGCACGTTGGGCTGGGATACGTTCTCGCGAGGCGGAAAAAAGAAGCGCGTCAACTGCTACATTATTAGCCACTAGTCTTTAATATTACGATATTCAGTCGTAAATAATAGTGGTTCCAAAACAATATTGACATATAGAAACAATAGTAGTAGAAAAACATTTATGGTACAAGTAGATCGTTTTTTTTTCTTTTAAAAAATCATGCAAATTCGAAACTGCATACTCGATAGGTCAAATCTCAATTATTCGATTTTCTATTACAAAGTTAAGGGGGAGGGGTACGTGGCTGGAATCTCAATAATTCAAACCTCACTAACTCGATCCTCAATAATTCGAACCACATTATATCGAACCTTAGTAAGACGAATCTCAGTAACTTTAACTCGAAAACAACGGGTACTATTCACTCCTTTTAATCCTCCTTCTACACTAATTTACACATTTGTCGTATATATTTGCTATTTAAGTTACACAGACAAAAACTATCATAAACATAGGATTCTTTGAATCTAAACAGAAAATTATGTTCTTGTAGAAAAGTGGGAATGTTGTCAGCCACTTATTAGTTTGAAATTATTGGCAACTGAAGCAATTTGCTAGAGTGCATGAGATATGTTCGAAAAAAAACAAGATGCATCATGTTTGATGTTCATGCAACAACAATTCCTATTGAATTTCCGTAACCATAAACCTGCAACAAAACGATGTAGTATTTTCACGGTTCAAATCAATTTCGGTCGCGTAAGAGCGCCTCTCAGCCCAGTCAGTGTGAGCCTAGGTGGGCTGTTCAGAAGCCGTTGCATAAAGGCGTGACGTAAGCCCAGAAACTTCCTCGGCAGCGCGGAGGACCAACCGGTTTCCTCGAGTCAAGGCCGCGTACCGGTGCGTGAGTGTGGGGATGGCGAATGCGTGTGCGTGTGAGGGAGGGAGGGAGGCTGCGGGCGAAGAGCCATCGTCGACGCGACGCGACGCGACCTTCTCCATGGGAAGCGGCAGGTGCAGAGCGCACCGCGCGGCCGCCGCTCGTTTTGTTTGCTTGCTCCGTGGAGTGCGTGTACGATGTGAAGATTCTTTGGAGGTTCGTTCCTGTCCGAGACCCTGCGAAAGGCATACCGCAGGCGTTTGCTTAAGCACTTGCCGCGTTTACACGATAAAGAATGAGAAAGTTTGAATGTACAAGTAGTAGTTCGTAGTAAGATAAAGAAAATAGTATGCGATGTAATACTTATATAAAACTTTTGTGAATTTCAACAGAACGCACAGAGAATATGGAATTAAGATAAATATACAATGCTCTAAAATGAGATCATTTATTACTTTGCGATTGATACAGATGCAACATTTATTTGTGGCTAATACATGCACACATATAGCTCGGAAGAAATATATCGAATGCTACGAAATTTGTATTTTCAGATGAAATCAATATTATTTCATTAATAAAAATACATCAACTAACTGAAGAATATTAATCGTTTCGGAAGCAAATGCAGTGAGAATGTATGCGTAACATGCTCCTAGGAGGCGAGGGTAAATGGTCTCAGGGGGGGGCATGCCTCCCTGAAAATTATTAAAGGGGTCCCGTACTCCATAATAAATTACTTTTTTTCCATAAATATTATCAATCCCTGCTTTCCCCCTCTTTAAACCTGACAATTTGGGGATTTGTTGCGCGACAAGCCATTTGGAGTCCTGTAAATGGTTAAACATAAATTCAATTGCATAATTAATTTTATAATTTCATTCTCTGTAATATGTTGTATTTATTTACCAGTAACGTTTCACAAACGTAAGTAAAATGTTGAATGAGAAAGGAGGCTCACAAATGTACTTAGGCCCACTTGTTTTAGGTTCTGTGCGCGTGCAGTAATTGTCGAACTATTTTTTAATGACACATTAAATTACGTTTTAATGACCATGTGAGTTACTTAGCATTAAATATTTAATTCCATCTTTTCCTTCCAAGGTCCATGTGACCAGACGCAACAATTATCAAATCAAGACAACTTACGAATTAATACATTTTCGACGTGTCATATTCTATAATGTGAACAGCTTCACAAGCTTGACCTTTTACCAGATCAGCAAAGTGAGTTCATTCACTCAGCGCGGCATGGAGGTCACACATGCAAGCAATGCCCCCGTGCCCTGGTCAACCGAACCCTTGGCTCGGCGGGTCCCGAGCGGAATGCGACGCCAACGACAGACCCGAGCGCAGGCAGGGGGGCAGGGCGGGCAGGCGGGGACGCGCGGGGGTGGGCCCGACGCGACGACCGGATGCCGGGGCAGCTTCCGTGGACAGGTGTCGCACTTCCGGCGAGAGCTGCGCAGGAAAAGGCATGGACGCGGCCGCTCGGAAAACGGGGCCTTCAAGTCAGACCAACGGTCTTGCGCCTAAGCACTTCCCCAAAGTGGCGTATCCAAGGGGCCGTCCCAAGGGTTCTACCCCCCAGCCCAAGGCAATATGGTTTTCTAGGTTTAATTAATTTATTACCATATACAGGTGTCCGGGAATGAAACGCCGAAAATTATCTCTTAAGACAATTTTAATAAACTACTAATGAACTACTTGCATATTTCAACTGCATAAGTCGTTACAAGTACTCAAAAGTAGGTTCAAAAAATGTTTTTCTAGGTAAAAATTTGAATTGCAGAGCATAGAAACACTCAAAAAACATGTAAATTGTGTATTATTTACAAAATAAATTAATATTTTTGTTCAGAAAAAAATAACACAAATAAAAAGCACCCAATTTACACATTTCGATTGCTTTTTTATTTCTTGGTTATTTTTTTCTCTCTGAACAAATACATCAATTTCTTTTGTAAATAACAAACAATTTACGTGTCTGTTGTGTTTCTATTCATCTGCAATGCAAAGTGTAGCCTAGAAAGCATTTTTTCAAACCAACTTTTGAGAGGTTATTGCGGTTCAACCATTCGAAATATTCCAGTAGTTCATTAGAAAAAATATCCTTAAAATTGCCTTAAGAGCGTATTTGCAAAGTTTCGACGTTTCCTCTCCGGACATCCTGTATAGATCTCATCACATCCACAGCAGTTTTCCCAGTATGTATTTTAAACTCACAATACATTTAGTATATGGGAGCTGGAAACATATTGTTTTGTTACCTTAAAATACATTTTATATTTCAAAATAGCAATTAAAAGAATGATTCGCAACAATGTTATGGGGGGATCTGAAGTGAAATACCCCCCTCCGTCCCCTCCCGAAACACATTCTGGATCCGCCCCGGCTTCCACCCGCAAGTACATCTATTTCCACGGGCGAAAACAGGAAATGGCTTGAATTCATCAGCTCTCTCCTCCATGAATTTGGATAAAAAGTGCAAAAACTAAACATTCAAAATACCTAAACAGTACAATTTTGATAAAACATTTTTTATTACATACAATAGATACAGTGGAGGTATTTATTTTCAATAGTAGTATACAAAATTGGATAATTTCACTCATCCTCTAAAAAATAATACCCTTCTCCCTAGGACAAACAGCATCGAAGTCCAATTGTATTCTCCTTGTTCACATATGCTTGATTGAGGGTACAAGAGCATTATAGGACTTTCACAGTTCTTATAATTGCACGTAATAATCAAAGTATATACAAGCTCTAATCAAAAATTACTTATTTTTTATAGATGACGTAGTAATATAAAATAACGTATAACCATTGAAGCTAAAATGACTGCCAAAAACAATATTGTCGATTTTAGATGTTTTTCTACTCAAAATATATTTCCTTCATATTATTCTACTTTTTGGTAATTCAATATCTTATTTTTAATGCGAATCACATTCATTTAAACTCCGAGTGTATTCCAGGGGCGTAAAAGCTAATTGAAAATGTTTGTCGCTGAAAACATGAAACAGCTGATAAAGTAATTGAATGAAGATAGTGAGAGCAAAAAAAAGGCACTTCAAACATAAAAACAAAATTACATTTTTATTTCCTTTTTAACGTGAATCACAAGGAAGTTGAAATAGTATTTAAATCTATTTTTCTCACCTATTTGCATATCTTTACCCTATGTGACTCAAATTTTACATTAGTAAAGTAATTAAATGTAACGTGCTAAGAAAGCACACCGCTAAAATAGTTGCGGCTTAAAAGAACGACTATATTATTAACACGTGTATTCATCTTGACACGCTATGTGCCGGTAGAAGGAACATTTCCTCGACCCAAAAACTCCTCTGCACAAACTAAGAATACACAACGGTCTTTTGTGCTTTTACAACAGAGGTCATCGTGTGCGCGACGGCTTGTTAGGAGGTTTCGTGGTCGTGGGATGCGAGGAGCACCAGTCCCACGCGTCGGTAGTCCAAACGGAAGTTATATGATATTAATGGCTTTCTTTCGAGCCTCCAAGCGGAGGCAATTAGTCTTGTTATGACGTGTGGCCACTGAAGCTGTATTTTAAGGAACGAACCTGGAAGTGTACAAAGCACTGTCGCCGTGCGCCGAGACACAAAAGGGCAGAAAATGAAAACAAAAAGAAAAAAAAAAAGAATCTGGAGAATTATTTCTGCCAATTGAAAAAAAGGGGAAGAACGTCTCCAAATGCGCAGAAAAAGTTTTACATTTCAAAAGCAATTTCTCATGCCGCGAAATTAAATTTTTCGCGGCATCATTCCATAGAATTATATTTCGGTTGTTACAAGTATTCTTAGATCCATTAAGTGGGCGAAAAACTTTGCTTCAGTTCACTTCGCCTGAATGGCGAGTCAACGAGGTTTCTCTCAAGGCTTTTATATATCAATTTTGTTTGCACAGTTCCGGAGCTCCTCAAAGCCAACATCAAAAGCGCGCTCCCGCGGGAGAAAAAGACGCGAGGAGTCTGCTCTATTCGGCTGTCGGCCGCTTCGATCGAAGGGAGAGCGACCCGGGTTCTGGTTCGATCCACAAAGAGGCGCCTCCAGGTCGGGAAGGGGGGGGGTGAGAAGGGTCTGGAATGGGCCTGCGCAAGGCGGGAATCAATGGGGTTGGAAAGGGGCTGTCGAGGGGAGAGTGGGGGGAAGATAGAAAGAAATAAAAGACAGGAGAAAGGATATGAGATGGACAGGGTCATGTTGGCCCAGAGAGGGGATGGCAACAAAATGGAGAAATAAGGCCAGACGGAATGTGGTGCGAGCGCGAGGAGAAACGAGATGGGTCAAGGAGAGTCCGGTCGAATGGAGACAAAGCATGATGAGGAGTAATATCGCCTGACGAGGCATGGGGAATCAAGTGTGGGTAAAGAACGGAGCGGGGAGGGCCGTGAGGGGGAGCGGCTGAGAGCGAGGAGGGGGCACTGAGAGCGGGGACGGGGCATTGAGAACGGGGTCTGGGCATTTAGAGCTGGATCAGGGCATTGAGAGCAAGGAGGGGCTCTGATAGTGGGGACGAGGATTGAGAACGAAGCGGGTGAAGGCGGAGCGGGGGAGGGCGGAAGGAGAGGGGTGAGTACGAGAGGAGAAGAGTCGTGAACCGCGAGTTGGATCTTTGCGGAGAAGAGCAGTGTGTATCGGAAAGTGCTTAGGTAGGGCGGAGAGTTCGCGTGCACAAAACGAAGTGCAGATAGGGTGGGGTCGACTGGGAGGGAAGGTTGGAGGAGTTACGGGGGCGGGGTTTGACATCCTGGGAGGTGGCAGAGCCAGGCGTGATGGTACGAGAGTGGAGGAAGGGGAAGAGGGCGATCGAGAGTGGAGCAGTTCGCTCGCGAAGCACAGACCATCTACCGTAAATGTTGCGTTGCAGCTAAAGGTTCTTAAAGTAGCTGCTTTACAAGGTAATAATCTTAAGGGAGAAATGGCACTAAGAGTGCCAGGAAGATTAGTTGGAGTGGACGAATTATTTGATGTGCCTCACGAAACGTTTTCGTATGAGCTTTTTTTTTCGTAATTCTTTTTTAAATTACGATACCTCTGTTCATGAATAATCGTTTCTTTTATTATCAAACTCATGCATTCGAAATAAACTCATGAAACGAATTTTATGTAACCACATTTCTCACATAAGGAACATACACATAAAAGTATGAAGATCCAGATGCTTTACCGTAGATCTGCAGTGTTAAGTTAACAAAATATGAAAGTATGTAAAAATAAATCATGGAATATATCAGCACCGTTATATTATTTTCATCGTTCACAACAAATACAGTCCAAATTTAATACTGAACCATCTTAACCACATGAATTGCAACATTGCATTATAAAAACCTGTCTGTAATGAAGAGGAACTAGTCTCCATGGCGCAGGGGCTCGGCGCTACTATATCCAAGTACGCGGAGCAAATAACTGCTGGTTCGAATTCTGCGTAAGACATGAGCGTCTTGACCGTAGGTAGTGGTTGTGCCGTGGTTGGCTTCTCACACTGCCATATTTATCATAGTGCTTAGTCTATCATCGTTCACTCCCTATCTCCCAACCTTATTTCGTGTATTTGAAGGCAAAAGCAAACACCATTGCGATCGCCAACCATGATAAAGGTGCAAGCCTCATTCCTCATCTCTACTAGGAACTGAGTGTAACACGCATCATCAATTAATCAGTGAGAGGAAAACACAGAATGGAGATTCACAAGGATGCAACCTTCTCTAAGAATCATGGCCCAATTCCAAAGGGAAAATTGGTTTGGACAGGTAAGCGAAAGAGGAAGCGCGATTGTTGTTCGAGCGGAGAAGCAAACCTGCTTCTCCTTTGCTCCTCTCCCTTCCCGAGCCGGCGCGGTCGGGTAGAGGTCGTCGCGAGTCACGGATTGCAGGCCTCTCCCTCCTCCGCCCCGCCCCCTCGCTGCCCTGCTCACCTCACCGCGCCTCCCTGCGCCGCCGCTCCGCTCCGCTCCACTCTGCGTTGCTCCGCTTCTGCAGTCTGACGCAGCAGACGAGGCTATTGTGGCGGTGGGTTGAAGTTGGAGCGGCTGACAGACGGGGGTTAAGAGTCCGCTGTTGGTTACACATACCCCATAAAGGATGCTTTTGACAGGTTCGAAAACAAATTAGCATCCCAGCCGTCAACTGCTAAATTTTGCTCTGCCGGTTAGTTGACGTTGTTGCTAGCTCATCGTTACATCGTTACATTTCAATTTAAAAATGTGCCTTAACGATAAATAACGTGGTAGCATTGAAGGTGTGGAAATATTTGATTAACGCACTCATTTTCAATTATTATTCATGATAGTACAGGTGGTTTGATACACAGGTTCTTTCCAGAATTCAAAATAATACTAAGCGCAGAGGAGCGATAAGAGCTGTTAAAAAAATTAGAGCATTGTTAAAATTTTTACAAATAAGATCTATTACTATTTTTAAATGACACTTCTTATAATTGTAATTAATTTCAAATGAAATTGAAGATGTTTCCTTCCTCATCTATTTTACTAAACTATTTTACTTAACTAAAATTTGAGAACTATAGTAACATAACAATGAAATTGTGTAAATAATCTCCGTTATCAAAGGAAGGTTATTTTGGGCTGATTTTTAATGGATCCTTGGCACATTAGTCAATAAAACCTCCAATGTAATGTTTGTTTGTGGAGAAAAATTCCAAGACAAGTATGTCAGAATTAACGAAATGCTACTATTTTCAGAGATGTCCGAAGACTCAGGAATGTCGCAAGCACAATGGATAACCTTTTCTCGAAGAATTTCTAATTGTTTAGGCCAATTGTTCGAAATATTTGTAATATGTAATATTTATCAATTAATTAATATAGTAATTACAACTTATTGTAAATGTGGGAGAGAAATTAATAAAGCCTGTCATGAACGTATTTTAATGAGAAATAAATTGTATTTAAATTACTGAATAATTAGCGGTGTAGATACAATTAGTTCATATGAAGTCCTCTGAGCGGTGAATCCCTCTCATCTCATTGATCATAATTCAAAAAATACTGACACATCACTTTAAAAATTTATTCCCATTATACACACGGAAACAAAATCATATGACTGAAAATTTCGAACCAAAACATTTTTCAAATATAATTATTCGTTTTCAAAAACTTTTAGTTAAATAAACTTCGAATCCAAAATATTGGTGGCTGCTCAACCTCATACCCGGTAAGAGGGCCTCGTTATTCTGCTCACAACTTTTTTCGTAGACACCACCTCAAAATTATCTCACATCTGCTCTGAATCGAGGAGTGCACACAAGAGCCGGTAGGGACGCCACCGGAGTTGAGAAGTTGGCTACGATGATGGTTGACCAGATGGTAGTGGAGGCTGAGTCAGTTGTTGGAGGCGGTGGGGCAGGGGAGGCGGTGGATTCTTGCGAAAGCGGTGTGGCGGATGAGGAGTTAGTCGGGTCTTTAGATGTACTATCAGACTCTCGAACATCGAGCGGTTGTGTCTTTTCCGCAGCGACCGAACGCCGCTTCGCTCACACCAAGCCAGTGGATTTTCCGCACTGGAGACCGCAAGACGCAGAGGGGGGAGAAGGTTTTCCGTGGTGAACTGGTGGTTTGCAGCGAACAGTCAGGCGCTAGATGTGTAATTTAAGGTGGAAGATCGATTAGTCTAAACGTGAAATGAAAAAGGGGGGGGAATAAAACACACGCTGTGTGAAGATAAATGTGCATCAAAAAATAAAATTGCTAGAAAACACATTTTTATGTTTTTCTCGTATGTTGCTTTATATGCAGCTTGAGCTGGTCTGCGTTTTCTTGCCTGGTTTTGGTATATTGGCACAATTCTAAAGGTTTTGGTCATCGTTCATATCGTGCTTTTTTATTTTTTACGTTTGCATTTTGAATTTATGAAAGTCGAAATATTAATTTATGAGAGTCGAAATACCATTTTATAGAGCTTATTTTAAAGAGAGATATTTTAAAATTATTTTTTTATATTATTTGCATTAATTTACTGTTCTTTCGAATTGTTTTGTACATCAATCGATTAATTTTCCCATTACTTAAATTACAAGCTTAGTTTTATTTGTCAACGAAATGTATTAAATTGTGTAAATATAGGAATTGATCCTAGGGCTCAATACAATCATTACTTTTATGTCACTGTTATTGTCTTTTACGTCATTAATAAAAGTAAGAAATGATAACTCTTCTTGACAATTGAGATAAATGCAGATAAGCACGAGAGGCGATTCGTTTGACTTTTTCTGACTGATTGACTTTTTAAAGTTATAACTGAGTTTTTAGTATGGTAGAGAGAATAATATTTTAATATTACGTAACTATTCGGAAGTGAAATTCGGCACTGACCTATTCGTGGACTTGCGGGGTTATCTTTCAGCGGGCCACCGCACAAGCCGGAACTAGCTCTGAAGCATCCGATTACTCTTCCGTCACCTATGGTAATGTAGAGCATATAACAGTAGCTGTGTGTGTGTGTGTGTGTGAGGGACGAGAAGATCCCTTCGTTAGGGACCTTGTACCTGCATGAGCATTTGCATGGTGTTGATCAGAGAAACCACGGAAAACTACCGACCAGAGACGGCCGCTAGAATTCTCCTCCATAGTGGTTGAATTCGCCCCAGCTATGTAGCTCGAGTCTGAACTCAAACCCTAGGACCTCCCGCTTAAAAATGCTGGATATGAAAACATTTGCCACTGAGCTTTTGCAGTTAGTATGATTCTCCGAATTCCCTCCGGATTGTACAGGAGAAATTTTCGGAAACCCCGACTAGTTGCGGAGACCCTCTTCCGTCGAGAACACTCTTATGACCTCCACAAGGATTCAGTTACAGACTCACAACTACATTCGCTTACCGAGTTTGAAATACACCCACTGGGCAGTTCGCGTCCCGCAGGCGAGAGCGCGAATAGCTTCTCCCCACAACGTCGATGCGAGAATTAATCAGTCGTTGGCCGCCGCCGCGCCGCGCGCCTGCGAACGAAATGTCACCTTGGAACGAAGATGAACGACAAATGCAGATGGCACGCCCACCACGGACAGGTGTCACACGCGCGGAGGATGATGTGCTGTTTTCGTCCGCGGCACTTAATGGAATACTCGCGCCCTTCAGGACTGCCAACTAGAGCAGAGTGAAGTCGTATCTCGGACATGTGGTGTGGCGGGGCCATCCAGGAAAGGAGTTGGGCGTAGATTGCACTTGACCGTTTACACATTTTAATTTCACTATATATTCAACATGCATTTTTTTTTAATTTTAAGAGTATGTAGTTGGTACGACACGATAACCCTACCGATTACATTTATTCTCATGTTTTAAGATTTTTTCCATTTACTGTTTCTTCTCAGATCACCTTGACGAAAACTGTTACAATGCTCTTGAAATAAATAAAAAGTCTATCACAATTAAGTAAATTTATTGTTATAAAGTTTAAAAATGAAGTTCATTTCAAATATATTTCTCATCTCCTATTCCAAAGGATTGTTGAGTTTCGTATCGTTGCTGAAGATCGCCTTTCGAGTAATTGATCAAATTCATTTATTGAGGCGCATGCTCATTAACCATTTATAGTTTTAATTAATTGTAATTAAATTACCAATATATTTTTTCAATGTTTTTCTTGTTTGTTGAATCCCTCCATCAAACAATATTCCTGGGACCGTACAAAAATATTAAACTGTCTCTATTGCCAGGTTCCATTCCTCGAGAGATTTGGGAGAGGAGATAATTCTTCTGAAGAATAGAGGGAAAATACAGAAATATTTTATAATGTGAAGTAACTGCTTCGGAAATTCTCATCAATTCATACTTAAAACCCATGTTTAGAGCAGATTTTACAAGCCTTTGCTTAGTAATATAGGTCAGCTGGGGGATTCAAACAAGAAATGTAGAAATAGTACACACAACACAAAGAAGAGATATATTAAAAATTAAATTTTGTGTGAAATAAAAACATTTTGCAGGGTCCGGCAAAGCTATACAGAACCATAGAATCAGTCTTCCCAAATAGTCAAACCAAACAATCAAAACTCGTATTAATAACAGAGAGTATTCTGCCTAATTAACAAGACTTCTAAAGAGCCTGTATTATTCTGATTCAGAAACTTTCACCTTCGAAGTCATTAACTTCCCAGTCACACTTTAAAATTCCTTGCCTGACCCGCGAAAAAAATAGTTGCCCTGATTTTTACCATAAGCCCGTAACACTCATACTTTTGGAGGCCATGGAATACGAACTGAATTGCAGGTAACAAATATAATATATTACAAATTTAATAGAACGCAAGGTTGGTAGCCCCCCCCCCCCTCATTCACTTGAGGGCAATTTCTATTGGACACTTCGGGCAGCGAGGCGCTCGATATCTTTAGAATTTGTTTGCATCTCGCCTAATTCCAACCATTTATTTTCCAGACGCATATGAATTGGCAGCAATTTGTTTCCACGTTACAAGGTACAATAGGATCGACTTGCACTTTCGTGTTAGACAAGGTTATTTAAATACAGACCGTTTTGTAAAGAGGGATTTTCCGCTGTAACACACTTCTGTTGCTGGTTTGTATCAAATCGTTTCCATCTGAAGAGTAATAAATACAGGGTAATCTAGTGCTGTGCGGCTGGGGATTAATTTACACAGGCTGGGTTTAGGGGGAGAAGGGGGCGGGAAGGACGATGCTACCACATTTTCCAATGTTTCAGAGCTCTTTACAGATACACGCAAGGCCATTAATTTGATATTTCGCACTGGTTACTTTGCCGTAAAACTTATAATAATAGAACTTTAATTATAGTAAATAAATTATAGCATAAGGAAAAGTATGACAGGCTCTAAAATAAAAATAAGAACATAAAAGTGTAATAATTAATTCCTTTCATTCTACAACACGAATAATTTACATCTTAATTTTTAAAACTGGCTCACGGCAAGGAAAATATAAAACATCTATGTTCATGTAGTTTTATGTATGAAATAAAACTGACTAATGAAATCGTGGCATTTGTGCAACACATGCTAAACATGCACAGCACGTAACGTGTGATCTGTCAACAGGTTTACATGCCTGACCGTGTGGGTGGAAACCTTTCTTAAACATTTCCTTTTCTGTTAAATCGAAATTTGCAACCATATGCAGCAGAAGACGCTATTGTGGCGGTGGGTTGATGTCGGAGCGGCGGACAAACGGGGGATAATAGACTGTCGTCGGATACACCCAGCCTCATATGGTATTTTTGACAGATTCAAAAACAAATAAGCTTCACACCTGTTAACTGCCAAACGTTTCTCGGCAGTTTAGTTAAATTTGTTAGTTTATGGTCACATTTTAATAAAAAAAATTGAGTATGACTTAATGATAAATAACATGGTATCAATGATAGTGTGGAAATATAAAATATTCAGAATAGTACAGGTGGCTTGAACCACAGGTTCTTTCCAGAATTGAAAATAATACTAAATTCAGAGGAAAGAAAATAGCTGTTTAAAACAATTTTTACCAATAAGCCCGATAATTGTTTTAAATGAAGTTTTTAATCATATAATGTAATAAGATTCAAACAAAATTGGAGACGGATCCTCCTCATACCTATTTATTTTATCCAAAAATAGAAATAAAATAATGGAATTTTATAAAGAATATTCCTTATCGGTGATAGAGTGTTTCGACAGTTTCTAAATGGATTTTTGGCATATTAGACAATAAAACATTCAATAAAATATTTGAATGGGGAGGAAAATTCCAAGGCCAGTGAGCCAGAATTAATTCATTGCTTCTCTTTCCAGAGACGTCTAAAGGAGCAGGAATGTCTCAGGCATTGTATAGCATCATATCTACAGAACATAAACATAATACAATATAAAAACAAATGTTTATTATTTAACAAAAATCCACGCCCCCCAATGATCAGCTGGATACGCCCCTTACATGATGGTGGAGGCTTAGTCAGTTGTAGGAGGTTGGAGCAGGGGAGGCGGTGGATTCTTGCGAAAGCGGTGAGGCAGATGAGGTGTTCGTCGGGTCTTTAGATGTACTGTCGGTCTCTCGAACATCGAGCGGTTGGTGTTGTTCGCGGCGAAATTCCGTTTCACCAGAGAAGGAAATGTTTCAAGAAGGTTTCCACTAGCACTCTCAAGCAGGAAAACATGGTAGATACCAGTAGATAGACCACGTCATGTGCTATGTATGTTGAGCATGTATTGTCCAAATGAAACGATTTCATTCCAAAATTTTATTTTATACATTAAACTAAGTGAACGTCAGATTTTTTACTTGCCTTGCGAGCCGTTTCTAAAATTTTAGAACCAAATAAAGAACTAAAACGTGTAAAATGAAACAATTTAATTATTTAATTTTATGTTCTCATTTTTATTTTATAGATTATTTTACCATACT
Organism: Gryllus bimaculatus; assembly: GCA_017312745.1. Lineage (NCBI taxonomy): Eukaryota > Metazoa > Arthropoda > Insecta > Orthoptera > Gryllidae > Gryllus > Gryllus bimaculatus. Next base: position 1,174,723 of record BOPP01000095.1, read on the forward strand.
AATTTTTCTTATCCTATAACTTATGTTATAATGAGAGTTTTATAATGTTATATAAACAGTATATTAAGCGAAATATTTGTTCGTACAAATAATTGGCCTTGTGTGTACCCGCTAAGACTTCTGAAACATTGCAAAATGGGATTGCTTCATCCTTCGTGCACCTTTCATCCCCTCAAATATTGCTTTCACTTAGTTCTACGTGCGAAGTTAGACTGCGACTATTAAAATCATTGCGTTTGTGCAACATCTGCTCAACACGCACGGCACGCGAAGTGAGGTCTATCTATTGGTATTTGCTACGTTTACCTGCCTGACAGAGTCGGTGGAAACCTTCCTGAAACATTTCCTTTTCTGATGCAACGGAATTTCCTGTTATGTGGTGGAAGATGACATTGCACCTCTTACCGCAAAGATTATTTAAACAAAACAAGTGTGTAATTCTAAAGAAATAAGTTTTATAGCATTATTTGTCTGTATATTTTCGTTTCTTGTAATTTTTTTTACTGAAATTAATACTACTTGTATTATTTTCATTCAACTTACTAAATATTAAGTTCCCTTCTCAAATATACAAATGACATTATCTCAAGAAGGAAAACATTTATGTTATATGAAGATCAAATTCAAGAGAAATGCCCGCTCAGTGGGTCATGAAAATGTTTCCGTACGAAGTATTTAAACAAAATATATTTTTTACAATGAAATTGTAAAGTTCTAATCTTTTATGTTGTCGAAAAAGCCCCTTTAGACTAGGCAATTTTCGCCTACAGAGGCGCTGAAAGCGGTAGGTACCGCAATGTTTCTATGGTCAAGTGCTGAACAGACCTTGCAGGTGGATGTGAACCATGACACGGGTGCAAAGCGTCGTTCGAAACCTTCGGCCTGACACGTACCAGTGCACGCAGTAAAACTGTCCGGTGAAGTAGAAAACGCGTGACCCGCTTTCGTTTGCCTGGGATAGAACGCGTATATCGGTTACTGGACTCGAGTTCCTTCGTGCGCCACGTTAACCTTGTGCATGAGGCCTTCCAAGAACGAGAAAAATAATTTAAAATTCAAGTGGATTTACTAAACAACACGCGGGAAAAATTGCAACCCGTTCCTATAACGCAGGAACAAATCCAAAAAGATATCCTAAACACACCAAAATTATAATGAAAAGATATATTTCGTCATATTTTAAATACAATTCAATTAGGGAAACATTTATGTTCGACAAACGTAATTAAAAAATTAAGACAAAATCTATACAAATTAATTCTAAAATGTCCATAAACGTAAACAAATACCTTTTATAATTAACTCCTTTTTAATACCTAAATTCCTTTATTTTAACGACTTTCTGTTATATTTTTTTGCTTTTAGCTCGTCATGTCGCATCGTTCATAAGGCAGAAGGGAAGCTCCCTTAAAGTCATTCAAGATGAACAATTATTATTATCTATATTATTATTATTATCATTATTATTATCATTATTATTATTATTATTATTATTATTATTATTAATAGACCTTAAACTTCTTCAGAAATAAAATGAAGAAAAAAACTACAATTTTTTTCAGTTGTCGACAACAAGAACAGAAAATAGAACTACTTTACAAAACTATGAAATGAACTATGACGCATGAGACACGTATTAAAGCTGAGGTTCAATTAATTATTTGAATACAAAAACAAATCATAACATATTATAAAAAGATATTAATAGATCAATTCTTTTGGGATTTGAGAGCAGCGTGACAATAATTTACAAGTGATGATGATGAACATGTTTGAGCTATATCCCCTTGAATATTAATTTGTTTTAATTTTCTTTTAAAGAAAGAGTGTGGTTCTAAAACGATAAAACGACACAATGAAGGCAAATAAAAGTGAAAACTGGTATTCAGAGCGCTATTGGAAGGAAGTCCATGAATTGAACTTCACAATAAACAGAATCCCTGTAATTAAAAATTCTGCGCAGCCGAGAGCACACGGATCAATTTTGATCATGGAGATATTGCCAGACATGTCATAAATTGCCAATGAAAAACTTTCAAATGGATTTTTATGCGAAAACCTTGCATATTTTGTGATTCAAAATGTCAAATGTCAGCAGGTAAATTTGGTTACAGAAAAAAATGAACTTCTCGATCACCAGTTTCTCTATCATCAATCGATACATGTCGCGAGTAATAACAAATCTAAAACCTGAGATAAAAATGTTTCGATTCACTCGATTAATATCACGAAAAACGTTTAAAGAAGGAAAGACGTGTCAGAAAAGAAAATATGACGCGGTCTCACAATACATCTGGTTTTTGAGCCCTTCGTGTGGTATTTGAGGTGCATAAACAGTGTTCACGAAAGGTGTTTTGGAGTACCCAGCATTTCATCCATCATCTAATTCATCCACAACGATCATTATTCTTTTTATTATGATTCAAGCACCTAAGGTTGTGTCCATACTTGGAATGGGTGTTTAAATTTATGAATTGTTAATATCGTTCGTGAGCTGTAACAGTGACACAATTAAAAAAAAAGGATGCTGAGATAAACAGGTTTAAAGTTTCACCTTGCATTAAAATGTAACAATCTTGCATTCACACTTCTGCCATTTGTTGATGGAATACTGTACTAATATACTGCTGGAATGTAGACCAAACTGCTATTTTTTGAGATATTTCGTAGTATTAACTCAAAATTCGTATCTTTTAATTATATTCTAGCCCACCATGTTAATAGAAAGTGAAAGCTGAAGGATGCATCATGGAATGAGAAAGGAGAAACCGGAGAACGCTAAAAAAAACCTTTCGCAAAGTGTCCATCAATTCCACGCGGATCGATTGAGATTTGAACTGCAGTACTCATTGTCAAAAGTGCAACGATAGCACGCTGGCCATTAAGCTCTGTGTGACATCTCAGGATATTATTCACGTCATCTGTCATTTCACCATCATCATCAATTCTCGGCTATCCGGGAGACGCCGCGTCGTTGGCTGGGTGGCCGACGTTTCGCCTGACATGTCGCAGGCTTTCTCAGGGCAGTCACTGCCCTGAGGAAGCCTGCGACATAGGCGAAACGTCGGCCTCCCAGCCAACGACGCGGTGTTTCCCGGATAGTCGAGAATTTATGAATTCGAGCCGCGGAAGCTTACGTGACCATCATCATCATCAATTAAATTATTTTTCGCTGGAAAAAGCAACACTCGCGCAGTAGATGAATGACATAGGTTGGCTTCCGGCATAAGCCATACGATGCGCTGGCGCTCTCTGCGTGCCTCTCGCAGCCGCTGACAAGAGCGCCCGGCGTCGCCTCACGCGAAGAGACTTGGGGCTCCGGGCACAGCACGCGAAGGCCTGGGGCGTGCTGTCGACAGCACGCGCGCTCAGACGGCCCACGGGCGTAACAGCACTGCCCGCACGCGTGCGCCCGTTGACCCACGCTTCACTACGCTCTCGCGGGCAGATGAGACGAATATAATTAGTGGCCTGTACAGCAAAAATGGTGCGCAACAAAAGCGCCATATGTTTACTAGATTTCCATAAAGTAGAACGCACGCTGCTCAAGAACATCAAATAAAGTACTATCGTATAACGTTACAATAAATTATATATTTTAACATTAACATCCTTCACGAGTACTACAATAATGTAGTTGAGTACAACAGTTCTCCACATACTATGAGTATAAAAAAGTTGTTATGCCTAATGCAACACGTAAATAGCAAATGTTTAATGGCGAGCGGCCTCCTCCGCCATTGTACGTCAGCTGTGTCGCAGTGATTCCACCGAGTATGTTAATTAAGTCGCTTCGATTTCACAATCAAATATCAGCATTTTCAGTCACAATCGAAACCGTTTCATTGCTTTTCAATTTTGTCGAATTTCCTGGGTATCTAACGAACTACCTACCAAAAGTTCGCAAGCTGCATAGTTTTCTTTCAATTTCAGCGCGCATTAGAAATTGGTAATATAGACGATTGATTGGTGACTCAAAGTCATAATGGTTTCGCGAAATGCAATTCCACGTCATCATACAAATACCGATCCAATCTGGCACATGAAGAGTAATAGAGAGTCAAAACTTCCGTCTTCAAGCCTTCGACACAGACCGTTTTTGCAGCGCGTGTAACCACATTGCAAGCAGTCGGTAGCAAAAACGTTTGGCATTATCACACTAATTATCTGTACTTTGAATTATTTTATCGTATATCTGAATTGAGTACATTGTGAAAAATCGATTTAACTTCAAATGATAAGTTATCTCATTTTATGGTAATGAGTATTATGCGTCATTTGGAGCCATAAATACGCTATCGTCGACGACAGGTTCAGAATGATCCGTTTTGATTTGCACTTTGAGTAATGTCATGTTGAGTAGTTACCTAATTCAATTAAAGGAATATTATTTTTGTCTAGACATTCTTCGACTCTCCTTGCATTTAATCTTCTTTGTTTACATTTGTAAACTAGCTATAAAAATAAGGGCTTCTCCAGTTAATGTTACAATGTTTCATTTCATTCATTTCTACCATTCTTAAATCATCGATATTTACTTCACATGCCCTATTTAAAAAATATAATTCGCAACAACAAACGTAATACTATTTAGCGAATTACGATAACGAATTCAAAGGACAAAATCAATACCTTCGATTCTTTTCTCTGTTCGTGTAATAAGAGCAATTAGCCATTTCATCTCAAAATTCCCTTTGCCGGATGGAATTTCTTATTGAAAACTTCTGCCAAGCACGAAGCTCATGTTCCAAATGTACTCGTGCTTATGAGAACGCCTGCCCCAAATTCACTGCCTCACGCAAAGGGGCGCTTTGTGTCAGCCCTGACGCTCGTCTCGAGAGACTCCAGCACCCATGCACTCGCTCGTACGGCCACGCGATGATGCACAGAGAGAGAAAGAGTCCCCGTGGCGTCGAGGTGAACTGCATTATGCTTTATACTATATGATGATAAGGACTGATGGATATCACTTTACCTTTCGCAATGCTTAATTATATTACTTGACGAAGGGATAAGGCCTGTTCTTTCAATTCTTAATATTGTTTTAGAATGTGTGTGTGTGTGTGTGTGTAAAACAGGTTTTGTCTCCTGAGATCAACCACTGTGCGAAGCCAACTGCGCTGTATGATTATTCTTATAACATTGTGGTTCTTATTACTATATTATTTACATTAAATGGCACAATTTTACTGCTAGAAAAACTCGGATACCTTCTCCTTTGACAAGACAAACCCCTAACAATTTTGGAATATTTTCTTCTTGTTGTTCTTTCCCTTTGTGCCTTTCAGTGTCGAGAGAATATTTTATTACCGGTTTAAAACAGGAATAACATTACATAATTTTACATGTATCAAAATCATTCAAACATTCACTCACGGTGATTTTGTTAATTATTCATTACAAATTTAAGGTCGCAGTGCAAAGGTTAACATAAAGCGACGCTTTATTTTTCCAATCAACACATTTCCTCAGTCGGTGAATGTGTCTCATTCAAAATAGCACTTGTGGCTTTACATTCATCAAAGTATTTCTGCTCTCATTCGGCTTAACCTCCATTTGTGTAAATATTAGTGGATAATCATGTATTATTTATGATTTAATGTGTTCTCTATACGTTATGATTGAAAAATCATCATTTTCCAATCCAACAGCTGCGAACCTATCAAACCTTACGATTTCAAAATCTAAAGTGCGCGGACCACTAAAACGAGTTATTAAAGATAAAAATGTTTAAAGCAATGATAAAATAAATTGAATTTTATTGATACAAAATGTACCAGCTTAATGTAACAAAGTTATAAATGCTCTCTTACTCATAACATCTTAGTTTTATTAAAAAAAAACTTAATGTAAACATTAAAATAGGTGTTAGGTTATTCCAGTACGATAGATTTGGATGATATTGGTTCCTACTAGTTTGAAATAATAATGAATTTTGAATATAACATAAAACCGCAAATAATGTCCGTATTTTTCTTCTCCACACATCCTCATCCTCACTTCCCGCAAACCCTTTGCAACGCAGCGTGCCTTAACGCCGGCCTCGTGTCGTGCCGCAGGCGGTGGAGTCGGCGCCCGACGTGCTGCCGGCGCCGCGAGCGCTGGGCGACGTGGGGCCGGTGGAGGCGGGCGCGGACGGCGCGGCGCGGGTGCACCTGCTGAGCGGGCTGCTCGCGCTCTCCGGCCCGCACTCCGTCGTGGGGCGCGCCCTCGTGCTGCGAGAACTTCCTCCGGCCGACGCCGCCGCCTCCGTCGGAGGAGGAGGAGGAGGAGGAGGAGGAGGGAAAGCGATCGCGTGCGGTGTGGTCGCGCTCGCCCGCTACCACCCCCCTCCGCCCCCGCCGCCGCCCCCGATGCACCACCCGCCGCCCAAGAACCCGGAGGCGGAGGCCGCCGCCGGCGCCGGCGCAGAGCGATTGGACCGGCCGTGACCGGCCCGAAACGCCGCAGCGCAGCGCTGGAGTTCGGCAGGATCCCCTTCTGGTGAATTGTTTCTTGCACCGACAGAACATGCACTTCCGTTTGTCGACGTTTTAATTTGCAGGCGCGTTATGGCCGCGTGAATTCCAAGGCATTAGGAGAACTCGCACCCATAGAAACACCGACGTGTACGAAGTTACTTTATTCGTGACCTCCATGTTGATTCTAATGTGATATATTTTTTTTTGTTGATTACAATCATCACTTTTAAGCCGTTTCTTGTATAGGACGAACACATGTTTATTCAACAGAACCTCCAATCTGTTGTAGAAGTTACCGCACCGTAATAATGTTACGTTTTGGATAAATGAGTATGAAACGGACATTACACACAAAAATGAAGACGATAAGTACACGCACAAACAACACACAAGCACCCTCACTCTTACACTAACACTCCCGAGCGCGAACACACACACATGTACACTCTGCTTTTGTCACATTATCATTGCGTCTTTTCGGATCTACAAGACGACGTCGAGTCGCTATCCTTTACACGTGTATCATCCACGGACGTTCATCTACACGTCATTGGACTGGCATTCAATGGTCTCCATCCATCAATGAAGATTCTCATGCCTACATTAAAAGTGACACTGAAATGTCTTTGTACGAAAGAGCATTATGAGGACGAAAAAACTGATAATTTTGATATGTTGAATACGCAAGTTATCAAGAAATTAAAAAGTAAACAATTGCAGATTACACACTTTTAATAAATATACGTTACAATAGTATCAAGAGTAACTTCGGAGACTCTAAAGTCATTCATCCTTTCAGAAAAGAATGCCTCGTGTTCTCAAAGGTGCCCACAAGTCCTTGGGTAATTTGTCGTCTTTTTACCTTATTTTTGTTGGCGCATGATTGTTATCCCGAGCAGAGGCTACCAAGCTGAAAAATCATACTCGAAAATTCTTGAGAGATTATAGTTGTAATTGTCAGTACATTGCGATGGGTCCTGTTAGTCGTCAGAGTCAGTCCCTTAACATTAATCGCCAAAGAGAGGACCCTCGCCGTGACTTGCTGTCAGGGTAGTAAACTATTTTGAAACTAAAGCCTTTTATCATACATGAAGTGTATTGTTTATTGCGTATGTGTATATAACACTACTTGGAAATTAAATAATATATGAAAGTAATCTAACTTGAATGAGAGATTTATATATTGAATATTTTGGTTATAGTTTCTCAAAAATTATATGTTTTTGGATGGCATGAACTTCATACCTAAGTTTTACTCATTGAACACTATCAAATCCGTACTGCGCGTATTGTTTTAGAATATCACATGACCGCAAGTCAGTAAATATAATCAGAGCAAACGTGTTCACGAAGTACAAAAGTTCTTCAGTTTTGGTGAAAACTACCTTTCGAAGAAACTTTTCTCTGCTGTAAAGTTTACCTCTTTATAGTTACGACCTCTTTACAAATCACTGACTCATTTACGAGAGTTCTCGAAGCGTTTATCGATCATAGCAATTTCCTTTTGACCTCGGGGCGTCTCTAGTCACCTTTTGGATGATGACCTCCCTCACAAATTCTGACTCAATTCAGACACCAGTAACTCTTTTGTCGATACATCGACGCCCAGTACGGTAGGGCACACCTCCTTCAATTTCATTGCAGACTGGATACAAATTCGAGGTTGCACGAATTGTGAAGTATCATCACTTATTTACTCAGAACTGGAACACCAGTGGCAATGAAGATAGTCGTATTGTGTGCATACGACTAAATATATAGTAACAGAGGGTAAATATACAGAGAGTAGTAGTAAACAGAGACTAAATATATAGTATCATTGAAGTTAAACTGCGCAGAGGCACCGCAGTAGAAAGAACTGACGACATGTAGATAAAAGTTGATTCATTTTACAGGTAAATGTTTATATTTAATTAGGTAATAAAGTGCCAGTGACAAAATAATTCGTCGGTATTATGTAAATTTAGTTAACTAGCTCTGCGCTAAAAATATCTCCTGGCTATTTATTACTTGGATAAGTACATACAGAATTTCAAAGTATTTGTGTACTTAAAAAAGCATATAAAGTCTACATTTCATTTAAAAGTGTTTAAATTGTTTTCAAAAAAAGATTCACGATTGTTGAACTGCAATTTATTCATGAAGAAATGTAGCATTTTTATTGCTAATTTCTTTGCTTTTGAGATTCCCAAAACGGAGTGTCCTTGTATTTGTATCATGATAAATCCATCTACATCTTCGGTATCGCATACTTACACTTTCATCCACGACATATTCTCATCATCTGTTACTCGTATCATCCATCTGTTTTCAAAATCGAATTATTCTTTCTAAGGTCGGCACCCTGATGTCGATACACCAACACGTCTACTGTTTTTTACAACGTTCTAAACTTAAATTTAATTCTCGGGTAGTTTTAACAATAAAGCGAAAATTTTCAACTAATTCTTGAGTATATAATACTTTTTTGATTGTCTGCAAACGTCATTGCTTTAACAAGAAATCTAGACCAAATCGTCATGATGCTAAGGCAAATATCTTATTTACATTACTTCTATATGTTGATTCGCGCTCAAAAAGTAACACTTATATGATGTTATCGTACGTGGATAATAAAACAAAAATGTTTGCTGATAATGTTTTAGTTTCTAGAAACAACAATAACACAAATTAATATTAACTACTACTATGTGTAGTATGCGACATGATGTTCCAAAATGCGATGTGTTATAAACAACGCAGCCAATGCAAAGCAAAAATTATATTCTGCTTTGACCTAGTCATAGCTACATTCGTGATATAATGTACTTAGAAAACAAGATGTACTTTTAAATTAGAAGTACGAAGTCAGGAAAAAAATCCTTATTTAATTACACGACAATATACAACTGAATACTCAAACGAAGTTTTCCATACATCTTCAGAGAACCATCAAACAACTCTTATTCAGTAGGACGAAATAGCATGCTCATTCAAAACAAGTAGATCTTATCATTCCCGAAATATTCCACGAAAACACAGATAGTCACGATCACAGCATTATAATGGGAGAAATGTATTTGTGCCAGATCCAAAAACTTCCATTCAGGCAAAAGTGAAATATTTTACAAAGAAACTCTCTCAAATTACTTCAGCCACTCGAGCCTATTCAGGAATATACGAACCTCTTTACTTTGTCGTAGCTTTCTGGGATATCAACTGAAAGTGACTTTAGCAAAAAAGCAAACAAGTGGTCGTTTTAAATGGTTGTCTGAGCGTTTCGTTTCGGTTCTCGTAAACTATTCGACTTTCCAGATCAATCATCCTTTTCTATGGGGAAAATGATGAAAATAGACCGGTAGAACGGCCGTGAAAAGAAAACAAACTATAAAATGTTCTTGCAGAACCTATGGTGGTTGACTTTATTACAAGTCTGCAGTGAACGACGTAATAGATTAGTAAATGGAACAAAAGAATTTACATACACAAACTCGGTGCTCTACTAATATTTACATTTTAAACAACTAAAACACGACAGATTTGGTATATCATAACAAAGCTGATGAATGTAAACATCCAAGAATTTAAGAAATTTTAACAATAATAAATAACTTTGTGTTGTTTTTTTACACTGAGCTCGTAATCACACATTCCTTAGGCTTGGACGGGAACTAGCTCACGGAACGGTACCAAAGATACAGTGCTTTCAAAGAAGTTCATACTGAGAAAAAATCAACTCTAATCGTGTTTTCTCGGAAGAATTCAGTGAAGTTTACAAACATGCATACGTATTCACGAATACATAAAGTTCTAACCAACTTTCGAACATTGGCAACTATCGCGTACCGGGAATTAATGCAGATAGTTACTCAAATAACGTGAGGCTTGGCGGGCACGAGGTATGGTGAGGGGAAATCACTTGACACTAAGGGGACATTTTCAAATTTATCCTTATACAACAAGAAGCAATTTCATTACACAGTAGAACTGTAATTCTACACTCATAGGGATCAACAATGCCTTTTCTAGGGACTCCGTATACAATACATTTTCTTTTTCTTTCATCTGTTTTGAGTAAAATTTCCACAACAATGCATTCAATGCATTTGAATTGTATGAAACTGACAAAGAAAGTGTCAGGGAATCGTTAAATTCGTATACTGTTGAACACAATAATATCGTTTCATTATAATTAGCATCATCCCGAAAGTTGCACCTCCTTCCATATACCTAGCTGTACAGATACGCTAAAATGTCTCTCCCAGTAGAACTCACACGAAATGCTTCCTAATCGCTGGTAAATGGTGATGGCGGTAGTAATAGTAGTAGAATAATATACCATACATAAATGAAAAGAACTACCAAGAGCAAATCTAGCAACAACCTAACACCCGCTGTAATACAAACAAAAACACAACCATAGTGTATTAATATAAGCGTCCACGGAAAGTAATACTCCCCAGTACTACGTACATATACGCAAAATGTCTCCCCCAAAGAATCACACGAAATGCTTCTAGTGTGGAAATTGGTGAATGGGTAGTATAGTAGTAGAAAACATACGCAGATAATAAAACAATACGAAGAATCAATTCTAGGACAACTAACCCCAGCTATATATAACAAAACACAACACTATAGTGTAATTAATATAAGCGCATCCCGAAGTAGTACCCTTCTGTACCTAGCTGTACATATACGCAAAAATGCCCCCAGTAAGAACTCCACGAAAATGCTTTCTAGTCGTTGGTAATTGGTGATGCGGTATAATAGTAGTAGAATAACATACGCGCAGATAAATAAAACAATACAAGAAGTCAATCTAGCGACAACCTAACACCAGCTGTATATATCAAACAAGAACACAACACTATAGTGTAATTAATATAAGCGTCCATCCGAAGTATACCCTCTTCATGTACTAGCTGTACATATACGCTAAAATTGTCTCCCCATGTAGAACTCACACGAAATGCTTTCTATTCGTTGGTAAGTGGTGATGGCAGTAAGTAATAGTAGTAGAATAACATACCGAGATAAAATTAAAACAATTACCAAAGAAATTCTAGCGACAACCTAAAACCAGCTGTATATTACAAACAAGACACAACTATATAGTGTAATTAATATAAGCGTCATCCCGAAAGTAAGTACTCCTTCCTTGTACTACTTGATACAGTACGCTAAAATGTCCTCCTCAGTAGATCTCAACACGAAATCTTTCAGTCGTTTGGTAAATGGTGATGGCGGTAGGTAATAGTAGTATATAAACATATACGACGATAATAAAAACAACTTACCAGATAATTCTGCGACAACTAACAATCACCCATGTATATATCAACAAAAACAAACTATAGGTAATAATATTAAGCGTCACCCGAAGTAGTACCTCCTTCTTACCCTATCTGTCATATACGGTAAAATGTCCTCCCAGTATGAACTCACACGAAATGCTTTCGTATCGTTGTAAATGGTATGGCTTAAGTAATATTAAGTATGAATAACATACCGATATAATTAAAAACAATAACAAGACAATTCTAGCACACAAACCCCAGCTGTATATATCAAAAAGAACACAACACTTAGTTAATTAATTAAAGCGTCATCTCCGAAAGTAGTACCTCCTCATTACCTAGCAATATACGCTAAAATGTCTCCAGTAAACTCACACGAAATGCTTCTAGTCGTGGAAATGGTGATGGCGGTAGTAATAGTAGTAGAATAATCATACGCAGAATTAAAGAAAAGGAACTATCAAGAACCAATTAAGCGACTTAACCTAGCACCTCAGGGTATATATAAACAAATACGACGTCAGACATGAGTGTAATAATATGGAGCGGTCATCCCGAAAGGTTAATACGTCCTCCATGTACTTAGCTGTACATGATACGGTAAAATGGTCTTCTCAGTTAGATCACTACGAAATGCTTCTAGTCGTTGCTAAATGTTGAATGGCGGTAGGTAATAGTAGTAGAGATAGATCACCAACATAAAGAAAGAATACTACGAAGAGCAAATGTAGCCAAACGACTAACACCCGTGTATAATACAACACACTAAACGTATTAGTTAATTAATAAAGCGCATGAAAGATACTCTTTCCATTACGACTAGCTGTAACATATAGCTAACGAATGTTCTCCTCAGTAGAATCACACGAAATGCTTTCTAGTCGTTGTAAATGGGAGCGGTAGTATAGTAGAATAATATACCACACATAAATGAAAAGAACTACCAAGAACAAATCTAACTACAATCCACCCAGCTGTAAATAGCAAGCTTTTCCCCTCAGCTGTTGATATGCCTTTCTGATGCTTGTATATATGCCACTGCTTGCATTTGATAGTTGTGTCCTAACTTTACTCTAACAATAACAACATGTTAAGTTAGTTTGGTATTAGTAAAAAGGTTTTTTAGCGATACTGTAAAACGCCTGTTATATACATACTATTAAAAATTTGCCTGGGATAGTAGTACACATTTGTGGAAACACAAACTAAAGAACAGTTTTACACGAAAGTCAACATTTTAAAACAAGCTGCATTATGAAAGTAACAACAAATTAAAACTGAGTAAAACTAATTTATAACTCTGCAATTGATATCCAAGTGTGAAGAAAATAATGTTCATCATTCATAAAGCCTGCATAATTTGACCCTAACTGGGCGAATTAGTCTTTTATTTTATCTTTCCTCATGTGAAAACATTTTAGGAACACTGAACTAAATCTCGAATATACTTGCCCATCCATCAACATACGGCTGTAAATAGTGTACATAGGGATGAATAAGTAACATGTGTATTGCATCATAATCTTATGCTCACCCGTAGAGTATAGAATAATATATCCTAGTAGTGACTAATATTCCTCTATCACAATAACTACCAGACAATTTCATTACATGTACATATTGTATATAATGCCACTAACAATATCTCCAACACTTAACATTTTAACCTCACGAACTATTCACAAGGTTTCAGCCTCAAAAACATACATTAACAATTTCATGGTGAGAAAGTTGTAATACTAAAAATAAAAGAATAGAATATTATTATTTCTTTCCATTTTACTGCTAGTCACAATAACAATCTAATGGTCAGTAAAGATGCTTTTATATATATGACAATTAATTCAATTTCAATTTGTGGCATTATTAAGGATTAAAAATAAAGTTTGGGCTAAAGATAATATGTAACTAATTTTTCTTGTTCACACTAGTAATGTATATCAAAAGCTATTACAGTCCATGTTCAACTTCGAAATCCATTTATGCCAAACGAATAATCCGATCCCTTACCTCGCTGGACAACATATATTACTCTGAATTAATGTATTATTCGAAATATTGTAATCAAACCATTAGCAAGAGCTTTAACCACTATTAACCGCAACAGTAACACGAATTTAACGTACCTTCCACTTTTTAACTTCCAGATCCCCACAGAGTGCGTGTGTAACAAGGAGCACGTGTGTAAATAAATCTAACAATTTTATTTTCAGCACAATACATAATATTATTTCAAGACATCGCTCATATTGCAGACCGATTACCAGCGCGACTATAAAATTAAAAGAGAATGTGTAATGAATTCAAAGTTCTGTACAACTGTTGCACAAAGAAATGTAATGTTGTAGTCATTTAAAAATGTATCACTTGCATATCTGGAAATGAATATTTTATGAGAGAATTCCGTTGTTTATTTATTGATTAACCTTCCTCCTTTTAAATATTAGCATTATCAAGATTAATTAACCACAGCCTAATTCAGGGCATTATGTTTCAAAGCTAAAACAGAGAAAATACAGGTCAATGATAAAAACAAAATATATTTTGAGGTCAATTAAGATAAAAGCTATGTAAATATTTTTGAACATTCAAGATATGTAACTCTGAAGAACTTTACAGCAATTTAAAAACTGGGCCAGCATACATTAAAAACGTAAAGGTTTCTTCAAACATTGGTATTTCTCATAGACTTTTAAATGTCTAACTTCAATCGTGTTTGTATCGAATAGTTAAATGTAAAAATGTGCATCACTGCAGTTTCAATCTTGTTCTAAAAAATTCAGTTCATGAACGCACTGGAAGATTTTCCCTCAAATTGAATAAAATTTCATTAACGCGTACAAACATATGTTAGTAAATAAGACATTTTTAAGTAAAAGGTCAGTTTCCCAGATCTCTTTACTCATTTTTTATGTAGTACACTCAAAGCATCATCACATACCTTATCTTGAGCCCAAAGATGCCATAAATGGTGTCTAATACATGAAATAGCACTCTCTTATTACTTTAATTTGTACTTGCTGACGCAGTAGAGAGAAAGTATTGCAATGCTGCGGAAAAATGGCGAATTTTCGATAGAAAAACTATTACAGGCCCTTGGTAAAGAAAAAGTGTATAATTCTTGTATCTTGTTCATATTTACAGTAAACTTCTCACAGAGTCGTGTAGCCAGAATCCATGTTTTATGGGTTCCTGATACCGAAAACCGATTGACGGCAAAACGTCTGTCAATCCGTCCTTCTGTCTGTTAACAACGCTGGTGGCCAAACAGTAAGCAGAATTTTCACCAAAATTGAGATTCCCCAATCGATCTGACTGGTGTTGTGGCCGCGTGGATTTGAAACATATTTTTTGGGGGGTAGAGATGGGATTTCAAACTTTTCTCAAAAAGGCACCAATGTTTTTTAAAATTTAACTTTGTCGTTGGAGTGAAGGACAAGAGAATTGTAAAGTTCTCATTTTCGTTGAAATCCCTGATTTTTCATCATCTTATATCTTAATGTCATGAACGCATATTATGATCTTTTAAAATATTATCCTTAATGAAGAAAAATTTAAGTTCTATTTTTAACAAATATAAATAAACATTGAAAGTGATGTGCATGAGAAATTCCAATATTTTGGGCTTTATTTGTTTGGGCTTTATTGGGGTTTATTTAATCGAGGTCTGTTTGATAATAAAATTACTACATGAATAAACTGAAAAAATGTCAGTAACAAGATAAACTGCAATCCTTAACATAATTTAATCGATTTATTTTTAATTGCATTATAAATTGATAGGGCGACAAAAATTAGAAAACAAATACTACATAAAAAGCAAAATAGTCGACTATGGAATTATATTAATTGCGTAATACATTGAATAGTGTAGTAATATAAATTTATATCAAATCATTTATTATTTACATTATATTATATATTACAATATATTTTATATAATATTTTAAATTTTTTTTCATATTTTTATTATTTTGGTTATTACATTTACACCAATAAAAATATTTGTATTATCTAGGGTTTGCAATTGCCCTTGGACCTCACTATATAACGAATGTTATTCCTTTTTTTACCCGAAAACTATTAGTTCCCAAGATAACTAGAGGAGCCACTTTATCCGATTCGTAACAGGGGTGAAGAGTCTTTGAAGCAGCCCTGAGCGTAACGTCACGATCTTCGATCGTTTCCGTGCGCCCGCGACCCCCTGCTGTCCGCCGCGCCGCACGGCATCAGGTGGCCGTGGGCGCGGTCGCCCGGCCTCCCGGCCGCCCGCCCCCTCGCCCGCTCATTCCTCTATCCAGGTTTGTGGGGCGAGGCCCCGGCGGCGCCGACCGACCCGCGAGACGCGGGGAGTTTCGCAGAGTCCTCTCCCCCTCCGAACTTCCTCATACCCGATGCTTGCCACGGGGAATTCCCTGATGGGAGAGTGATGCTGAGTAATTGAAGCCCTGGACATGAAGCAGGTAGGTGGAGCCACGCTGCAGGAAATATAGTGCTTCACTTAGTAGAAAACGTCATCGTCAATGAAAACAGTCGCCCATGGTTCCTAGCTGTCGGTTAAATATAAAAGCTACTCGGATTCCTATGGAAAAGTTCCAGATTCTGCAGGTGTGTCTACAAAATGTTGCGCAATATATGGGCCACAAATTCTAGCTCTTCTCAGTTTTTTGAAAGACCTGGAAGTTTGGAAAAGTTCTTACATAAATCTTGCGAAGCTAATCCTAGCGATCCGATAAACACTGGTCGTACTTGTATTTTTAGGTCCCACGTACTGATTTTTAGATCGTTTTCAAACTCTTGTATATAAGACGATTCTTTGTCTCGTTCTGATCGCATGTCTCAGCCGAATTTACAGATATAGATGATTTTTACTAATAAGAATACAATAGTTGTTTGCTGATATCGTACGATCAGAGTGGATTTATTGCCAAAATAGTAATGTTCTCAGACCAACAGAAGTCACATTTTTCAATGAATAGTTTGGATCTTGAAGCATAAGTTTGGATCTTTGATGGCATTACATTTCAGCCAATAGAGGTAACTACAGACTTTATCATGTCTTTTCACGTTTTGGATTTTTGCTAGAATTGGACAATCTGACACGATAATATGATCAATTGTTTCAACATGTTCGAAACAAATACGATTTTTATTTTCTTGGGAAATGTTGAGAATAGTCGTTCCATCACGTGATGTTTCTAGTGCCTGATATAAACATCTCTACTGCTTTCGGTTCTAGCTTCATTCTTCTTTTCAAACACAATATTTGCTTGAACTTTACTGTCCGTTCTTTTCATACATTATTTGCAATGTGGTTTATCTCACCGTGATTTCTTGACTTTTTGTGTCTAACATTTCACGACAAATAGTAGAGTATGTTATCCTGCGTGCTTTGTATGTTTTTTTCGAAACGTTCCTTGTTCCATTTATATCAATTTCCACATTTTTTGCCATATTTAATGATCAACTTCATAAGCGAGTCATATTGACGACTGATAGACATACTTTTAGATTTCGACTATTACATTGTTCCAAGAGGCTTCAATTTTCCTGAGTCCTCTCCCACCTGCGCGCGAGGAAAAATATATGTTCATCATATTTACGAATAGGTGACACGATGCATTGATAGTAGGTGTCTGTTTTTTCGTCGTAAGGTTAGAATTTTTTTCTGAGTCCAGTCCACCAGTTCAAAATTGTACCCAACTTCAGGCACTTGCAAACCAGCTATTGCGGACATTTTATTCTTCAAGTGCAGGGCAGTATGGGACTTACTCCTCTACAAGACTCTTTGCGACTTCTCTAATTCATATTGTTCAGTTGATAAAGAACAAAACAAATTAAACACGTTCACACGGTTGTAATTTTCGTAATACTGCGTAGGTGGGGTACGTGCAGTCGTCACAAAGTGCAGTTAATTAAACATAATATATTAATTAAACATATTTAATATGTTTCCGAAAGAGACTTGTGATCATTCTTCACTTGATTTCATTTGTATTATTATAATGAATTTCAGGTGTGTAAAGAACTTTCTCTGCTAATCTGATAGCTAGTATTAGTTGAAGCACATTGTGAAAAACAAGTGTTTTAATTCACGGTCCTGAACTGTCTCTTTGACAAATGCAAATACCTTCTCTTAATTCAACAACGTATTGTTCGACATGTGTCTAAATCCTGTTATTACCACTGTACTTGTTCATTCGTCTGATGAGTCGTTTCCGCACGCTTGTTTCCGTAATTAACCCTGCACAATATCACATTAGGGACTTCAAAAGATTGTTCGAAAGGAAATATAATTAGTTGGTATTTTTACTCTTCTGAAAAGTTCTTCCCATTTTACATTTTTTTGTCATTATTCATTGCTAACGAACCGAGAGAGTTATTATAAGGCCGACAATTGTACTAGAACTTCAGGTCAGCAAGCACGAAAATTTTCAAACAAACAAATTTGGCACTACGTTTATGTATGAATTTTTACTATAAAAATGTGTTTTCAACTACGACGTCTTAATATTTATTGACATAAATAGAACAGAAAGTCATTCAGTTCCGCAAAGTGCAATTTCCAATCAATGAACGGTAAAGGGTATCGGTGGTTTCTATACATGGATGCTGAAAAATTATCTTTGTTTTGAGCTTGATGACAAATATATACTATATACATATACATTTATAAATATTACATTACATTTAGTATCAATATTTTATTTGAATTGTATGAACTTCGTAAAAAGTTAATGTACAGTAAACATAATGACAACAGATTGATCTGTGAACAACGGATTCACCCAAGAGAGAATTTCGAGAAAGGAAGGTACGAGGAAGTGTCACGAAGAAAGTTCGCGTGACCAATGAAAGAGGCAATTCGCACGAATTTCCCGCAGGAGTCGGTAGCAAAACCAGAACTCCAAGACGGGATCTCACAAGCAGCATGTGACAGATTCAGGTCGATTAGTCACGAACTTACCACGGTAGGGATGCATCATTATAGGCATGGGTGTTCTAGAGGAGAAAATCTGCAGGTGTCCTAAAACTATTGTTACATTATGTATCTCAAATTCTTGCACACATTTCTCTTTTATTCAATGGCTTTTCTGTGATAAAACATATGTACACGTACCGGACAGCCTAGAAGTCATGATAAAATATAAACAAGAAGTATTTTCGCGACCACAACATGACGATTTGGGAATTTCACATAGTCAAATGAAAAAAAAAAAATTCGTTTTTAAGAAAGCAATTTCGGCCTTTACACTAGAATTAGTGTATTTAGATCAAGGTGTAAAACAATTTTATATATGGTAAAATAAACAATTTTAGCGTTTTCCATTTCTTTTCATAAATAACACTTTTTTCTGATAAATTAATTTTACAAATTCATGCAATTATGAAAGTAAATTGATTGCAAAAATATTTTCAAAACCATTTACAAACGAATTCTTCATGAATAAAATAAACATTGTAACTTACTTATTATGATTATTGTTATAATTAATGTGTGTTTCAAAAGAGTTCTACTCTCTCAATGTGTAAAACAGAAATATGTCATGAAGGATTCGGCATGAGATTTTACTTACAACTTTTCGTTTTAGAAAATATTTTCCATAATTCTATGGTGCATTTTATATCTCTGCCGAAGAGCATAGAAAGAACTATTTAACAGATTGTCGGCGATACAAAAATCAATTCGAAAACATTAATAAATAAGTAAGAAAATGCTACGATGAGAAGCCCAGACATTACATTCACAAGTTCTATTTTCACTCTACTATTTACCTCCCAAGTCTCATGCTCTCGCCACATCTTTAAATATAATTTCACTGTAAGTTCTTACTAATATCAGGAAAGCCATTTGCCAGAACTTTTTACTTAACTTTCCAGATGTCTTTAAAATTCCAGGAAACGGCATGCTACTCTTTCACTTCTTCAGCAAAGCACCGGAGCAGTAAACACGAGAAATTCTCGAGTTGGAATCTGGCCAAGTAACACCGAAAGTCTGTGAAGTTTGCATCTCACGATTTCAATTCTTTGTTTTCCAAAAGAAAACATAGCAGACGAATCACACCGGGCAGAGAGGAATTATTTTCGGGTCTGCAATTTGTCGTTTCTGAGACAAAGTACTATCAAAACCGAAGAAAGAATAAGAAGTAAGATAAGACTTGCAATGTTATATATATATATATATATATATATATATATATATATATATATATATACACACACAACGAGTATATAAGCGTCGACGCTGTGTAGTGGCGCCGTCCCGCCGCCGTGTTCCCGCTCCGTCAGCGCTGCTACGTCCTAATGTTCTCGTGCTGCAATCGCCCCCTCGTTATCATCTTCTAACTCAGCATAGATTCGTCCCGTCTAGTCCTGCTCGACCCCGTCACGCGTCACACGGCATCGCCCAGCAACAATGGAGCCCAGGAGAATTGGGGGCTGCATTTAACTGAAGCGCCTTCTGTGGAGAGTTACAAACCTTCTCCATGAAAAACAAACAAACACTTAGTTGCGTCAACTTTCGTGGAGATCTATCAAACGGTGTCGGTGTTTGTGGTCAGTGGATGTGTTAAAATTCAGAAGAGTATTACTGGAGACACTGTAGCAATTCTGGACGTGTGGGCTGTCACATTGTCATGCAGTAGTTACGCGAGTCCGTCGGGATGCACAATGAACATGAATGGGTGCAGGTGATCAGACAGGATGCTTGTTTCCGTGTCACCTGTCCGAGTCGATCTAGTACCAGTGGTCCATATTACTCCACCAACATACGCCCCATACCACCACAAAGCTTGAACCATTCACCAGGTTGAACAGACCCCTGTTGACATGCAGGGTCCATGGATAATTGAGGTTGTCGCCATACTCGCACACGTTCATCCGCTCGAGACAATGTGAAATGAGTCTCGTCAGACAACGCAACGTGTTTCCAGTCATCAACAGTCCAATGTCTGTGTTGACGGGCCCAGGCGAGGCGAAAAATATTTGGGTCGTGCAGTCATCAAAGGTAGCCGAGTGAGCTTTCGGCTCCGAAATCCCATATAGATAATGTCTCGTTGAATGGTTTGCACCCTGATACTTATTGATACCCAGCATTGAAATCTGCAGCTATTTGCGGAAAGGTTGCACTTCTGTCACGTGTAATGATTCTCCTCAGTCGTCAGGCCCGTTCTTGGACGATATTTTTGTGACCTCAGCGAGGTTTGATGTTTTTACCGGATTCCCCATATTCACGGTACACTCGTAAAATAGTCGTACGGGAAAATCAAATTTTCATCGCGACCCCATCTCTCTTGCGTCGACTGTAACACCACGTTCAAACTCACTTAAGCTGCCATCGTAGCTGCAATAACCGATCAAACATCTCTGGTTGTTTTATATAATCGTTGCCAAGCGGAGCACCGTATTCTGATTGGTTCCTGATCTCTTTTTTTTAATACGCATGGCTACACCAGTTTTTTTGGCACTTCAGTATGTAACAATTTGGTGACAATAAAAGTTTGAATAAATGAAGATGTTTCAAATTTGCAGTACCTCTGGTTGGACCACAACGAATGAAGAATATCTGTTTTCGAGAAAATATTGTATTTGGTGTAGGCGCTAGTGATGCTTACGGTATAAGTAGAGAGAGAGAGGAGAGAGGAGAGAGAGAAAGAGAGAGAGAAAGAGAGAGAAAGAGAGAGAAAGAGAGAGAGAGGGGGGGTCCAAAAACACACTTTTACGGTATCAGGGTCTTCCAAAACGTGTGTTTACGTAAAAATCTGGATGTCCATTTTTTTCAGAAATACACAACTTCCTCTACACAATGTACCCGAAAAATTAAACTTATTACAATATGTGTATTGAGTTGTGTTAGGGGTATGTTGAGTTGAATGAAAGAAAAATCACAAAAAAGAAAAAGTTTGTTAAGTGGTGTATGGTGCATAGAGCATATTTTAAGAATAAAAACACAATGAACAAAATTAGAATACTTTTTAAGAATGAATGCATTCACCGTAAGCCGTAATTAACAGAATTTGTAAATGTGGAATTTTGAGGAATAGTTTCGAACGACAATCCTACAGATACAACATTCCCACTTCGCGTTACCGACAATCATAGGATGAGGGAACAAAGTTCCTGGAAAGGGTCTAAAAATACGTTTAATAACTACTTTACAGCCAACAACAAGGTATGACATAGAAGTGACAACAAACACTGTTTTACAACATTAAATGCATCTTATCTCTCCGTAGCAGTCATATTTCAGCACTGAACAAAGATTTCACTTGGGTACACATCTGTTTCATCATTTGTTAGACTTGCGGGATATACGCGGTGCACTTTCGAGATTGGCATGCAGAGGTCTCGAAGGCAAGGATTTCTAATTGATGACCTTTTGGATAAAGTACAGTCTATTTTAATTTTCATGAGTGAGTTTTATAATTATAAATTAATCTGCACGCAATGAGTAAATACATTGATATTATTATTCGTTAGATAATTGCCAATTATGGTGTAGATGGTTGAAGAAACTAATTATACACTATTTTTATTTAATAATTTGCTAGTTTTTAACAAACAACAGACATTCCATCTATTCTGTAAGGTTATCAGATCATTTCAAGGAATCTGAGAATGCTATTTAACTTCAGGAATAATACGAAAATAATTATTGTTATTATTACCAGATGTGTTGTTAATTATTAATAACAGTATAATAATTTTACACAATTATAAATATATAGGGATCATTAGATATTCTTGCGTAGATTTTAATCGAGGACTGTCTCCCAGAAACGAGGTCGACTGCTACCTTACCGCACAGTGTGTGTGAAATATCTCTCAATCACGTACAATTTAACTGCAAAATAAATATTCATATCGGAAAATATCTTGTTCAGGAAAGAATTTGCAACGTGAGAACACACAAATCTTCTTCAGAAGTAAATTGCTTTCAAT
Source organism: Gryllus bimaculatus (assembly GCA_017312745.1). NCBI lineage: Eukaryota > Metazoa > Arthropoda > Insecta > Orthoptera > Gryllidae > Gryllus > Gryllus bimaculatus. Next base: position 1,197,404 of record BOPP01000095.1, read on the forward strand.
AATATTTTAATGTTTTTAATGATATTATCTACATGACAATTTATTGTATTTTCACAAGTGACTTGTTCGCAAAAGGTTCATTTACTACTCCATGTAGATGTGACGTAAGTAAAGATACAAGCTGAATCTGCCAATTTTGAAATCCAGAGAGCAGTAGGTACAATACAGCATTAAAAAGTTGTCAATATTTCGAAAACAATTTTGAATACTTATGAGTAATACATTTTTAATGAAATTTAAGTAATTTATAAAAAATATTAACAATAAATTCTTCTTTGAGTTTACGAGTAATATCTTTAGGAATTGAAGAGAGAATTTTTTTTAATGTGCGTGTGAGAAACAGTATGTCAGGAAAAAATAATAATGGCGGGGGGAAATTTGTTCTATAAAGAAGCACAAGAATTAGAGAAAGGTTTTAATGACCACAACGGTAGTAGTTGAGGATATTATAAACGAAGGAATTGGCGACAAACCGAAAATGTTCCGCGTCTTAATCTTGTGAAATGCAGAACTGGGATATTATGGTGATTTGGAGGAAATTTCTGAATTTCGGTACTATTTAGATCAACGTTTCACAAATTTTAATAATGTAAATAAATACATTAAGCGTTCAGGATAAAATGGAAATTTTGTACGATTTTTTAATTTTTCTAACAAAACAGCTTGTATCTTCATGCTGCTCCCTGTACCAACCATAAAGGTATTTGGAACGACTCTAAGATACCTTGCTGACGAGGGATGTAGTAAGTTGGAGCTCAAAAGCTAATCTGCCCGAGTTATGCGTGACACACGTACATAAAGACACCACGGCATAGGCGTGTGCACCCTCAAAGAAGAGAGAGGCCCTTATGGACCCTCTTTTCCAATACACGTTTTATACATATTTTATTTCACTTGTAAAAAATAAAATATAGTACAATGAGATTTAAATTATTACTCTTTCTGTAATAAAACGAAAAGATAATGCAACAATATACGGAGAAACTGACGTATTTGTAATCATCTCTGTAAATTTTTAATTATGTCTTTACGTTATGTATTACATTATTATCATGAATTGAACATTTTTACAATAAATACTATTTTTATCACATAAAGGTACAGGACCTCTTTTCAAAATTTTTCAAGGAGGCCACATCCTCCCCGCCTGTGTGCTTAGCTATGCACCATGATTAAAACCTTTTTTTGTCGCAGAGTTGCTCTAAATGAATTTTAGCATTGAAATCTCTACCTCGAATTTTCGGACGGATTTCCATAATTTTTTTTTATTTCCTTTAGGTATACAGAAAAACACGTGAATACTGTGGTGGAGGAATTGCCTTCCTCAATAGATCCTTAACTTATTTGAGATTTGTTTAGAAAGTTCTGTGTCGTTCAGTCACATTACTTGGGTACCCGCAACCTGTAAGAACTGTGCGTGTGCGTATGTAGAGAATATTTTAAAAAAATATTATTAATGTTAATGGTAGTGGTTTGTGTATGTCTCTATAGGCAGCTCCTGAATTGTATCATCTTGTTGTAGTAATAATAATAACGAGTGGTAATTGTGGTGTCTTGGTAAGTAGTAGAGTGGTAAGAGTCTTGGTGTAATAATAATAACGAGATTGACATTGCTAAAATCCTACAACCTAGCCGCTTCGGAGGGAAAAACCCAAATCCATTTTGGCTCGCTCGGGAACCCCCGCGAGCCCTGGAGACTCACCGTCACCCAGACCCTTCACAAGAGTGGCGACTTCCCAGGTCGGGTACCCTGTCGGCCGTCGCCACCGACCGGCCAACTTTAACAGCACGGGGAGTACACGTCAGGGATGACGTCAGCGGCGCGAGGCGTGGCGCGGCGAGGCGCGGGGCGATGGCGCGGGGCGGGGCGGGGCGAGGCGAGGCGAGGTGAGACGAGGCGAGACGTGCGTGGCGGGGCTTCGCGGGGCGGGAACGCGGGGCGGCGCGAGCGCGTCCGAAGCCGGGCGTTCGTTCAGTCCGCTGCCATCAGCCAGAGCGCGCGAACGTCGGCAGCCAGCAACGCACCCACGCTCCGCAGTCCAGTGTCGACCCGAGGAAGCTCTTTCAGGTGGGTGGAGCCGCGACGCGACGCGCTGTCCGCAATTTGCCTTCCCTTGCGCGAGGTCCATGCCCAAAACGGTTGTATGTTGCGTCGTTCATTGAACCTTACACTCATAAAAAGGCGGTTTTCATAGTTTTTCGTAGTTCATGAATTCGTAGTTGAGTATGTGTGTATGTGTGAGTGAGTGAGTGTGTGAAACGATGCTCTCTAAGTTTAGATATGACGGGTTCAGAAGTTTTGTCTTTTTATATGAATTTTGTTCGTCGAATATACAGTACTTTACAGAATATGTGCTAGGACTTGTGAGCGAAAAAACGTATAATTATTTTAGTTGTTTGTAATTATGGATTTAGCCTGCCACCTATTAACCCCAGGAATGTCATACATGCGAGTAACAAAATGCAGAGCGATAATTTAACTCCGTGCCTTGAAAAAGAGAATCAAGAGAATTATCACCCTATAACAGCATTTTCAGTCAAACGACGTGTATGGTGCTTTGAATACTCAGTTCAATAAGCGGATTGTCGTCTATGTTGAAACACAGTACAATAACATGTTGGTAGTAACATGAAAAAGGAAAATAAAAATGTTCTTCCAGGATAATTTGTTGAAATATTATAGTTTGTATTTTATTTCTTCCACGGGAGTTGCAGATATCATAAATATCCTAAAAATGATTAGTTTTTCTCGGTTCGTGTAACCAATTGTATGGACTATACCGGTCTCCTTGTGTTATGTTAGTTACGCCGGTATTCTGCAGGGCCGCTATATCAGTGTTGCAGATTATATTTAAATATACTTTTCGATTGTGTTTCGCATATTTGGACATTTATTCCCGTTTAGAAAGTGAACTTTCGGTCTGGTGGTTCTATGAATTGATCGCAATGGGGTGAGCAACAAGTTATGACACATTGCCTTTGAGCGCCTGGTCGAAAGTGAAAGTGAACTAGTTATATATTGGTATGTGTTGGCAATAAGCATGATGGAAAATTTAAATATGACTAACTGGTCAATATCTTTGTCACGCTCGAATCGAAACTTCGGAAGCAACTGCGCAATGTTCAGGGGCTAGTTGTTCTTAATATATTCAGTATCCATTTTCACCATTTTTAAGCGCCGCCTCCCAAATTATCGAATAAACTATTTCTAAAGCCGATTTCTTTAGCCTTCGATGTTTGTACGTGAATCCTAACAATAAAACGATAAGTGTTCATTTAATCTCTATTTATAAATTTTTACACTTAATGTTAATAACATTGACATCTGTTGAGTGGAACATTATAAAAGAGTATGAGCAGCTACAAAGACTGGTGGTGTGCCACACTGCGGATGATAGTTAACAGACATGGTTTTCTCTTGGTTCTTTGCTGATGATAGCATGTTCATGGTTCATTATGATGATAAAGCGAACAGACAACAATAAATATTTATGTATTCATCTTTCACTGTAGCCACCGCTCCCTTTCGCACTGAATCTGATAATTCAAACGCAGTCTTCTTTAAATTTCATTTTGCCAATTGTGACAATTTATAAATTAATTTTTAGATAATTTGAATGAAATATTGCATTAAACCTCTGAAGTTGCACATTTACTATTCTCCTTTAACAATAATGCGACGCATTGCCAGAGGAGCTTCAGAGATGTGTCTTCTCTACACATGATCGCATTTATTCATATTTTAACAATCATTCTCAGACATGCTAATGGTTTGTTTATAAAACGAATAAGTGAGACATTTACTTACTTTCTAACTACGATCCTTCTCGACTTATCATACCCAAATTTACTGTCACACTTGCTCTCCCTCGTGCTCCTCTCTCCCCCTCCCTCTCTTTCATCCTCCATCAACAGTTCACCCAAACCGCCCAGATTCCAGACAACCATTCGCACGCACTCGACCGTACATCCCAACTTCATTCGAATACACACACGCGTTCGGTTTCTCTCATTTACACGAGTACACGCGAGTGCTCACCGTCACGCACAAAGCTTGCAAGCAGCCCGCTCTTTGCGGGCCCTCTGCTCGGTGACATTACCGCCACCCCTTTCCAGTGAGAGGTTCCGCAGCGCCCTCCTCCGCGCAGACGCAAATAAACATCAAGAGCGGCCCGGGGAGCACAGTAAAAGCACTAATGGAACAACCGGAACGGACTTGCGCCGGAGAAAATCCGCGCCGAATCGCAAAGGCAGAATTCATTGATTGATTATTTCGTGTTTCCGCGTGCGTCAACTGCTTTGATCATTAGCCTCATAGTGGATGGTTTTTTTGGGGGGAGTTGGCGTTGATCTTTCCCGACTGGATGGTGAGATCCGGCATCGACCTATATGTCGACTTGCGGGATTTTCCCCCAACCATGTATCTCCCTTCAAGGGGGCTCAACCAGAACAAGTTCTAAACTCCTGACAAGTGTGATAGTATACAGAGAATGAAAGTGTATGTGTGTGTAATTGTAGTCTTCATTAAAAACTCTAGATGTTGTTCCATTTAAAAACACGCGAATGTCAGAAGAGTTTTCTTTTCGTTAATTCGTAATAAACGCTCATATTTGTTTCATTCCCCTTATAAGTGGTAATGAGTGAAATATATTTGGTTTCCTCTATCAGCTGCAAAGTGCGCGATGTTTGTATATTGTGGAGATTTTTATAAATGTAATTCTAAAAGCCATTGAAACTTTAAATATTGTTTTCAAAAACCATTAAAAAATAAAGCATTTGCATTATTCTGTGAAATCATTTTCTTTAAATAAATATTTTTTTAATACTACTTTACATTATTTTTATGAAATTTAGGAGTGCCGTAGTTACACTTCTGTCCTGTTTAAATTATATTATATTTTTCTATCTTTTCACGGTGAAGATTTCCACAACAACGCCTCTTCTGTCTTAAAAGTTCCAAAGGGTACATTTATTGTTCCTACACCAGGATTGGAATAATGAAAACTCGTAGTTCTTCGAAATGTTTGCGTTTGATCTAGACATGAGAATAGTATTAATGAAGGGCAATTTTCTTGTCAAGTTCTGAAACAATGCTAAAGGATTGCTCCCAGAGAATCGTATTCTTTAAATAACATAAAAGAAACGCCGCAGATTTTCCATCGTATTTTGATCTGCCGGTTGCGATCTTGTTTCACAAGACGAGTAAAAAGTAAGCATTCTTAACGGTACTGGATGGAAGGCGCCATTGTAAAGAACAGGTTCTGTGCTCTCAGATGTAAGTCGATACGACGAGGCTTGAATACAACCATCTTGAACCTGAGAGGGAAATATCCTGAACGTACTTTTCAGGAACGTTAGCCAAAACACGTCAGAGTTCCTTAATTTCTCGATCATCTTTTCTGCGAGGCTAGTTTAAAAATAATGTAGCACCACACGAGCGTATAATTTGATGGTGATGTCATCAAGCCGAAGGCTGGTGAGGCGTGCAATGAGTCGAGGATTGAGGCTTGCACATTTTACGTCCTCGTTTGTAGGCACGTGATCAAGGCTGTAATTTGCCATGGCTAGTCTCTGTGGATGATGGTAAGGGTGGCCAACGGGATGCATGATTATGACATTATCTTATTGATGGAATGATTGTACAGGTAATGTACGTGGTGGTATGGGGTGGCGTCTGTGACAATCATATTAAAACATACACGTCTCACCATAGACTCGGCTTTACCGAGGGTCATTCGGCTTGCACGTTATTCTACACCCCTGCGACACTGGCAAATGCGAGTAGTTCACATATAATCACAAGGTTGTACGCCCATTCGTATTACTCAACCACATTTACTAGTTACTTACATATCTGCAGTGGCATTTCCACATATTCTACCAACTAGAAATTTCGTGATAACTGCTTAACCTTAGGCTTGGTGAGTCATCGCAGTTTGAGTCATTCTGTAATTGTTTTTGAAAGCTTACATTATCATTTAAATACATATTTTACTTTTTTGTAACCACTGAGTGAAGTAATCTTAAGCAAATTTTGAGACTCAAATTACCTCTTAATTTTTGAAGTTTCATGCTTAATATTATAATGTCACTAAACATGCACAATATCAACCCATGGTTATAACAGTAATTCTAAAAAAATTGAATTGTAAATGAAATTATGAATTCTCAATCGTACCTGGACTGAATAATTCTGAAATAAGCGTAAAAATTGAAATTAATGACATTTTTCCTTAATAGTATTTTTGATATAGATAAATAATTGAAAACAACGTTGAAACTTGTAATAAAAGGAAAATGGATCTATCTTTTACCAATTAGTGCCGCACCTAAACCTTTTTATTGAAGAAATTAATTGTCTGGAATAATTCATTTTTCCACGCATTCAGAAGTTTCAGAAGTTTCCTTTACTTGCAAAAAAGTTGAAACACCGTTAGTTTTTATAAACTATTTATACCGTTCTTGGACAGCATTCTAAAGAAGAAGGTATTTATTTTGAGATATTTTACCCATATTACTGCTGAAAGGAAAATGCAAATGGAAATTTGCATGCATTGCAAATAATTTTCTTATCATAATTGCTCCAAATCTTCCTGAATTGTTAGTTGAACATATATGAAATACTTATTATAGATTTTTATATTATACCATGTGTCATTTATTTATCTTTAAACCTAATACTGTTTTATTGATATTTCATTTAAAATATTTGGAATATTTATGTAATTAATGAAATTACTCTATAACGTTAAATATTTAATCAGTACTAATTATAAGAAATAATTATCCCATGAAACAAATTTTTATATATTCGCATCATTTATTATCTGTCAAAGGGAATATGTTTACAGAAATATATGAAAGCGTCAACTCAAAAATGAATTTCATGTACTACTGTACTATTAGACAAGACTAATTGAAATGATGTGGACATTGTTACATTAAACATAAGCAATTCTACGTCAGAACCCTTTGAGGAAATTCGAGCGGAGTCTTGGAGAAAGTAAAATTCTGACTGAAACCGAACCCATCCAAGAATGGAAACTATTTGGTTCCGAGACACTTGACACATTTTCTGCAATTCATTGGGAATATTAACTCGCAATTCTCCCGTAAGCTTCGAGATCAGGTAGAACACTCTACAAGCGAAACCCGCTTAAAATGGGCGAAACTCTGCTTTGAGTGAACGACGTAGTAATACCGCCACCAAGCGTGCGTGAAAAGCTTCCTTTGTGTCGCGAACATTACGTTTTATTCGATTCTGGAATTAAATGAATGTGGTTGCTCTTTCATTTCTCGCCATTTTCATCTACCACCACTAACGTTTGTGCGCATTCATAAAAGTGGCCACCCTTGAGTCAGAAAATTAAATGCCTCGCCTTGGATGGTGTTGATATTGCTTGCTTCATAACACGCTGTTATGGTATTTCCACGAATATCGTTTGGTCAAAAATTTAAGTTTTGCCTTCGTAAAATATTTGGAATAAAACGTGCAAAGGAGTAACCCAGACGTTTGAGAATTTAAGTTTTGCTATTTGTGATTTTATTATTATTTATTTATTTATAGCCACATTGACATAAAGGTCATTAGCGACAAAATAGATAAGTACATTATTTGTGATTTGTAACAGCCGTTGCCGGTTTTCTCCGCCCATGAAAACAACTGTTTGTGAAAACGTATTTCTTTACGTTTTATAGTGTCAGGTATGTAAATGTATCTCGTTTGAACGAGCTAAACCAGATTCTTCTGACGTCCTGTCTATTGTGGAAAAATATGGTATTGTACGCCACAAAAACAATTCTGACAATAGCGTTTTCATCACTGCGGTACACTTGAGAATTGCGAACAACGCCAAACTTTTTCTTTCGCCTGCGACGCGGCCCGTCAGGCCGGAGGTGGGATTTGTGGGCGTTCTCCAGAGAAAACAAATGACGGCGATTCGGACACCCTTCTCCCTTCTATTCAACACTACCGTCATGAAAACAGCGTTCTAATTCCGTTCCACGACAGGGGAGGAGAAGTAGAAAGTCCGAAAAACTGGTCGAAGAGAAAGGAGTAGGTGAAGGATTCTGCAAAAATTAGTCAATTCACTATATTTTATTATTGCAGTAGGATGGTACATTATGACGTTATAGAAGTTCAGGATTTCCAAAGTTGAACATTTTAAGCGTTTGGAAATATTACTGATCAAAAGGGAAAAACGTTTTTCTGTAAAATAGTAATTCACCGATTATCATTTAATTTGTGTTAATGGAATATCAAATAAAATATTATTACACGGCAAATATACTCGGATAAAATTTTGATAGAGCGGCATCTTTAACGTAGTACAGGAAAATTCTATCTAAACAAAATATTACAAAATTATGTAATTATCATAATCATTCATGAACGACAAGGGCATTTAAATAGTTTACACAGACCTAAGGAATTAATTATATTTTGCAGTTCGAAATTAAACAGATGTCTATTCCTATTTATCATGGGCTGATTTGAAATCTCAAAAATAAAAAGCATTTTACGTTTGAACGAAGTATACTGTGACTGCATAAAAGAACACTGCAAATTGAAGAGACATACATTAATAAAGATAAAAACACAGAGCGAGACCAAAGAGGCCAATCCCAAAGGACACCCCTCGCCCACGGCACGGGAGGCTCAAAAGACAGTGAGCGCCTGATGACAGACAAGGGACGATCGTTACGCGCAAAGAGCGGTGGCGTGCGTGCACGCGATGCGCGGCGCCGGCGCGGGCATCGAACGGGCGACCTCCCGTGCGTCAATCCCACGCCCTCTCGCCCTCAGGCGCGGATCGACCGGCGCTCTGCGCGATTCGCTCTGTCCATTTGTCGCGCGCTCGTCGAGGCCGAAAATGTAGCGTCGCAAAAGGGCATCGTTTCTAAGGGGGCTACAAGAGGCGGCTTGTAGTGCTACTTTTCTTCTTTTCTTTATGAACCAGCGTCCTCATGTACAGAGGGAATGAATGATACTTCGTCAACCGAGGTCATTAGTCCCGCAGGTAGTGTATGTTATATCCCGATATGTGGAGGGGGTTCAATCGGGTTCAATCTCAGTTCAATCGGGTGACCCGGCCCAAGGTTTACACTTAGGTTTGCGAGAGCTCCACCTCCACCAGGTATCTTCCCAAGCGAGGCACCACCCCAACCCGAAAGAGCTCTAGGCTTCCCATTGGTCTCTGGACATATGTGATGAACTGCATCATGTGCTAGCGAACGAGCGCGTGTGTGTGGGGGGGAGGGGAGAGGATGTGATAAGGATGATAAAGGAAAGCTCGCGAACGCAGTCTGCGGCATTTGCCCGCTTTGATCGGAGAAACAACAGAAACGTACCCATCAGAGCAGCTGGCCGCTGAAATTATCTTTCAGACAGTGGGTGAATTCGTGTACTATAATGGACATCACAGATTCAGTATACTGACAGATTGACCTGTACAGTTTACACGTAAAAGTAAATATTAGCGTTACCTTACGGATACAGGTTCCTGAATTGTATTAAGCCTGTCTTGATTGATTTTGCGTTTAAACCTATATCTGTTTCAGTTAAACCTGCAGAGGTGAAATTTGTGGAATTACGCACAAAATGAGGTAAACTCGGAGGAGTAAAACCTTGGCATCTGAAAGCGCTTTGGGAAATGAATAAAAATGAGTCGCGCAAACTGAGATCGGATAAAATTGTCACGTTTCCAGAACGAATATTAGCTCCTTAACAATGTAGGATTCTCTCCACTCCGCATACATTCAATACTCCGTATACTAGAAATGTTGAATTCCCTCTACATGATAGAAATTGTAACGTGGAATAGCCGTCACCAAGCGGTAGTAAAGTACTAGTACTTTAGACTGCGTGATCGTGAATTGAAACTAGAATTGAAGTTTACTAGTAGCCGACAGCTATGATTGATCGTTACTATGGTTTATTTCGATCTCTAGTATACGGATGCCAAAACCGTATCTTTATCAACTGACCACTATTCTTCCTTCCTAATCCTTATTTCTTATTTTAACACGTTAATTAAACACTTCACACAAACGCGTGTGTCAGGAGCGTAGACGGGAGACATCGATTCTTCTACAGAAGCAGTGTTCCGAGGGCGCTGCTAGGAGATAAAATCCGCACTCTTTCGCCTTCAGCCTGCCCCCAGTTCTGGCAGGTGGATTCCACTTACTAGGCACAAGAGTCAAAGCCGTTTCGTCAAATGAGTTATCTAAAAAAATTAAACCGAACAGGGTTGCAACAATACTAATCAACGTGAAGGAGGCCGAAAGAATTCCTGAGAACGGTTATTTTTTGTGCCTTAGCAGAAAATTATGACTTAATGAATGATAATACGGATGATATGGAGGGCGGTTTGTCTTCGCGTTCAATCCACAATTACATCTGTGGTCAGAAGCTTACATTTTCTAACGAAAAACTTCATTCTGTGTTATTCTGTTCAACATTGGCTCACGTGTTGGTTGCTGCCCAGTATGTATTTGGAGTTGAATGCGGGAACTTTCGGGATCCTAGTAGAATACAAATCGGTTAGGTACTCGTAAGAGCTAATGTCCTTTGCCTTCATTACATCGTCCATTTCCATAATCATAATTTGACATATTCATACATTTTCTCCATAATCATGATCATCTATATCATCTGTATCATTGTTCATTGTCTGTTTTGAGTCACAAAACCGCAGTATCTCTGGAGTCAAATTGAGGATGAAGATTTTGATAAAAACGAACTTTGTAATGTTACTTTGTTTAAAGTCACATTAAATAAAAAATAAGTACTTAAAAGCTTCACACAAATTTATACTCGTACTTGAATTGGAAACTTTCTGGTAGATTTTATGTTTCGGAGGATCGTTATGAAATTATAATGGGGCAAGGTAGAAATTCTCAGTACCAGTCTCGATTGCAATTCAGCCTTCGCAGAGAGGTCATTATCTGCGAGAGTTTTGAAGGTTCTTGGCACGCATGACGAAATATCAAGATTTCTTCCAATATCTGAATGCTAATAATATATTTTCACAAAAACACGTCTAAAAAAAGTAATACAAACCGTCGTCTTCATAACAAAAAAAATATGCAATTAAACTGTTGAAACAGAACTATCTTCCTATTTTTGCGTTAGAATTCATTTTCACGCAATAATCGGCAGTGCCAACAATAAATCATATTCTTTGGTTAACATACAATTTCATGTGATTATTGCAAGATAAATCTGTCGAGCGTCTGAGAAGTTCAACGTTCATTACACATGTTTTGAGAATTGACACATAAAACAAGCATTTAAAACTACTGAAGGGACATTGAAAATGTTTTTGTTTAATATAACATTCTTAGAATCTGAGAATATGTGCTATGCTTCTCATTTGCTTACAGATCAGATATGTTAATTAAAAAATAGGTTTCCCGGTATTTTCGGTTCGGTTTCCCTGTAAATCGGTTTCGGTTATTTTCTTGTTCGCAGTAGATTTGGCTCATATTTTTTTTTTCACTTGCGAATCGCCTTCCAACGCAACGTTCCTGTTGTGGTTACGTGTCGTGGCGAAAATGGGATTGATATACACCGCAACATTCTTTCTTGCGGACGTTCGTCAGAAACCTTTGTTTTTTTTCTCAGGATAGTTCAGACGAAAAAAATTTGAACTGTTTTGAGAGTTAAGATAAAACCCTTCATCTCAAATTAAAACTGAACTCAATTCAATTGTAAAGGAACGGTCATTTTTTTCTTTAATCATAAAAGGTAAGAAATTTATTTTTAGAGACACATTATTTTACAAAAACTTTCAAAACAATCTTATCGGTTCATAAAAAGAGTAATTAAACGAATGCCCGAACCTTTTACATTTAAATATGTGCCTTATTCACATGATACATAGTTGTCGGATTATGCATATTGAATTTATGATGCACTTACACAGAGGAAGTTAGTATCTTTCTATTCAACGTAACTGTGAGCTTACAATATACACATTTTTGTGAACTTACAGCAACTTGTTTTTGTTTCGCTTATAATTAACTTCGAGGAAAGGTTAATGAGTTATTTTACTTTCCAAGGAAGGTGACTCACCAGTGAAACAAACATTTCAGCTCTAAATACGCTTCAGGGAGTACTAATTATTAAGCACGACGTAATCTCCAACAGACTTTTGCTTATTCAAAATACATGCATTTTTATTAGTTTGTTTCAAAACAACACGAACCTGAAAATGGGAGAAATATCAGCGCATTTTACACAAATTATCTCGACACAAAGCGTAAAGCATTATTTCGTCAATATGAATTCATTCTCGAGCAAAATAGTTCAGTATGTACTTCCCTATTACATATTTATGATGCATTTGTACTCGGTAAGTCATTGCCTTAATATTATATTCCCATTTATAAATTTGAATATGAATTAGTTCTAAATAGTGAGTGATCATAGACAACTAGTCATTAGGCGTTGGAATGAGACTTTCTAGGGCATGACAGCAAACCTACACAACCACTCAACAAATGAGGAAAGGTATTGACTCAAATCAGAGGGAAAGTATTAACAACGATTTTCTCACCAAAAATGTCACCACATTTATAAAATTTCATTTAAGATTTTAAATATAAAACATTTTATTGATACATGAGGAATGAAAAGCATATGTGCTAGGCCTTGAAAGATTGTTATTAATTATTATGAATAAGTAAATTCTGTGTGCATAATTTCTTAAACAAACAACCCGTTCATATAATGGTTGTGAGCTTGGGGTCTTCGGGTAGTTCCGACAACTGTCGTAAGCATTCTTAGAAAAATAGATGTTTTGGTTTCCAATTATTTCTTCTACGTCAAGAAAACAAATTTTCGAAATTTAGGTGAAAATTAATGAATGGTTACACAATAAAACGAGAAAGAAACAAACTTGAAATCTGGTACATTTCTGTGAAATATGTTTAACATATCTATTAATATAAACAAACATCTATTTATATAAAAATTAATATAAATAACTATAAAATATTATTTCTTATTTGTAATATCAATCGATTTCTTTGAGAAAAATCCCCCAAACGCACGACTGGCGTTCAAACGGTCGAACGCTTGGCCCGGGCGCGGCGCGGCGCGGCGCGGCACGGCGCGTCGGTTTGAGAGAGCGGGAAACCTGCTCCAGCGAGGCGGCGCGGCGCAGCGCGGCCACGCGGTCCTTGCCCCGCGCCCGCAACAAGGCCTAGCGTAAGCCAAGGCCGCGCTTCTGAGGTGCGCCTCCTGCGCCAACGCCGCGGCCAGCATCATTCTACAGCGAGTCTCCGCTTTCCGTCGCCGCCACTCTCACCATCGTCTCGGGCATCATCTCCATCATCGCTGTCGCCGTTGCCGTGTCACCACCACCACCACCACCGTCGCATTAACTGTCTTACTGAAATAAATACCGCAACCTCCGCCCTCGACTCCACTGCGACCACGCCCACCGCTGCCGATGCCCTTGAATCCATATTTCGAGCAGCTTTCCTTCACTACCATCATCAATTGCTGCCACCAAGTCTGGTCCATCATAACGGTCTCCTGCGGTTTCGTCCACTCCATCTCCACCTCCATTGCCGTAGCTACGACTCCAAGAGCATCCCCACTGCTCCATTCGCACCTTCGTTTAATGCTGCTACGAACGCATCTGCCTTGGCATCTATCCAGATTTCACCGTCGTTTCCACTTCCTCCCCCGTTACCGCCGCATCTTCATCATCGACGCTAAATCTCGGCCGTCACTCCTGCAATATTATTTAATAGCATCAACGCCACGTCCTGATAAAACTGCTAGCACCCTCGTTGCCACTTCCAACTAACTCTTCTACCAACACTACCGCCACCAGCGCTACGCCGCAATCTCTGCAGCCTTTGATTCGTCGGCGTCACCGTTAGGACCTCGTGCTGGTACTCCCAGCGCCGCCTCCACCTTGGTTTCCTCCTCCATCACCTCCACCGCCGCCGCCAACGCCGCGCCGCCTGGGCGAGAGGCCCGCGAAGGGCTGGCTGCGGCGCGGCGCAGCTGGCGGGCCTTGGGCCACATCGCCGCACTTGCTAAGCGAGAGCACGCACGCCGCACCTGGGGTGGCGACTTCCTCCATCTCTGTAGATTGATACACTAATGCTTTTTTTTCTGTTCCTCGGGCAACGCAGGTTTCCCCGAGGGGTCTTTCTGTTCAGGTCTGCATTGTTCTCGTTTCGGCAGCCCTCAGATCTCAGGATCAAAATGCGCCAGAGGAAACACAGGTTCGCAGCATCTGAATCCTAGGGCTTTACTTGTTGGTGGGGTTGGTCATGGACCACAGTACCATAGTGGCAGACCTACTGAATCTCTTTATGGGGAGAGTCTGCCCAGGATAGCCGCAGGCACATGTATTGCTACAGGGGTCACGCGCAATACTTCAAGCTCACATTCGGGAATACAAAATTTGAAAAAGAGATGACACGACCCGTTCGACTAGCAAAACGAACTTGTTCAATTTCTCCGTTTGCCAATCAAACAAGACTAGTTTTGTTTTCTTATCGCCAATTACCAGGATTAAGGATACACAAGGAGAATAAATGTTACTAAACAACAGGCTGACTCCGGGACATACATTCAGCCCACCTCGGCCATGTCTAATACACGTGATCAATTTTGTGGCATTTAAGAATGTATATTGATTTTAAGCAAAATAAATCATCTTAAATACGCTAAGAAACTTTGTACTTTCCTCATTTGGTATAATACATCACGAAAAAATATGACGCGAATATCAAAATTGACATACGTAGCCTTGTAGCTTGAATTGTACTAGTTGTTGCTTGTCAACAGAATTATCATCACTTATATACTCTTTGAAAGCAAATTTAATTTATTTATTTGTTTGGAACACAATGCGAACGACATTTTGCTACAAACTGAAAAAAAAATGACTTCATTTGAAACATGAGAGCTGTTAATTGATTTGTTCATCTGAACAATGCGTGTGTCTAGTGCTATTTTTTCACCAGAGAGTCTGGTGCTGAGATTAGGACATGTTGTTTTGACACAGGTGACCCGCAGCTAGCTGTGAATCGTTGCGTGTTGGAGCTCACCAAGGTCAGATCGATGAATCGACACGTTTCATGAGCATACTAAGTGCGAAGCGCGTTCCTGCGAAGGAAATATCAATGCGCAGTAGGCACGGCATGTTATCTATGACAAAAAACACTGCATTATTCAAAGCAAAAAGATTCTTCTGTTTTTCATAACTTTTTACAAAAAAAAATAGTTATAGCAGTCTTTTAGAATGGTTCTTAGGGTTCGTAGGAATTGATATTCTCTTCTGGTTGAAAAATGATTAGAGAAAACACTATTACATTTAGTAAATTCGTCATTATGAAAATCAAAGCAAAATAACCTTTTTACATTTCTAGCAAGTACAGAAAAATCTGCAACTTTTAAAACATGACGCAAAGTGTTTTTAGAACTAGAAAGTGACTTTATTTTGCCATGGAAGCCAGATCAATCATCAGTTTTGATCCGCAAGGGAATCATGTAAAGAGCAGAATTTAATAATCGTTGAAAATTTTATTATTTTCTTGAACATTATTATTTTAATTTTACTAACTTTTATACTTGCATCTAGTACATGAAAATCTCGTCGCCGACTATGCGGATTGACATCACATATTGCACTTTCAAAACTAATGTCCGTGGTATTATGTAAGAGTCGTGAGCATATTCAAGGGCATTTTATTATATAAACTTGTTCTCTATACATTGAAACGGAAGAACAGGAAATTCGATATCATAAATTGCTCTTTCGAATGCACCAACTTTGGTGCACGGTCGCAAATGTTGTGATGTAATCCATCATAATAGAGGCGGAATTACATCAAAGGAATTGTTTAGTTTTCTCCATTTCAGCTAATAAATCCACTAAAAACAGTAAGATTCGGTAATCAGTGCTTTATAACGTTTTCCACGAAAGTAGGATTTTTTTAAATTTATGAAAGTTCTCTAAGAAATGTCATTGCGAACCTTGAAATGATCAATGAATTTTAAGCAATTTCAACCGAAATATCACTTCCCTACGTCAATGATTTACTACAATAAATATCTTGACAGCCATTACCGTACGTCACTGCTTGAGAGCGATAATTTCACGATCACTAATGGGTACTTTCGAACGTTTACGTAGGGTGTCTGAGAATATACTAGTTGAGCGTTTTCCCGCTGGGAAATCGGTTTTGATGTCAGCCTTGGAAATAGTTTTTATACGCAGATTAAACAAAAACGGAAATAAACTACACTCAATGAGAGTGCTGTCGGGGAATAATTTGAAGGTGGAGCCCACCGTCATTGCAGTGAATACTTGCGTACCACGTGGGCACGGCTGCGACTGTGACAAAAACGAGTTTGCTGTTTAGAATAATTATAAGTTCTTTTCCCTGTAAGTATTATTTCATTGTATGAAAATACTTTGAAATGAAATCGACATGAGTAGCGCGGCGTATAAATGTACGAAGAAATTCATTTGAATTCATTGAGTTAGCCTCTTCATAAGGAAATATTAAGGCAATATCTCAGGAAGATTATGTTTTCTTAATCAATAATTAATAATGAATATTGAAGACGAACAAATGTTTGTTATTTAATAAAATAGACCATTTCACATTGTTGAATTTGTTATACCCCCAAATTTATAAGTATTTTTTAAAAAATGTTAAAAGAATGTTATGTAAATTTTAATTTAATTTCGATTATTTATACCAAATCTTCACTTGTGCAAAATATAATCCGTTTAATCTCTAATTTAATGTGTTTGTTAATGACATTTAGAATTCATTTAATACCGCTGTTCTTTGACTGTGAACCGTTCCGTGTTTTGATAAACTAATATCAAATATCAATTTAGGAAACTGGACGAAAATCGCTTCCATGTGGATAAACAAACCTGCTGTGGTGGATTTCTACTTGTTTTTTATCAGGAAAGTCACATAATCTGACCTGTCTGAATAATAAGGGAAAAAAAGAAGAAAAAAAAAGAAAAAAGAATCGGACTCGCATTTTTACAAACTTTAAACTACGTTTTCCATAATGGTAATTGATTCTAAACCGACCCACCTATTAACGACTGGAAGCACAGTTTAGGTCTGACTTAAAATTCAATTTTTTTGTGTTTGGATCGTAGCTCCACAATCTGGGTTACTAATAGTTATTGGCTAGTGACGACTGGTCGAGGCTTCTCTCGATAATCAGACTACGCCCCACTGCCTGAACCGTATCCCATTACTTCAAGGCATTGGGAGAACGTCGCAGAATACAGGAGTTTTTGAAAAAATACGAAGATGTGTTAAAAACTTTGCTACGGAATGTCTAGAAATATTTTTTTTTTAATATTTAAAGAAAGAAAAACAGATTGGCGCTCTTTTCTTCCCGAAACAGTGTGTTCAATGTGACCGGCACGAATGAGTCATTCACGCTAAGCGTAGGCGGAGGCTGGTGGGCGACTTTCGCGGACGCCCTCCCAAGCTCCCTAGCACCCGCGTGAACTTCGACCTCGGGCTGCGTGCGAGGTCACGGGCGAGTAGGCCGGCGATCGGTGATCGCCTGACTCCGGAAAAATTAAGGGAGCAGATGTGCTAGAAAGACCTAGGGGTCACACTCATTTCAGGCAATGCCCACGTTTCTGTCTAATTAAAAGCTCGAGGGATGCACATAGTGGACATTGGGCCAGTTTTCAGGGTCCGTGCATTAGACTGATCTGTTGACTTTAGGGGCTTAAGGCAGGTGCACCGAAGTAGGAGTTACTCAAAGGGATTCGCATCAGGTGTGAATGTTTTTTAGCTGAAACTTCATCCTATTCTTATTCTATGGTCTTACCCGTTTCTGGAAATATTCGCTCGTTTCGGAAAATGTATTTTGAGTCTACGGACGCAGATATCGCTATCGGGAACTGCCTCTCTATTGCCGTATAAAGGTACAACAGCCGAGACGGGCCCATGGGTTACCTCGAGTATATTTAAATGTTCTATCGGAGATGGGACTTACGACTATCCGTGAGGTTAGGCTTAGAGTTGGGAGGGGCCCGATGGGCTCGACTTGACACAGCCGAGCGAAGAGGTAGAAGGTTCCCCCGCCGCTAGATGGCAACCGAGTAAAGGAGTCGGGGAAACTATTGAGGTAGATCCGATCGTCATTAAAAAGGGGACAACGAGGACAACGACTTATATTTCAGCGAGTCCTTGGGCCAGCATGATCCTTGAGGCGGGATGCGGAGGCAGCGTTGACGAGAAAGCGAATGCGGGTGAATTAGGTTAATATCTGCTTGAGCAAGGGCGATACCTCACAGTTTGCGGGGCTACGACCGTTTGCATAGTGGGGCGAGGGCGCGCTGTGCCGGAGCGACGCCGCCCAACTCAACCCAACCCGGCGCAGCGCGGCGTGGTGCGGAGCGGCACTACGCGGTGTGCGGTGGTTCGGAGCGGCGCGGTGAGGCGCGGCAACGGGGAGCGAACTCTAGGTACCGCTGGATAACGGAACAGCCGCCGCGCCGCACCGATCGAATTGCGCAGTGTTCGATTCGAGTAAAGCTCTCGGGGAAAATTGACGCTTCGTGAACTTCAACAGCATAGTCGGTGGTGTAGTAGCTAACCGTGGAGGAGGATTTTTGGGGCAGACGCATATTTTATTCCTTCTCCATATACAGATTTTATATTTTATTACAATCCATATTCATAGGGCTAACCTCTTTCCCCAGCCGTATTACAAATTAGACAAGTCTTTGAGGGGGCTATCGACGACAAAATAAAACCACCCGGAATGTAGTCACTCACAGAATTGTATTGTCTTAACACACAACAGTTCATATTAACACAGAGTGGCTCGAAGAAAATTAATGCAGTAATGTTGCCTACCAAGCGCACACTTGAATTAAAAGAATAGGAATCAAAGAAGTCATATTTTCAAAAAGGCCATTGTATCGGGGGAAGTTGGCGCAGCGGAATTGAAAAATTGGTGAAATTACCTACCCCGAAATGTTAAAAAGTTGCAGGCTGCTCTTTTCGGTCGTTTCTTCGGCTCCCTCCGATTCTAGGCGGATGCAGGTGCAGCGCCTTAAACGAGCCACGGACCACATGCAATACTTAAATTAGTTTTTTGAGCACCTTCATTGGGCACTTCCCTGACTCTAAGAAAATCTTCGACAAATGTCGGAGATCCAGGATCTATAACCTGAGCGACCTATGTCAGTAATTCTTGGTGGATGACTCAAGGGGCAAACAAAAGAAAAGTACACTATAATTTAAACGGATAGACACTTAGTTTTGTAATCATACTTCGAATGTAGGGTTTATACATTTTATATTCTCAATTACGGTTGCTATTAATTCGCATTTTTTAATGGAATAAAAGGGTACTACTAAACATTCAGAAATATATAAAACTATAGCAACTATAGAATTGATAAAACTCTTAAATACCAAACACTACGCTTCAAACCAAGCTTGCTTTTCTCTTTTCTACTCACAATACTACCTCTCCATAGCATTAGGAGGTCCACACAACAAATTAATCGTTCTTATAAATAAAACAAACTGCTTCAAAGCTTGTTGTAATCGAATACTTTGACCTCTCTGTACAAAAGGAGTTGTGAACAAAGCACCGTAGATTTACAAGATACTCTACTTATTGTTCCCTTTTTCATGCTAATCAGATTTCAAAATAGAGCGATGTCAAACACACAGTCGTTTAGTTGGGTGTTAATTACTACTTCTTTTTCCAGAGTTCTATATCGAAATTAAGTTTAAAAATTCTCAGTTGTCATGGAACATGTGCGTAGTTTGTGAGATGAACCGTACATCAAAATACTAGTAGTATATGTTTGTAGAAAAATAGTTTAAAGCGTTACATAATAAACATTGAGAATCACGTAATGATGACCGGTACTATCATACTTTTAATATTTCCAGTATTTTAATTCAATAGGCAAAGAGTGCAAACGAAGGCACGAGGTACGGCTGCAGTTGGAGGAAGCAAAGAGGGAAAAAAATGAATGAGAGAATCTGCAATGCGAGAGAAGGCACCCTGTGCGCATTCACCGACTCGAACACCGCGAGGCTCCGTCTGCATCACAGGCACGTGTGAGCCCTGACAGGGACATCCTGTTGCGGTTTCCGCCGCGGCCTCCCGCGAGTGGTCAGCGACCGTTGGCTGCCTCACCGCCTCTGCCTCCCACCGTCGCGGTACATAATGCTCCCGACCTCCGTTGCACATTACAATAACAAAACGGGATAGGAAGTCGCCCTCGTCACGGCTCCCTGGCTTATCCGGTCAATGTAGCGGGGATGGCGAGCGGCGGCGCGTGGGCGAATGGGCACGGCGCTGATGGAAGGGAAGGGCCCGTAGGGGGCGACAGGATAGAGATCGACGTGGGGGCGCGGCGCGGCGGGGAGGTCGAGCGGCTGGGAGGTGGAGCATGGCAGGGAGGTGGAGCGATGTGGGGCGGAAAAGTGTGCGGTGTGGCGGGGAGTTTGCACGGCGGGATTTTGAGGGCTGCGGGAAGGCGGAGCGTGGAGGGTAGGCGAAGAGTTGGGGAGTG
>BOPP01000095.1:1217995-1232359 GCA_017312745.1 Gryllus bimaculatus
GCATTAAAGCTTGCACTGACTTTTACCTCTCATAACTTAGACGTTTTTTGTAAAACCCACTAAAAAGAAGTCGCAAGATCTTTCAGCAATAAGTGGATACTCTTAACACATATAAGTCAAACTTTATTATGTATTATTTATTATTTATTATTTTATTTTATTATTATTATTATTATTATTATTATTATATTATTGCTATTATTATTATTATTATCTTAACATTATTCAGCAGTATCTTCGGTCGGTATGTCCAACCCACACACAGGTATGATAGAAGCAGGTGTTGTGGTTGCTTTAACTGAAGGTTCAGATGCTTCTGACAATACGGCATGTATTCAAATTACTGTCTTTTGGCATATTATCTACCCATTCCTGGTATCCAAGTTTGAAAGACACTCAGTGTCCGGAGTGTCCATTTTCGGGATCACTCCCGTAGCTGATATTATTATAGGCACAGTCCTCACTTTACTGAAGTTCCCTGAGTTGCGACTTCATAGGCGAGATTTGGTATACTTCTGGATCTTCTCTGATATTTTCCCGATATGTGTGGGTATTGGGTATTGATATATCGATATTATTATTATTATTTTATTATTATTATCGATTATTATTTTATTTTGAATTATATTAATCGATTATTATTATTCATTATTATATTATTATTATTAATTATTATTGCTATTTGCGAGAAGGTAAAATTAGCTAACAACATGGATGCGTTTTGGTGCGAAATATCCCATTCATTCGCACAATGAATATTTTACGGCTTACGAACTCCAATTTTACTCTAACTGCGAGCTCGCTTTGAGGGACTGGTACACATCAATTCGTACTACCTTTCTGTCCCACTATCTACTGCTGGCCTTTTTTCAATCGTGCACTTTCCTGTTACACCTTGTCTCGTGCCGATTCCTCTGATCTTCACATCCAAAACCTCCGCTTATCTCACGGAGGAGAGATGCTATGAAGTTCCAGACTCCCCGCACCATGTTTTCCGACCACAACTACATTGTTTGGCCATCCACCCGTTCCAGCAACCAGTCATCCGACGCTGCGGCGGTCCCCCACAAAGCTTAATTGAGAGTCGTTGTTTTCTTAATTTTGGGTACATTGTGTTGTATACAAAGGCACTTCGCTACAGAGGAGTGGGAGTGTCTTAGTGACGTGAAGATAAAATATCAGGTTCACGCGGCGAATGGTGCAGGGAAGCTGCATGTAGAGAGAACGGTGAATGGTGAAGAGAACATTCATTGGAAGGTAGACGGTGTCAAAGTGGTGGCGGTGGTGCGGCTGCGTGGCAGAAAAAACGCACGGCGGAGAATCTTAGAAATCGAAGACATCAAAACTATACGAGAGCGCCCTCAATGTTCAACGGTGGAAACAATATGTCTCGCAGCGCTCGAAGTGTCCTCGCAAAGAACTACTTGAACCGACAGTCTCTCCTAACCTTACAACTAAGAAATTTAATTCCTGAAAACTCTTCTCATGAAGTAATCTATTCAATACTATAGACAATATTTTAATAAAACAAGAAAAAACAACATTGAAATATATTTTGAGCTGCCCATTTTCGTAATGCATATAGTTGTCAATATAACATTGCCGGGCAATTAATCTAATTATAACACGGAGAAGTCGTTTTTAAATAAACAAATAGTTCATTACCTTGTTATTGAAGTTTCTCCTATTCATCTGCATTTCCTTCCGTGTAAACCAAATATACGAACTTCATTGTCTTGAAGACAGATCGAGAAACACCAAATAACTTAGAGAAACTCAGAAACCCAGTTACCCACCACAGTGTACAAGAATATCGTAGCAACTGGGAGTTACGTACGAATAAAATGTCGAAGTCAATAACCAATCATAGCCCTCTATTACAACAACTAGCTCTCCTAGTGGCGTCGAATTTTGTTCAGTTTCCGAAATACACCTTCACTTCCCGTGGCTGCGGAGGGAGTGAAGTGGACGATAGAGTTCACTGGTGAGCAGCGGAGTGGGCTACGTCTATGGAAGCGGCGGAGATGATGGGGCGGCACGATCCGATACGAGATGGAAACTAAAAAGCTCTCGATGAATTCTTTTGATGGTGAATTCTGTCACATAAAAATCTCGGTCACGTTAAAGCTGCTGACCGAGGATTGAGAATATTGTCGCGTTTTCCATCTGTTGTTCAACAATTTATTACGTAATTGCTCATGGTAAAAAGTACATAAAGAAAATACATTAAATAAAAAAACAAAACAATTTTATGAATCTTTGTGTTATTAAGTCATCTCATCCTAGAGATTGTTTCTGGTCAATAAGGAAAAACACAAAACACTTCACGTGAAGGGCACGTGACCTGAACGTCTGTTGAAAATGTGGGAAAACCCATTTTTTTTCTCAGAGCCTGTAGAATAAAATGAAAGTAACTCATTTTTATGAAGCTGGCATATAACTAAAGCGGTCAAGAGTGTCAGAAATTCAGGGCCTGGCTGTCTTTACCACAAGATTTATCTCTGTGCTCTGTGATAGGACTGCCGCCGCCACCACCGACCAACTTTACCATCCAAACTGGTAAAGACCCTATGTCACTAGGGGGGGGGGGGCAATTATTTAATCTCAACGCTCTATCAAGGAATACGTTTCTGAATGAAAGTACGCAGGTGTCTGAAATCACCTTTGTCACATTAAATGGGTTTTTGCGGACGTCTATGAAAGATGTCGTATCTCGTACATTGAGTGTTTACTAAGGTCTTTTAGGGGAGATAAGACGGGAGTACCTTTTCACGTTTGAATTTTCATTGTACCTGTAACATTATTTTCTGTCTGTAAAGTGTGGAGAGTTAAAAAAATTGAGAAGTTTAATTATTGAAATACATCTAATAGTTTTGCTTGAAATACAAGTACCATAAGAACTAAAATAATACATATACACCCACATGAAGTTAAATTAATCGGGATGGATTAGCTTCAATGGAAACATTTTAAGTTTTATACGCTTGCACATAATACGAGCATTTTGTGTCGCGAACTTCCTGGATGTTCTCGAAGGCTACATTAGTCTCCCTTCTATCCTTTTACGCGATGTTGTAATGACCTTTCAAAGTTAAAATTAAAGTTCTGGATTTTCCCCGTAACTCGTTAACTAGGTAGTTTCCTGCATTTCTTTGATTAGAAAGCAATGGATCAAGGTGCGCAATTCTGAGCAGTTTGTACTTAATATTTCATTATGGAGTCTGAAGAAATTATGAGAGGGTTTTGATTTGAACTACACCAGTAGGTATAGCAATGTAAATCACATTGATTTCTAATTTATAAGCCACAGATATATCCGTGGATATAATTCTGGGGATTCATAATATATTTCCTTTTTATTTAGAATGGTATTAAAACATCTTTACTATTGTTTGCAAGTTACTCGCTCATCTTCTCTAGACTTTAATATTTTAGATAACCGCTTTCAAAACAAAGTTTTAGTAGTAGTTTGGTTGAAATCTTGCAATTATTATAATACAATTAAAAAAGTAAATGTTACTGAAGTCGGTTGCAATAGTGACAATTACAGTGTAATAATTTCATATTTTCCAATTCTCTGCTCGCAGTTTTCCTAGGAGTAGAGATCATACATTTACAGGGAAGATAGAGAACCATTGGTCTGTAGAGTTTTGTTTGGCAACATTGTAAGTTGATCTCACTGAGGCAGGTAATTTTGTAGCAATGCTGCCTGAAGGTCAAGGGGCGGTGACGAAAAAGATTTCTCGTTCCTTTTTGCGCCATGGTCGCTTCTTTATCGCGGTCATTTTGTGAAACTTGCGATGACGCAGTGCACCAACCATGACCAGTTCGACTGTGGGCGCAGCACGCTCTTGCCCCTTCGGTTGATGTCTCACCAGGAAGAGACACTACGCTCTGGTAAAATGAAATAAACGAGGTTTCTTTTCAAACGTTATTTATGGGACGACGTACTCACCCATGAACTTTTGTGTCACGAAAATGCGTGACTGCATGTTCTTTAGGCTTCAACATTCGTACGGACAAGGAATAAGAGAGAAATGACGCGGAAAGGAAGCTTGTGCACTGGTTGCTCATTGCGTTCCTGCTCAACTTGTCTGGAGCGGTTCGAGTGGACGACGAAAACCGTTGTACGATATACAACCTTCAAGATGTTGTCTTGTTTTGAACTAATTTGCATGAATAGTCATAAAAACAATCCTTCTTAGAACACGGAATTAAGAATAATTCTTAATTTCCAATTCACAATTATTGTGAAGTGTGAGCACACGAAGACCTCGTCACATTTCTCTACTCTACGACAGTTGTTATTTAATAAACGGTGTATTCTGTACGAACCATTCAGTTTCTTGAACGCCCTCTATTTTACGACTTTCGATTCAAAACCAATGTTGTGGGATAACAGATAAGTTTAGCATTATTTTATGACTATGTTACATCAAAACAAATGCATAATACGCGTATCGCTTTTTACACCTAATATTCTAAGTACTAAAACGACTCGTTGCAGTGTTTTGGCAGCAAAATCGTGGACAGTTGCAGCTGGACTGTATTAAATATTCAATAACGAGTGATATACTCCAATAAAAATACATTTAAGGCCCACACTTTTATACAATCAATTGATTTGTAAGTATTCTTTTCGGATGAGGAAATATATGAATGTGTTGTTTAGAGTACGGTGACGTGGTTATTTCACATTTTACAGGAACGCGTTCTATAACATAGTCACAAGTTCCCCGATAACTCGTTTTTAGTACGATGTTAAATGGAATGATAGGCGACACACCAGGGACACGTTTCCCGCAAATCCCCCCCCCCGCCACCCAGTCGCTAGAGCGCTACATAACAGGTTGCGCGACCATTTCTACCTCGCGAGATAGCGCGCACAAAGTTTAGAGGCAATACCATAGCAGGCTTTAACGCTCAGGTTAGCGTTGTCACTATTACGGCAGGTAGCACACCGCGCACTTCTTGAGGTAGTTTATAAGAAGAAATCTTTTTTTTTTCGCATGAATGCTTATCTTAGGCTCCTGTGCCGCGAAAGCAATCGCTGCCCGAGGATCAATGTTCTCATAAACGTACCTCTGGGCTTCGTGGTTTATGAACAATTCACAAATGTACGAGTACGCCCGAACAAAACAGTTGCAGCATAGTATGGCTCACAAATATAGCAGGACGATGACCTTTCTAAACCTTCAAACAATGCTTTTGCGTACTAACAAAGAATGTTCCAGTTTTTTTAGAAGCAGTCAGTAGTGTAATGACGTTTTACACGACATATTATTTTAGAGCCGAGATTCAGAAATGTTGGTTAACAAGCCCGTTACGCTTATGAAAATTTTTTGACAAGTACTTGCATAGTATATTGCATAAATATCTTTTAGAAACTAAATTGAAAATAAAATGTATTTTGACATTCTACAGCTTCTAAAGCAGAAATGGTTAAATAGAATTTCATAATACATCTTTAATAATTTTTTTGTGAGAATGATTGTTACTAAATGAAGTTCTCATTTTAAGTTCTTTTTACTTAATTCTGTTTCTTGCAAAAGAATACCCTTGCATAGTTTTTAATTTGTAAAAAGTACTGTACGATTCATTTTTCCTATGGAAAATCGAGACCCGATCTGCTAACACAGTAGTACGATAGGGGGTAAAATGGGAGTAACTTGCTCCTTTTCCTAAATGTAGGTGGCTACTTTCATTAACTCGCTATTCAACGTCTGTTGAAAGACTCACACAAACTACTTTTCTCCATTTAAAATGCATTTCCGTTGTTTGTTTTATTTCATGTGTGTTATTGGTTGATAATTTGATGAGTTTTATTTAATGCTGAAGGGCAATAAATGCGTTGTGAGGTCCATTTTCAGTAAATACGCCGGCGGTAGGTCTCGAAAGACACATTTCAAGCCACCTTAGCTGGGGCAACACTTCTGCCACCACAACTCTCACTAATGCCATTGTTACCAATAGCATTCCAATCACCGCCGACATCACTGCCATTGTTCCTATTGCCAGTATCACTACTGTCGCGCCACTCCGGCGCTTTTCCGGCTCTGTCCGCCTCCCACAGCCCCGCCGATACACCGCCACGACATCAACAGAGCCTCCACCACCACCATACTCACTGCAGTCATCCCTATTGCCATTGCCACTTCTACCGCCGCACCCCGCCTTCCTCGCTACGGCCGCTTTGAACGGCCCAGCCGCTACTCCCGCTGGCACGTCGACGCTGCTTTCGCCTTTGCCACCGCCACCATCGCTCAGGCCTTTGTTACCATGATGTATGTGCATCATTCTTACATTCACACTTCTGCCCTTTGTGGTGGAATACTGTACTGTACTATATGCCGCTGGAAGGTAAACCAATCTGCAATTCTGGTGAGTGCACGGACTCAACATTCGTATTTTTTGAGTTGTGCCCGTATTGCAGCCCATGAGCGATATCACGATTGTCACCTCCACCTCTTCAACCGTCGCCATCAGCCGCTTCTAAGACCTACCGAAGCACTATACATCACGTCATCGACACTACTTCCGCCTTCTCCGCCTCCCATCGCAGTCACTGCCACCACCTCCACCGCTGCCGCCGCCACCACCTCAATCGCCCGAGCCGCCCTGAGAGGCGCCGCTCGTAAGTGGATGTAACGCAATTACGCCCCCGAGCGCCCGCACTCGGCCACCGGCAATTGGCGCGGAGGCGGTCACGTGGGCGCCCGGGGCGCGGAGCCTGGGGGCAGAGGGAAGGGAAGATACAAAAGAGATGGCAAAACGGGAGGAAGGGCAGACAAAGAATGTCAAAAGGTGGAGAAAAAGGGGGAGAAAGAGTGGGATGAAACTAAAAAAAGAGATTGATTGGTGATTCCGGGCGCGTCAACTGCTAAGGTCTCTAGTCTCGTAAGTGTAGTTTGCTTTTTTCCTTGGGAGGAGGCGGTGATCGTCGCCCGCTGGATGGCGAGATCCGGCGCCGACCTGCCTGACGGCTAGCGGGGTTTTCGCCAACCAGGTATCTCCCACCAGCGGGGAAAGCTCTAAGCTCCCGACCGGTCTCCCGGCATGTGTGGTTCTAGTGTAGTGCATATAAGCAAGAAATGAGGAAGGGGAAGAAAAGATAGTGCGCGGACCATGGCCTGTTTGTTAGGGTATTGCTCCGGACTTCGCCTGGTACTGATCGACGAAATCACGGAAAACTGCCGATCGGAGCAGCCGGCTACTAGAATTCTCCTCCGGACAGCGACTGAATTCAACCTAGCTACCTATAGAAAAGAGAAAGAACAGAAGGAAAGAAATAAAATGTAGTGTAAGTGAAAGGGTGCAATATGGAAAGGAGAGAAAGGACGATGCAGGAGAAAGGACAGTTGGGGCAATAATAAGTCGAAAGATGAAGAAATGACAGTGAAAGAGGAAGGGGGGCAATAACTAAAAAAGGAGAGGGAGACGTCAGTGGTGAGGACTACGAGCGGCTGCTGGAGGGGGGGGGGAGGACCCTGAGCAAAGCTTTTGTTTACGAACTGACACTACGCCACTATGTATCACTTTTCTCTATGAATATTATTAATAAAATTGAGCAAATGATGAAGGAATCGAGGTCGGAAGATTCTTGCAAAACCGGCAAATTTCAGACTAAAAGCAGCCAAGACACACTCATTGTTAGATTTGCATGCGAGGGGCAGGGTAATATGATTGCTGTCCAGTGCTAACGGCAGAATGGTGAAGGGAGGGAAATGAGAGGAGGAGAGGCAATGGCGAGGATGATTCGCGACAGGGCAAGCACTGCGGAAGGCAGGGCGGAAAGGTAGCCAAAGGTGCTCGCAGCTACTACCAGTTGACAATCGGAATTTCTGTGGGCGACGCGATAGGACAGAGGCAAGGAGCAGTTTAAGAAGTAGTTTTTGGAAGATATTTTATGCGGTAACTTCTGTTGTGATACCCCATAGTTTTTGTACGTTTCCGTAAAAAAGGCACAAATTTACGCAGTAATGACAAACGCGACACTATACGCTAGTAATAAGTAGTTTGCGTTTTCAATTTCGTTGACTTCCAACTAGATGTAAAGGCATTCCGAACAACTTACAAGGGTATATTTCCAATCTCTTTTCCTGCATAGAAATACAATACATCAAGGAAAAGCTAAGGCAACGCGTTTTCAGTTTCAATGCTTGTTTATTCACTGTTTATGTATGTACGTTTCACCATAAGGTACTTCATATGTAGTGTCAGAGAAGAGCTAATTGCTCACCAGATTTAACGCTGAATTGTTGGTAATTTGAGACGACGCGTCGTAAGACTGAGGAAGAGGAGTTTCCGAAAATCTCCATACGTTAGGGAAAGACTTGGCCCGATCAAGACAGACTAAACACAGTTTTATTTATACATAAGTGATTTAGACATGGAAAACTTGAATTTCATTCCGAATTTGGCTTTTAGGGAACTGTGTAGTAGGGTTAAATACATAGTAAAGAAATGTATCAAAGTTAAATTTATTATCGTTTCTTACGAAAATGTAGAAAATTTTTGAATTCTGTAAAATCTGCACAAAAACCTACTTCTGTAGTTCCTTAATTTAATTTTAAAAAATTCTAAAACCACTGTGCATGCTCGTACTTGAGAAGGATATTTAAAGTCTTACCTCATGACCTACAAAATTCGGGATTGATCTCTCCGGTCAACAGAAAGCAGAGGTTTTTTTGCTCGTAGACATCATTCCATACTTGGAAACTTAGTATATGTCAGCCGTGGTCAAATCTAATTTAATAAGAGTGCAATGCATAAACACAGAATTTGGAACTAAAGTTCTTTCTTTTTTCAGATTCAACATGGCGAAACTGTGCATACTTTTGTTCTTGGTCACAGTGTCAGCAGTAATTGCAGCAAATGATGTAAGTATATTTGAAAATTATCTGTGCTATTAACACAATAGAATTGACTGATGAAGCATAATTAGATGATTGGGAGAAATAATCTACGATCTATTAATGTTTTCAGAACAGAACAGCAGTCGTACACTTGAAAACTGCTACGGTGGAAGGCAACGTGACTTTCCAGCAAATTGGTAATGGGCATGTACGCATCACTGGATTGATTACAGGACTCGAAAATGGGAAACATGGTTTCCATATTCATGAACGAGGAGACATTGTTCCTTGTGAAGCGGCCGGCGGTCACTACAATCCTCTCATGGTATGCAACAAATTCAAAATGAATTAAATTTTATCATAGGCAACAAATCATACAGAACATCCAGGTGTATCAGATCTGAAATGCATTCCATCATATCATGTTGTTTATTTATTTATCGTCAAAATAGTAAAATTCTAGTTGCCTGCAGAAGTAAAAATGCTGCTGAACAAAACCACAAAAAAGATATTCCAAAACGTAACACTGACAAAGCTCAACAACATCTCTCTATATTCTGGTATAACATTACAGTTAGATGGATATTTTAAAAAAAAAGTCTACACGAACACTGTAATAACATAGTATAGAACTTACGGATACACAGTACAGTACAGCAGTTCCTTATAACAAAGAAGTTGATTTTTCGTGACTCAGCCCGCAAATGGCAAATATTTAATGCATGGCGGCCTCTTCCTTGGAGATTTGCTGTCACATAACGCTGAGCCACCTTGTTAGTGTACTCCTCCGGCATTCGCCTGGTACTGATAGGAGAAAACACGGAAAACTACCGATCAGGGGAGTCGACTTGCCTTCCAGACAGCTTCTGAATTCGAAGTTATCTAGCTTCCACCGTCACCAACAGAAAATCCTTCCATCGTCAGGACTCTAACCCCTGGTCAGCCACTGCAGTAACGTCAGTTGACGCCCTAAACCCGTCAGTGTAGGAGGATATGTCTTATCTAAATATATCAATATAATCATTTTAATAAGAATGTTCTCACATATTTCTGTAGATTTTTTTTAAAGGTCCGCATTCCACCTTTATACTGAGACAAAAATTTTCTCGTGGCGGTCGTGATTGCGCCAGAAATCTTAGATTCCAAATTCTCCATGTATAGTACACTGAGGTAAATATTATTGGAAATCGCGACACACCGTATATCAGATCTCCCCAACGAGTTGGTTCCAGGATCGAAGCCCGGAAGGTCCGCGACACTTCCTCACCCATTTCCCTCCTGCGGACCATCGTCACGCTACACCATACCGCGCCTGCCGCATGGAAATCGCAAATGCATAACTTTGGTGTCAGTTCCACGAGCATTCGCAATGCGTTTCCGAGAACAAGCTGGTAGATTGTATTGAAAATCTGTAAAAGAAACGGCGAGACAAGAAGTCTTCGTTGATTCGAGACGTTAATCCTCTAGCTTACATAATCCGGTCATTATAGTAATAAATCAAAACAGAAGTTCAGTATTCTTTGCGTGGAAGAGATAAGAATTGTAAGTTCAACTCATCACAGACGGTGGCGGCACTCTCCTCTAAGAAGTCTTTACAGACCTGACGAAGTATAGGGCGTGGATCCGGTGCCTGTGGCCCTATGGCCATGGTTTAGGCGTGTAGGTCATTACTGCGGAAATTGTGCTTTATAGTGACGTGTAGGTAATTATTGCGTAAATTTGCGTTCTTTTTACGGAAACATACAAAAACTATGGGGTATCACGTCGGAAGTTACCGTATAAAATATTTTCGAGAATTGGGTTACACAATTTACAAAAATCGAATAAAAATGTTTGTTTCGTGATTATTTTCTTGCGGATTAGCTCTACTTTTTACCATGTTATCTCCTTTACTGGTGCAATACGTAGGACTCGAATACAATACGAAAAATATGGATTATATAGTCACGAGTTCTGTCCTGTTGTCGACCTTGTCCGAGCGCCGAAATATTCCATGTTTTGTCAGTTCCATATTTTTTTAAAAATATTTAAAAAACAAATCCTTATTATAATTTTCTACTTAAGATCACGCGAAGAACTAAAATGGGAACCTTTTATGTTCCTATGTATTGAAAACACTGCAACGAAGCGAAAATTACTGTTTTCAAAATGAAAGCTGACAAAATTGCCTATGAGATTGTTTTCACACTTTTTCTCTTCCCAATAGACTCTATGCTATTTGCTAGCAGGTGTAGAAAATATTTGATCAGCGTTTGATTCCAATCGAAACTTTGCCTTCTAACATATCATCCATTAGTTTTACAGCAATATCCTTGTAGTAGAAAATTACTTATACATTTTCTTAAAACGCTAAAGCAATTTCATCATCGAAGTTATAAAATGTGAAGTGATTCAATAATTTAAAGCTTATTATGTGCCCTGATCAAAAAGCTATATTTTGGGAGTGACAGAACTTTTTTCTTTATTTCACACCCAAATAGAAAATACCAGTTAAGATTCCCAAGTACACATCCCCTGTTGACCAGTGTTGTAACAAAAATATTAAAAGTAAAAGAGAATTTCGTATTACTTGATGAATATCATTTGTGATGAATATCATTTGTGATACCTTCGGTAGAAAAGTAAGGCACTCCAAATTTTTGTTTAAAAATGTAGTGAACCATAGTCTAAGTCATGGATTTTTGTTCTGGAGGGAAGCAACAATGCTAAAGGTGATGAATTTCCATTTCCCCTTCATGGTTGTTAAAACGAAATCCTACCTCAGACCTACATCAGACAATTGCCTGTAATGCGGTAACACAGGAAAGGTATTAATTGAATAGCATGGCATGAAATAGGTCAAGGTGATTACTCTTATTAATAAGAGTAGTTATCTGTTTAATTGAACAATTATTTTAAGGCTGAAATATTTTCAAATATCTAGGGCACTAATAAAAACCCACAGTACACATTACTAATATTAATAACATAATTAAACATTGTAATAAATAAGGTTTTTTAGACGCAGAATTACTAGTGTTGTTGGTAATACGTTAATGACTAAGTAGGTATAGGATATATTTCCTTAGAAATAGAAATGAACACCAGAGACTACTAATTAAAAATGTAATTCAAAATTCTGTGATAATAAAAGTACGGACTAAATTTATAATGCTAACTATTAAAAATAATTACTGCTAAAAGATAATACATGTATATTTATGTATATAATGTATCATACTAATTCATGAGTCTATTATTGTTTGGATTTTTGTTCAGAATAGCCAGTATATCTCTTTCAAAAATTCAAAACGTTTTTCAAATTTGTTTTTTTACTGAACTGCTAAATAGCAAGACAAGCTTTGGTGTACAATAGATCCAATGGTTTAGTCAGAGTATGGAAGTTTTATTGATTTAAAATTTGAAATGTCTGCAACCAAATTAAACCAACAATGAATTATTTTTCTCAATTTTCAGAAAAATCATGGTTCTCCTACTGCTGCTGAACGACATGTTGGTGATTTGGGAAACATTGAATCTTCTGATGGCAAAGCAATGATTGACTTTGAAGATAATGTTATCTCTCTTATTGGAGAATACAGTATTGTTGGCCGATCTCTTGTTATTCATGCAAACGAAGATGATTTGGGTAACACAACTCATCCTCAAAGCAAAACAACAGGCAATGCAGGAGGCCGTGTTGCCTGTGGAGTTATTGGAATCAAGTAATTTAATACATAATATTTACAACAATGTGTTTTGCTTTGCTCACCAACAAACACAATGCATGCAAAGCTTCTGCCATGTCACTCACTTCTTAGCTCTCAATTTTTAGAGTATCTGTTGTGTTTTCTCCTTAAAAGCACATGTTTACACTTGCACTTTGTGTCATCAGTTGTAAGAAGATTGTAGTGATAGTTTTGCTTGTTATCTAAAAGAGAGAAAACAGAATTTAGGTATTCCTCATTGAAAAGAATGTAATTTTTACACATTATATTTGCCCCAAACACCCACTGAGCTTGTACATTAATAAAAGTTAAGTTGTTTATCGTCAATTATACATTTATCATGCTATCATGCTCACTACATATTAAATAGAATAAGATTACGATTTTGAGATTTTGTTACTTTCAAAAAGACTGATTTATAAATACTCCATGGCATTTGAAGTTTTTGGTTCATTTCAAGTGACTGATGCTGCACAAAGCTAATAGAATTACATAGTATAATTATCATGACACTATTTTAGAACAGACCTGCCTGTGTATGTAGACTTGTGTATGTAGACTTGATTTATATTTCATCACTTTTAGTGTTCTGTATAAAGAATGTTATGCTGTCTAATACAATGCAGATGATTCTTCATGATCTTGTAGAACATGAAGTATAATTTTTATGAAGAAATGTAGTTTTCTTTTTATTTATATTCAATAATACTCTCCTTCTTTCCTGCACCAAGCATTTCAACTTTTAAATGCATAAGTCTGTAACAAATGTAATATCAAAGAAGAAATAAGTTTTTCTTGATATGTATGAGTACGAAAAAAACCTTTTTTGAATAATTTTTAGAATTACAGATTCTTAAAAGATTATTTTTTTACCTGAAAACTAGAATCAATATGGAAGTAAATTAGGGAGATTGTGGAATTCTAATAAAAAATACAGTATTTCAAAATAGATATACATTACAGCACATTACCAATTCTTGTTGTCTTCGGTGCCATTTAAGTTAGTATTAGGCAACTTTGATGCAACATTAAAGCACATATATTCTATCTTGACCTAATTTCAGATAAACCAGAAAACTAGCTGAATAACTAGACAATTACAACATCTTAACTATTTCTCTCTATAAAAGTTCCTTTAATATTAACAGATACAATTAATCTTCCAGTTCAAACAAAACATTAATTCAACCTTATGGGCAGATAAGAAAGAAATCCAAAATATTATAACCGATGAAGTAATTGTGCAAGGTAAAAGACATGAAGTAAAATTTTACTCTCTGGAAAGGTGTTGTAAAAGTGCCAGAGCGTGCTCAGTGTTGCTGATTTTTTTTTTTATTTCCAGTACCAAAAAATTTAACGCTTGCCAGTATACTTCGGAGACATTTTTATTTTCTTGCCATTAAGATAAACCTAAAGATTGCAGATACTAAGCTTGCATTCACTAATGTTGAACTCTTCATGTTTTTTGCTTATTAGAGTTAATTATGCTGATTTGTTGATTAGGGAATCTAGCACCAATAAGATTCACGCAGTTCAATGAAATGAATTTAATTATAAAAAGTGTTGAGTTATACAAAATTATCTAGATATTCAAATTTTATAATTTTCTATTCTTTGATTTTTTGAAGTTTCTCTATGAACTTGTATTTAATTTTCTTATGCCCTTTTCACTCCTCCCTTCGTATGCATGTTACTTCTATTAAAGCATTTTTGTCCATTTGGTTTTCCACTAGATCTCTTTTTTCTTGAGAAGTTTTTGTGGTTAATAGTAAATTAGTCAATTTCTAATTTATTTTGTTAGG
>BOPP01000095.1:1235049-1272120 GCA_017312745.1 Gryllus bimaculatus
GTCCGCGGGGGGGGGCGAACGCGGGAGACAGGGTGGTCTGCCGCTTATCTCCGTGCAATACGTCACCATAGCTGTACAACAGAGCAACTATGCGAACTGCTCAACTACTGAGCCGGGAATTCGCACGCGTTGCTTCAAGAATCACAGACAGCTCGTGGTCAGCGTTCTACATCACGTGTTTTTGTTGTGTTAGAGTGTTGCTTATTGTTTGGGTAACAGAGGTATGGCGTATAATTGGTAATGGTTATTTGTTAGCGATATTTTATGTCGGAACGCGGTATGTCTTGCTGTCGTTAGTGTAAGGCAAAACAATACACGAATGAAATAGGGGAAATTACAGCGTGTTGTTATCAAAAAATGACGAGAAAAGAAATTTCCTTGACGTGCTCTCAACACACGCTGCAATAACAGCCAGTTTGTCGGGTAGAACTATACTGGTAGTATCTGTTCGAAACTGTGACATCATTAAAAAAGAAGGATTTGAAGCCGGCGGGCACCTGAGTACTCCCGGTAAGAAAGGCCATATTGGTGAAGAAAAAATAAATTCCACAAATTTGATGACTTTGACTTTATTGGCCGATTTGTTTTTCCTTACTGCTCAGTATGGATGTTTTAATTTTTGCCAATGGACACTTCGAGTAAATGTATGTGGGACAGCTAGTAGTTGCAGATTAGGCGGGGAAGGTCAGCTCGCAAGAGCACAGAGCTCATTCCTTCAGCCTCGCGTCAAGTCAGCTTCCAACTTTACAATAACTCTTCATTTGCAATATCCCAATCTGTATTCCCTCTTAAAAATACGATTTAATGAATGGAAGAAAAAGTGAAAGGACGTGAGTTTCATAGCTTTTTGTACGACTTTTATTCCAGATAATTGATATTACCACGCAAGTGGCATTTGTTTGCATGATGGGAATATTGAAGATGTCACTGTTTAAACGGCGAACATAATGGATTATAAGATTTAAACGGACTTTATTAGCTAACCTTACATATTACAATATTCTCTACATTAATAAAATGATATATTCAACTTACCATCGGGAGGAATGTATATAATAATGTGCTAAGGTAAATGATATCGTAATTTCGGAATGCATTCATAATCCAATGTATTGGATCGTTCTGTTTAGATCATGAACCAGTCGGGAATGTTTCTCTAGCGCCCTGCTTTAGGTGATGGCTTTATTGAACTGGAATCGGGTTTTGTTAACGATAACCACGTCAAACTTCACGAAATCTTTACATTCGTAGTATGTATTTTTACCGGCGATTCAATAGGGACCGCCTGCCGAGTCTGCACGTCCTTCAGAATACCAGTCTCCCCATTGCAGTTCTGACGACATGTATTTAATCACAGGAGTGTCAAGGCCTCAAGCGTTACAATCGAAAATATATTAATGTGGTTGCTGGCCGCTATTGCATTATCCGGGCACATTGACACTCCGTATTGTTGACCTTGATATCATGCTCTACATGCGCATAACGCAGTGAAAAACACACTGGAAAATTTTGAATTTCTGAATTTACTCAGAAACACAATATTAAATCTAAATTAACTACTTCAAAAAACTAGACCGCGAATTTAGGGTAGAAACTATTTTTTTCCTGGATACCTAAATGAAGGATAAATGTATAACATTTTAGGATTATTTGAACTTAAACCTAGTCTTTTTATAGCGCTAAACGAGCTAGTTTTTCAACATCAAGTATCTATTTGGATGTCTATTTACTTTAAAAACCTAAAATGGAACTAATGTGGCTAATTTATTTTGTCTCGGCTTCTGTTAACATTTTTTCTTCGTGCCGCAAAACATTTTAAGTTGCGGTTAATCCTGTAAGATCGTCAGAAATGAATTCAGGGACAAGGCATCCCTGTTGTAAAACTATCCATGTCACTGATTCGTGGAAAAGCTTGCCTCGCTTCGCAAGAGAAAGCGATTGAACCTTTCCCGAAAGAAAATTCGCGGTGTTGTTGTAGGGAGGCAGCAATCCGTGAATAAACAAACCGATGTTTCAAAATTAGGAAGTTTGTGCACCGAACGAACACTGATCTCTACGCATGCAAACAGATGCACTAAAGTGTGTGGCGAAAACGTAAACTGCGCATGCCAGAAGCATCGATGAGTCTTACGTTTATGGTCACCCACCAGCTCCTATTAATATGTCGAGATGTTAAAAAAACTTCGTCAAAAATCTTCGATGTTATTAAATCTGATTTAATAGGCGTCTAATAAATTTCTGGCGCGGAGAAAACATTTGAATACTTGATGCACTAGTGGTCGTGTTGTGAATGTATAGGACTAAGATTTAGAGCTCTCAAGCAAAGAAAGAAGCATTTGCAATGCTTTTATATATTAGAAGAGTAATACATAAATAAGACTTACTATATTTATTTTGTTGACGAAATGCAATTAACACTCGTTATTTATACTAATATAGCCCCTATTGTTTTATTGACAGTTTTTAAAAACAGTTTGCACACGAATAGCACATGTGTTTTCTATCTTCGTCTTCACGAGAAACTGAGTTTGAAGCGTATATCTCAGGGCGTTCAGAGCCTTCCTCCGCCGCCGTTGCGCCAGAAAGGGAGCGGAAGAAGAGGGAACGCCTCGACCGACGTTTATGGCGCCTCAACGGTTGGCGACTCCGCCGGACATACGAAGACAGTCGTAGGAAATATCAGGGGACGGCGGCCATCGCTCAGGCCGACGATGCCTGCCTGTCTGGCTCGTTGAAAGTGTCGTTCACTGTTCGAACACGTGAAATACAATTGGTTACATGTCAGTAGATTTTGTCTTCTTACAAAATGTGATTATTCTACTGTTTTATTACAGAAAAAGTCGAAAAAGTAAAACATCGATGTTAATAAACATTCTAACATCGATGTTTTCAAAACATCACATTGATGTCGGCTCCTAGGTAGTTGCATGGATCGTTGTGTTGCATGGATCTGTTTTCACCAGGCTGAGCATTTGTCTTTGCTATTGATTTTTCTTCGAACTTTAGTGCGTGAACAGCTGTCAGAGAAATTTACTTGTTGATTTGTTAAAACGTAATGTTTAACTTCGAGTTGAAGCACATGGTCCGAGATGTTGTTGCACGTAAAAGCTTCTGTTACTAGCGGGCAAATATTACCATACTGATTCTATAAAATAATTGATTTATGTTTTTATCTTTAAGAAATCACCGCAGTTTTGAATTTGTAAATGTTTATTTTCTTTCTCGCTCGAATCTATTCTTAAGTCGCAAAATACAGCGTCTTAGCGACACTTTGCTATGTACTGCTTGTTTATTGTTCTGTGTCTACAAGTTGATTACAAGGGCGTGAAAGGACGGTGAAGACACAATAAACCAGGACCGCTAGCAGACTGTTAAACCGCAAATCTTCGCTTCCTACATATGCCTTCGTTTCCGCGGCCACATAGTAAATGTCATCGCAGCTAAATTAGTAAAATGCCTAATGTTTTAGGGCTTCTCGCGCTTATCGAAAGCAACTATCTCGTGAGGAGAGAGTATGCAAATTTTAGTTGGCATGTTGTATTTGCCTGTTCTTAAAAAAGCCTAAGAGGGATGAACTAACACTCAGATATATTAAAAACT
Source organism: Gryllus bimaculatus (assembly GCA_017312745.1). Taxonomy (NCBI): domain Eukaryota; kingdom Metazoa; phylum Arthropoda; class Insecta; order Orthoptera; family Gryllidae; genus Gryllus; species Gryllus bimaculatus. Next base: position 1,238,650 of record BOPP01000095.1, read on the forward strand.
GCTCAATATCGGCCCACATAAAGTCCCCAGACACCCTAGCGCGCTTTAGAAAAGAGACCAGGAACGCATAATCTTTAGTTAGCAACGCTGGCATGTATATTGGAAAGTGTAAGAAAAAGGGTGGAGGGTAATCGAAGGACGGTAACAAGGACTAGGCAAAATTACTGTTTCAAGGTCGACCTAATTATTGTAGGGGAAAAGGATAAAAAATTGTTTTTTATTGTTTTAAACCACAGACCAGAATTGAAAACACATCTAAAAAAATCAAATTTTGCGTGTTTTGTGGGGAAATTTTGGGATTTTTTTCGTGCCAGATAGATCAGAATAAAATAAGTGAGTTGAAGAAAAATTAAAAAATAAAACAAACGTTTTTGGCTGTTAGAAGTGGTACGATCTCAACAAGATAAATATTAAAAAGTATGGAAAATAAAATATTTTGCATTACATTTTGAGATATGGTGCTATGTATCTATCTTTTTAGTGTACGATTTTACATTTATCTCTTTATTAGTTTAGAGCTATTGAAACCATGCAAAAAATTTCATTTTTATACTTAGTCTATATTCAACCACTCATTTGTCATTGCGTTTTAGAGAACTTTTACCATCTTTCCTGCGTACTCTTATGGAGAGAAATCACCATTGTGAGACTTCATCATTAGAATATAGCAGAATAATTTTTGTCCCGCGTAATTGACATATGGTGTATTGGATATCGTGCTTCTTTAAAAACCTTAATACATATTTTCACCATTCTTATTTTACTATTACTTTTGTTTCAAACTTTGGCACTCTCCTAGAAAGACTAAAATGAACGACCAGGTTGTGTATTTTATTGTTTATTAATTTTTGTACACCAGTTGTTTAATGGGAAATGAGACTACGAAATATTAACAAGTGAAAACATATTTTCATTTGAAATTTTCCATAGAAACATCTTGGGACTGTATTTGAAGGAACCTTATTTCAGTTTTTGGAGAAAATTGTGGACATGGGTTTTAAAAAACGGAAAAATTATGTCTTTCAACAGAATTTGTAGTCATCTTCATCGTATCTCCTTTAACTTAATACTTTTGCTACTTGTACAGTCGAACATATGCTGAATAAGAATGAGTTAAAAAATGACATAGACACTTGACTCGATAGTTTTAAATTACGTTATTAGAATGATATTTATATACCGCGATTGATCAAAAAAATTTTTTTAAAGTTTTCTAAATATTTCGAATCCTTAATAGTTTGAAGCGGAAATGGAAACTTCGGAAAGATCATGCAAAAAACATTTGATAACCAAAATGTAAAAGAAAAATTAATTGAACAAGTTTCATGGCAACGTTACCTAACTTTCTCTATATTGCATCTACAAGAAAAAATTGATCAAGGAGCGTTACCTTTTAAAAGTTCTTAATGGTTACTTGTTGCTTCGGTTCCCGTGTCTCACTTTGTTTCATAAACGCACATCACCCACAATGTCACACTGCAGTCTGGAGCACAATGAAACCTTCTTGCCTGCGCCTGGCGTTTATTTATTTATTTTTTCTGTTAAGGATAAGATTACGATAGTTTTTTTTTCACCTGCCTGGTCTCACAAGCTCTGGGCGAATACAGAGCAAAGAAATGTCGCTTAGGAGTATGTTTAGTGTGTCAAAGAAAAACTAGTGACACCTTACAAACAGTGCACACTTTCTCGCATTACTTTAAGGTGTCACATACGTCCCATATTAGCCGCGTACAGCCCCTTGTTTTCAAATTTCTGTCTCGTTACTTTTTAAAGAAACGGGACGCCCACAATGACCCGTTTTTGTAACAATGGACTATCGCATATACGCGCGTCAACAATTTTAAATTTATCATAACGAATTCCGTTGGGTTGCATTAGTTTATAAAACAAATAAGCGCGAGGAGATCATACGCTCATGTAGCACCTAACCAGTGCTTCACCAAACATATGAAACCAAAAGGGAAGAGATTCAGTTGTACTTCAAGGAAGGAAGTATTATTTCAGGTTGTGCTTCTAGGAAGTTCAAAAAGTATTTTGAAAAGAAGAGATGGCAATGTACGCTAATTATTTACCGCCCTAGTTTAATGAATACTGTAAGTAAGTACTTACTACTGAAAATCTTGATTTTACCTAAACAAAGTGATTAAAGTAGATTTATTAACATATTATAGGAAAAGATTTATCAGTTTTTTCGTATTAAGGCCCATAAACTTGCCTTTTCCTGTATGAAAACCGCCGACTTTGGCCGCAAATTACAATTTTCTTTAACAGCGTAAAAAGTAGGCAAGGCAAGAAATATAAATGAAGAAGCTATATTTCACTTCGGAATACCGTCAAGCGGCGTCACAAACTCGTTGAAGGTTCTTCACATGAAGCATATTTTCGATATTGACGGATCGGAATGCGTGTTCGTCTAGTCAGCAATGGACCTCGGTGTACAGATTTGAAAAAGGGAGTGCGAGTTAGACGTCTACATCCGTGTTTACGGTTGTTTGAACATGCATTTAGTCTCGTAAGTTTGAGTATCAGCTATTCAAGATCTGTTTTAATCATCGGAAGAAAATTAAGCGACTATCAATTGGTTACGAGAGGGCGGTCGTTTCACATCATAATTGAACTCGCGTGCGTCAACTGCTAAGGTCATTAGTTCCGTAATTGCACAGTATTTCTTTTTATAGCCGGGAGGTGGCGTAATCTCCTGCTGGATGGCGAGAATCCGGCGCCGACCTACACGTGTGCTTGCGAGGGGTTTCTCCAACCAGGCCCCTCCATCTGCGGGACACGCCTTAGCCGGAACAAGCTCCGAACGCTCAAGACTGGCTACCGACAAGTGTGGTAGTGCTAGTGTATGTAAGGAATAGAGCATAGGACAAGAAGAGAACGAAGATTCGGCCGCGTTGTCCGTGTCGCGTTTTGGGTTCCGCTCCGTCATTCGCCTTGTGATGATGGGAGAATCATCAGAAAACTAACTGGACCCAGAGCAGCCGGCCGCTACAATTCTCCGTTCAGACAGCGTCTGAATTGCGACCAACGCTAGTGCCGAAAATCCTTGCTCACCGGACGGACTCGAACCCTACGATTCCGGCCAGGGCCCTGCATGACATGGATGATGGCCCTGAGCACCGTAGCACATCATAAACGCCCTCCGCAATAAAAAAACCCAAATGTTTATGTTTCTAGGAAAGAAAGCGCAAAGGCGGCGACGGTCCGGGGCACGGTAGGGGTTAAGCGAATCGGGGACGGCTGCTGGAGAGGGTTGCGTCCGGCACACCGGAAATACGGGCAAGGAGGCGGCGGGCACGGTGGGGGCGGCCGGCGGGAGAGGCAAGCGGTGTAGCACGGCCGACTTCGACGTTCGACTTCGACTATCGAGACTGACGACTCGACACTCCGACTTCGACTCATCGACTCGACTCGACTTCGACTACGCTACCGGTGCTTGTTCCACTACACTTCGACTTCGACTCGGCTCGCCTGGTCGACCTGTTCGACTTCGACTTGGCTTCGTTGACTCATTCGGCTTCGCGTACGAGCTTCGACTACGACTTCGACTGATCGACTTCGACTCTCGACTCGACTTCGACTTCGACCTTCGTGCGCCTTCGCCTTGCTCGCCTTCGGCTTGGGGCTTCGACTCACTTCGCTTCGCCTTCGCTCTCTCGCCTTTGCCTTGCGCGCTTCGCCTTCGCTCGGCTCGACTGGGCTTCGTCTTGGCTTCGACTTCGACTCGACTTCGGCTTCGACTTCGACATCGTTGCTTCGACTTCGACTCGACTCACTTCGATTTGCTTCGACTGGTTGGCCACCCTTCGGCTTGGGCTTCGGCTGCTTCGGCTTCGGCTGGCTTCGGCTTTGGCTTCGCTTCGACTTCGCTTCGGACCGCTTCGGCTGGCTTCGTCTTCGAGCTCCTAGCGGCTTCGGCTCGCCTGCGGCTCGCTTCGATCGGCTTCGGCTTCGCACTCGGACTTCGACTTCGACTTCGTGCCTTCGACTTCGACTACTCGCTGATTCGCCTTCGTTCGCTCGATCGTCGCTTGCTTGCTGCTTTTGGGTCGGCGGCCTTCGCTTGGCTTCGCTGCGACTTCCTCGCGCTTCCGTTCTTGGGCTAGTAGCTTGATTCGCGCTTCGACGACTATACGGCTTCGGTTCGACGCTTGTCAAGCTTTGGCTTCGCTGACTTCGCTGTGACTACGAGCATTCGGCATTCGACTTCGCTACCTACGGCTCGCCTTCGCCTTTGTTCGCTTGCTCGGCGACTAGGCTTCGTTGGTCCGCTTCGGCTTGCTAGTTGCTTCGACTGACTTGGCTTTGACTTCGCTGCCTTTGCTGTCGCTGTCTGGGCTTCGAGTCTTTCGACTTGACCGGTCGCCCCGGCTCGACTTCGCTGCTCCTTCGCCTTCGGTTCGCTTCGGACTTCAGTCGCTCATCGCTTCGTCGCTTCGACTCTCCTGCTTGCCCTCGCTCCCGCTTCGACTCCTGGGCTTCGACTCGATCGATCCTTCTTGCTCCGTCTGCTGTGTTGCTTTTGCTTCGACTCGTCGACCGGCTTCGACTTCGAGCTTCGTACTTCGACTTCGATGACTTCGGCTTACGCTTCGGCCGGCTTGGGCTTGCCGGCTTGGGCTTCGCTTGGGCTTCGGCTGGGCTTGCTTGGCTGGGCTTGGGCTTGCGGCTTGGCTTCGGTTTCGCTTCGACTTCGACTTCGACTTCGACTATCGACTTCGACTTCGACTTCGACTACTTCGCTTTCACCCCCCGCCGCAGCTCTCGGCGTTGGGCTGTCGTGTCGCTGGGCTCGGCTGACTGATACGGCTTCGCTAGCTTCGACTTCGTAGCTCGACTAGGCCGACTCATCGACGCTTCGTGGACTTACTGACGACGGCTTCGCTGTGCTCTTGCCTTGCTGCTTCGACTATCGGCTTCGCCTTACCTTCGGCTCTCGTGACTTCGACTTCGCTACGCTACGGCTCCCCCTTCGCCTTCGCTTCGGGCTTCGGCTTTCGGTTTCGACTAGCGCGTTGCGTTCGCGTTAAAACGGCTTCGGCTTTCGACTACGACTATCGGCTCGACTTCGACTTCGGCTTGCCTTCGGCTGTCGCCTTTGGCTGGGGCTTCGGCTTGCTTCGGGCTTCGGCTTCTGCTTCGGGCTTCGACTTCGGCTTCGGCTTCGACTATCGTTCGACTCGCCTCGCACTTCGGCCTTCGCGCTTCGCTTCGGCTTCCGACTTCGCTTAGACTACGCTCGGCTTCGGCTTCGCGTTTCGGACCAAACGGTTCGGCTTTCCACTACGAAGCATTTTCGGCTTCGACTTCAGCCCTTCGGGCTTCGCCTTCGGCTTCGCTTTCGGCTTGGGCTTTCGGCTTGGGGCTTTGGGCTTCGGGCTTTTCCTTCGGCTTCGACTTCGCTTTCGCCTTCGGCTTCGACTTCGACTTCGCGACTCGACTTCGCCTTCGCCTTCGGCTTTCGGCTTCGGGGCTTCGACTTACGGACTTCTGACTTCGACTTCGCCTTCGGCTATTTGGAGCTTTCGGCTTGCGGCCTATCTCTCTCTTGGTGCGCAAACAAGTCAGCTTCCGAATACACATAGGCGGTATATGAATTGACAGCATTATATATTGACACCGCCTCAAACAAAGCAAGGGAAATTCGATTTTTTTTTTCAATTTTCGAAAATATAGAGAGGGTGTCGAAAATGGAACCAGCGCCACTTTCTTTATCGTTTTTGCTACATACGTAAAAAAATAAGGAAAAAATTTGGAGCTTTTGCTGAGAAAAGAATCTTTAAAATTTAAAAATTGCCCATGTTTTACACCAAATTATGCAAAAATTACTCATATTTTCGAAAAATTGAACATAACATTACTTGATTATCTGTTGTTGATGAGCACTTTTCGAAAACCCAGGAATTTCAACGAACATGAGAACGGCTCCATTCTCTTATGCGTTTTTTTTAATCTAATCAAAAATATTGGGGACATTTGTTTGAAAATCGCCCAGGTGCTTCAGGTAAAGTATTCCCCAAAATTAAAATATGAGTTTCAAATTCAAGGGAACCGGACATTAGCCAGATGGACTCGAGAATATTTTGGAGAAAATCGTCTGAAGGGTTCAGCAGCTAGCTTTGTTCACACATGGACAGACGTTTTGCCTGTACTACATACAGGGTCGAGATTTATAAATTGTTTCGTTACCAAGTCTCCGCAATTACAGTTTTTCCGTCGAAAATTCGCCAATTTTACCCGCAGCATTACATAAATATACTGCGTAAGCAGTAGTGAGAAAGTGAAATGGATATTGCGACTCACAGCTTGGAGACGCAGGCCTAACGAGCATTGGCGTGTGTTTATATGATTGCAGGCAGAATCGGGGCGTAAAAACTGGATTGGGCCGCTATTCTTCAATAATCTATGAACGACATTGTGTTGTACCTCCACTTGTGGGATAATGGCCTCTACCTCGATCAGGTTTTTCGTCCAGTTTCACTGATCCTCTGAGCGAATGCTGAGATGGCCCCTTGTTTTGCTTCTGGACAAATGTAACTTCATTATCTGTGCACGTTTTCTGGAGTTCAGAGGGAAATATAGTTATTTAAATTATCGTTCTCCATGTCGTCGCGGCAGAAGTATATTCCTTCATGAAGGACAAGAATTTCAATCTATAGCTGATTTGCCCTTAAAAATTGATTTTATTATATCGGAGCGAATATTTTGTTAACAATTCTTGCCAAAAACGCTCATTTATTTCTGTATTCGGAATTCAACTTATATATGTTTCAGGGAAAAGATGCCTAAATTAAGAAAACGTGCACTGAATACAATTCTTCCCGAGCACGTCACACACTTTTTAATATAAAATAACATTTAAAAATACAAAAAATAAACGACCACATATCAGATATTGATGTAAAATCTACTTTAATAATATATAGTGATCACTGATTAGTGGCGCATACAGAAAATTTTCGGCGTGTGGGACAATTTCAGTGTGGATCCCCTCTCATCAACCCTCGCAAGGTGCGGGTCGGATGCGGCATGTGGGAACGTTTTACGAGAATTTTCTGCACTTTTCCTCTCAAGGTCTCGTGCCCTGTGGAGGTTTTCTAGTTCACTCTTTTTCTGGACAGCATTACAACTACATCGCCAAACTAGGACGTATTACGTACTTATGGTTTTTGTTTAAAGTTAGGCCTGCTCCTGGCAGGGTCGGATACGACCCACGTTACTGTTTACGTTATATATTTTCAACTTAGGTAAATATTTTTTCTTTCTTCTAGCTACTCTGAGATGGATTTGGATAGAAAGTTGTCGACGTCAGAGCAGATTTCGGCGCAGCGTGAAGAAGAATCTGATGAAGAATCTGCCGAAAGTTCCTCTGAATCAGGTAATGGAATTTTACCTTGTGATGATAACGTCGATTATGTTTACCATTCCGGGGGAAATAGAATTCAGAAACGAGCCACATACTAGGGCACATGCTCGGCTGGACAGGGATAATGAAACTATCTCGACAAACCAATATTTGATAAGTAAATTTTCGAAGGCGGGCGCAGCAAGCACTGACATTCTTTTGCGTGTGTCTAAAGGTGAAGCACGAGGAATCGGGAAAGAGTTGCAGTTATTTTCATTGTTTATTACATCAGAAATTATTGATATAATCATGAATCATACCAACAAACAAATTGTACTAGTGCAACAGAATGGCACAGGCTTTCTCGTATTAGTTTTCTATTGCAATGAGTTGTAAAGAGCCATTGCACAGCGCGTCCCCTATGTCACGCTCTATTAAAATATCTCGAGGCGAAGGGCACCTTTGGCACAATTCGCCATGCGCAGATGCGCCACGCGCCGCCACCCGAGGATTCCCCGGCCTCCGAAAAAGCGCCCCTTCGATCCTTTGTGTGGCAGCAGGTGATGAACTCCCGGAACAGTCATATTAAGATACTCGGGGGCAGCTTGCTAGCTAATCCCTAAGGGGCAATAAACCACGAGGCTCCGTAGGAGGATCGCAGACGTGTGTCGGGTCACTTAGGCACTAAATGCGCAGTTCCCTTAACCCAATCACAGGGATCGGGCGATAGAATGTTCTAGAAACTTTTTAACGAGTCTACGGAGAGCTTCGGGCTACGCATGTGACAGAGCTCGCATTTTGCGAAAGGGGTGGGCACGGGAATCGGGTGAACTGAGGGCGATAGAAATGATTCTTGGAAAAAGAACTTGACAGCGATCGGTCGGCTTTTAGAGAGACAGTTCTTGATTTAACGGCGAAAACAGCCACCCAACGATCGATGCTGTTATCCACGATCTTACCAGCCCTCATTTCAGCATCGGAATTTATCCCGGAAGCCGGGTTAGGACAATAGGATTAACACCCTAAATTACCTGCGAGGGTGTGCAGCACGACCATTCGGCTGCAAATGACAAAACGCGGTCCAGGTTACGTGTGACGACCTGCGCATCAAAAACCGACTCTTCATTTTGCGGACGGCCCGGCATCTCCCGTACAGCCTGACGTCGAACATCCGCGCGTGTTCCTGCTGACTACAGGCGATCCTTATGGTATTTCAACTGGTCCTCCGCTGCCGCCGTCCGATATTGGAAGTGTAATCCCTTCGGGGTGAAGTAGCGACATCATAATCATCACCATCCAGAAAGTGAATTCACGCCCATACTAATTATTAGCAAGAGTAAAGTACAACAAATAACTGTATGTGAGAGAGACAGTTTACCATGATAATAAACGTGCCCCCGCCATTTTGTCGGGTGGTAACACATAGAAATGTGTATTATTAGTAGTCCGTAAGCCAAATGCAATCCTTCATCCCAGGGCGCTTACCCCTGAGATGCTCGACGCCGGTGACAGGTAAGGCATGCGCTTGGTGCCCTTTAAATAAATTCAGTTGCGTGCACCCTGATGTCTGAAAGCAACCGTCGCACCTTACGTGAGATGGCAATTCCCCCATTATGATAGTGTAACTCAGAGGTTGCATTACAGAAATTGACGTCCAACGTGTGTGGTTACATTACAATATTTTCTTTGGCCTGGGACTAGCTATTCGGACGTGGCTGATACTCTTGCATACTGTGATCTATCGCCACTAAAAGTACATTTTTTAACTTAACTTTTTTCAATTCTTCTATTTCCTAGAAGCTGAACCGAAGAGTAAAACTTCGTCCTAAATGGCAATTTTCATTGAAACAATTATAGGCGTTTTTAAGAAAATGACGTTTAAGCGTCACTATAAATTCGAAATTTGACGCTCTTTTCCAAGAAAATGGGTTTTTGAAAAACTTTATTCGAACATATTTGAAGCACTTTCACTCCCAGTATCCATAGCTTTTACAAATCGCTAAAAATGTGCATATTAACGGCATAACAGTTATTTAAAAATTGCATTTGTGTAATTTTTGAAAAAACAAAATAATACCCCAAAATGAACTTTACGGCATATTAAACAGTGTAGTTCGCACTAACAGTAAGAAATGTTTAAATAAATAATTTGGAGCAGTTTTGTGAAAATGGCTTTGAGCTTTTCTGAAAATGCTATATTTTGAGCTCGACAAAAAAAAAAATTGCGTTTGGAGAAACTTGATACCGCATCATTTAAAGCACATGTACTCGAAAATGCAATAATGTGAACAAATCGCCGCTAATGTAAATATTAACGACGTGAGAGACGAGTCAAAAATATTAAATTTTTGTATTTTTTTAAAAAACAAAAGAAAAGAGCAATATGGCGTTTATGTCACCTCATAGAGTACATTTAACACTATCCCTATCAAAAGTTAAAAAACAACAACATTGGAACCGTTTTAGAAAAAACTTGTTTATGTATTTTTTTTAAATTACACGTATTACACGTAATATTGCGCGAAAACTACTCAAAGTTTCGGAAAAATTAAATCATCTTATTGAAAAAACGAAATGTAGAGAACAAATTTCATTTGAAGGAAAAATCTTTACCTTCAATTTTGTAGTTGTAGGAAGACACCGAAATATTCGAGGTTAAACTTGACAATTGGACCTATGCCACCTTTACAAGAAACTTAAAGAACAAATTTGGAGCCGTTTTTGAGAAAAGTTTGAAAATGTCCCTAAATGTAAAGAACTCCCAAATTTTAAAGAATGTTTTTCAAAATCTCAAAGCTTCGACTCGAGCCAGACCGACAGGGGTTTCTTTAATTTGGAAAAAATCGTAGGCACTGATGGTGTTCACAAACACACGGACATTTTGCCGTCGATTCTTCGGTATCAAGGACCCACAAAACAGGAATTCTGGTTACACCACGAATTAGAGGATTTCCCCCCCCCCCTTAATTTAGCAACTGGATGTATCCATTGCGTAAATGAGATATAAAAAATCGAAACAATAATACGCAGTTGTTGAGGGGTACTCAAGACATGGGTGAGCTGTTGCACATCGTATCAGACTTCAGTCAATGAGTTTCAGACACCAGTTTGCATCATATCAGCGGGAATTATAATGTAGCGCGTAACAAAATTATCTTCTTGTTTCAGGGTATGGATCCCAGAATTTCAGAAAACATGCACAGAATACACGTCTCCCTATAGCATGTCACACACAGTTTTTGACCGTAAAAACCATGTTATTGACGTCTCCAACATCAACGGATTCTAATCTTTGCTCTCCGTGGTTATAAATAAACTTCTCACACAATGAGGCAGAGAGCAATGAGGCGCGCGCTGCCTTAGCCCCCTCAGTACGCGCTACAGACGCTCGTGTCAATGGTGGGGAAAAAGGCAAGTTTAAGTGATACATGAAGAAAAGGCTGTGCGAACAAATCAAATAGTTTTTGTTACGTACGTGGATGTTTCGTGATCAAGAATCAGAAAAAAATATGTTCCCTTGATCAAAAGTTTGTGCCTGCCTATTTTAAAGTTAAATTGGACATCAGGACAAAAGGTTCACCTCATATATCGTTAGTAAAACTTGTGTAGGATATTTAAGAAAATGGTTCAATGGACTTCATTTACGCCGCTAAGTATCCCTATGGTTTGGCACGAACAATGAATTCATCTTGACGATTGTTCTTTATGTCTGAGTAAAGTATCTGATTATAATAAGAAGATACCCATATTTTATCTTCATTTGCCATCAGCAATAATATCCATTCCACATAAACCAGATGATTTAATTCCTATACCATGTACAGCATTACAAGAGAGTACTACCAGTTCTTATTCTTCGTGTGCAGAAGAACATGATTAGCAACTTCTCAGTGTTGGGAGATCACACTTCACATCCATTGACACTATCCCGATTAAACAATTTGATAAGTGACATGGGTCTTCTGAATCAGAAGAGTGAACTTGTATCGTCCAGATTGAAAGTAAATAATCTTTTAGATAGAGGAACAATATTTTACTGGTACAGACATCAGGAAGAACTCAAACAATATTTTGCAAAGGAAGACAAACTTCTGTTCTCTTCGAAAAGTCACAGTTTGGTTGGTTCACTAGGAAAAACGTAAACCATAATATTGACTTTATTTTATTGACTCTAATATAAAAAGTCTAAAAGGTATCCTTCTACAAAACAGGAATGAACTTACTTCAATTCCAACAGCTCCTTCTATATCCCTCAAGAAACTTATCAAAATTTGTATATTATAGAAAAAATTAAATATAATGAACATCGGTTGTACCTACGTACGCTGTGATCTGAATTTGTGCGGTATTTTATTAGGACAACAAGCAGGTTACTCCAAACTTCCATTTTCTTATGTGAATGGGACAGCCTGAGAAAGTCTGGGAAGCCACAGATCATTCAAAAAGGCACTTAAAGCCACGAAGAAAAAATATAATTAAATGTGCACTAATTGACTCGCAAAAATTTTGCTACCTCCTTTGCATATCCGAAGTGTTAATTATAAAAATAGTCAGATTCCTTAAAATTTAAAGAGTATCTTTACATTAAGTATGAAATTCTTTATCACAAATTTAACAATATAGAAATATAATATTTCAGTACAAAAGGATCCTTTCAAAATTTTCAGGGGCATTACAGGCCCCTGGCCATGCTTCTGTGCATGCCAATGCCTGGCACTTAAACTTGTGAGTTCATTTTAATAGTTTAATTTTCTCTGTCTATGAGTTGTACTATTCAGTAATTTTTTAACAATAATTAAAATTGTTTGCAACTGAATGTAGTTGACAAATGTTAATGATAACAATGTATTGCAGTTACATTCATTAAAGGTCCTTATTTGTTACCTTCAGAATCTAAAATATTAACTTGGGTAAAATACACCTTCTGGTAAATGTAAGTAAAGTTTGGAGGTAACAGAGTGATTTGTTTACTTTTAATAATATAATGTTCATTGCAATTTTTATTATTGTATACATTAATTGTACATAATACAAGACAGAGAGAGAAAAAGAGTTGAGATATTGAAGTTAAAAAAATGCATATTGTACTTCATCCATACCAGAAGTTACACACAGTCTTTCACAATGTTTTGACTATAAACAAATAAATAAAAATAAACAATTAGCAACATAGAAAATCGAGTTTAGAGACCAGAGTTTTTGATATTTTATTTTTCTCATTCAACCTAGACCGCACAAGTTTGACTGAATAAAAGACAATTCTTGCATGTTGGTGTTTTTTAAATTTTACCAGCCAACATTCAGTCAGAGCAGATATAAGAGAAACACAGAAAATACAAGATCAAGAAAGAAAAAAATTGGAAAGGAAAACAACAACAAATGGTTCGAATAGTATTCAAAAATATCATTAAAATCAACTTTATGATAAAAAAATTGTAATCATACGGAAGTGAATCAGTGTGCATCACAAAATAGTCACAACAAATAAACTTTATCATGCAAGACCCTCAAATATTTAATATTTAATTTCAAATAATTACCTAACAGAGCCCTGTCACACAAATTGAGAACCACTGTAATAATTGTTATTATGCAAAATTTACACTTCATTGCATTACAGTACTCAGGCCATAAACATTGTATGCCATATTATATATCGCGTAATAGTTCAGTAGATTTCAGTCATTAGACTAACATAATTATATTCATCTATAAACATCACCTGGCTTTGTGGGGTAACTCAAACCCAACTTTTTTTTCACATACTATTGCATGCTGCATCATTTTCAATCAGCACATAGAGAAATATGGATGAGTGGCAAAACTTTATGGTTGTGTGAGATATCTCCCTCATACGGCAACTTAACATTATTATTTCTCACAATAATTTTAACTGTAATTAACACTGAACAGTGGCATTATGATTTTAGTATCATATCGTGGTAAGGTGTATATTGGTGAAAACTACAAACATCTTAAGAAAAGAATTCGCCAAGATATGATGAGTGAATAAAAGACAATTCTTGGGTGTTCATCAAGTAAACACACTAAAACACAAATTAACGAATGTGATGTAATTATTATAATTAATCAAGTGCAAAATACTGATTTTTAGAACTGGAAAATATCATGATTTTTAAAAAAATCAAAACAATCCATTTTATTTTTTGAAATGTGATTTATTTGATTTAGGCAGATTATTTTAAAATAGTATAATCCAAATGTACACTACCAAATGTACAAACCAAAATCGTTACGTGTTTTATTTACTCTAAATGACTTTAAAAGAAGAAAAAATTTATTAAAACATCAGTTTTTAAATTTATCACTAAATTATTGTAATTCATTAAAAAAAATTAAGATACTATATATGTGATGAGGGGTTCGGAACAATATTACCATAATCCACAAAACCTTCAAATTTGAGTTGCTTATAGTTTCTTTTTCTTGAAACACTAATCTTGCATCCACATTACCGAATAAGCTGATCATCTATTAGCATGAGCCTGAAAAAGGCATTCTTTGTTCAAAGACATTTTACCTTTTTTTGCAATACCACCCTAATCGAAAAGCGCTTATTGTTTAAAAAAACTCAATTCGGCAAAAAACTTAACACAATATTAGTCAGATTTTGAAATATTAAATTTAATAGTTGTCCTGTTATCAAAAAATATGGAGAATAACAGTTGTTACTAGCTCACTTCCCTATTACCCTTTTAAGGGTAAGTGAAGAACAGATAATAATACAGCATTTAACTGCTGTTTGTCATCAGCTAGTATTGAGAGAGCCATTTGTACTTTCGGGTATGTACACTCAAAAATCAGAAATGCTCTTGGAGTAGAAAAAGCTGCTAAAATAGTTTTTTATCAATATGCAATTAAATGCTGGATAAAAACTAATCATTCATCTAAGTCTATTAGTATATAACTCTACTACAAATTGTTTATAGTTCTTTGTTTCATAAATTTGTTCATTTTTTTGTATAATACATTGTATTTTAGTTTCTCAAAATTATTCAATCATGTGAAAAAGTTTGTTAGAAATATAAAATATTCTTCATTTTAAATTTGTAATTGATTTAAGTGTTTTCATCCAATTTTTTTTTTTTATTTTACAAAGATTTAAAATACAAATATATTTTTCAGTTTTACAAATAATAAATAGTCATTTAAATTATTGATTTTTTTAAAAATAATCATTTGAGTTAAATCATATCAGTCTTGCTGATATTAGAAAACTTGAATAAATAATTCACATCACCAAACATGAATATATCAGCAAAAACAGTTGTAAAGAGAAGTTAAGTAAGTTACTTCTAAATTTAATCAATATTTAACAGTGCAATCAATCTTTAACAGTGCTGATTTAAATACTCATTTACTTTTTATTGTAATCTTACATATTTTAGGATATTATATGATACCAACTGCAAATTGTTGCAGTTGCAACATTGCAATACGTTGGCAATTAGCTTGAACAATTTACTTGCAATTTTATAAAAATGTTTTTGTACAAGACAAAATAATATATTGCAATCTCATGTAAATTAACTTCAATTAAAAGGTTCAGATATCACTTAAATAATAGGGAATAATTCCAGTCATAAATTTAAAATATTTAATGATAGACGTATCAAATTCAAATGTGAGATCTTAATCCTCATCGCCACAGGTAGGACCGTGGGACCTACAGAGAATTTTCATTAGCGATTGTTGACTCTCCTGTTCTGTTTGTGCTCCTGAGACAACCATGTAAATCTCAGTTAGTGTCTAGAAAACCAATTGACCACATCAGTGCTATTCCAAATCACCGAATATCGAGGATCTCAGAGGCAAATATGTGTCTGGCAGTTCCACCATGTGTAGGCCTCTAAAGCCTACATGTTACTTCTATTTACTTTTCATTTTGCCTTGGTATAAGCAGTAGTTAATTAGGATTTTGTGTAATTTCAACCTGACAAATTTTAATTAGTTAATTTTTATTTCTGCTGAAATATGTTGGTTGAAAGATTCTTTCATTGCTGTCCGGATGGATGTCCCTAGTTCTTGATATAACTAAGATAAAATCTTCAAAACCAGTTTTCCACACTTTGCAGAGTTACTTTTAGTTACCTTTATTAGTTACATTAATTGATCTTCTGATTTGTGTGTGTTTGTGTTTTTTACAAAATTATTTTGTTTGTGTTGATACTGATTAAGTTTTTGATTTCTTTTCCTCCTTATTAGTATTCTTTATTTTTCAGAAAAATATTACTACTTAACTACTATATTTAAATTATATAATTAACCTATTGTATTAAATATGAGAGTCTGACAGGCCTACCTGTGGCCTGGCAAGTGAAGATTGAACCTGTGGCGATGAGGAATCTGAAAATACATAGTTGTTACAAGAACATTTTTTTAATAAAAAGTTTTAAATCAAATCTGTTAAAAATTCTCAAAATGCTACATCTATTTTAACTATAAATATATTGTTAACAGATTACCTTTAACTATTTAAGGATATGTTACACATGTTGAATATTTTGTCAGAGGTGGAATAGACATTTAGGAAAACAACTTCTTATGCTAGTTTGATACACGGTCTCGAATATCAGTTACAATACATTTCATGTCCGAGACTTTGTATAGACTTCGAGATTATATTTTCGGCACCCTTGTTTTCCATCCATTCTTTATCCAATACTCATTTATCCATGCCGTCCACGTTTGATCCATGTATTACATGCTTTGTATGGCAATCCGCGAAAATTATACAGTTGATTAGAGGTACCAACTTAAACTTAGGGACTACATGAATACCTTATTTTACGCACCTTCACGTACGCTAGGTAAGACGTTCGGAATGTACATAATTATAATGGAACAGTGAAATATGAGACGTTAATAAGAATTACAAGGAAACTGAAAAACTAAATTAGTAACTTTCAGAAACGTCTGTTATCACAAACGTGTTCACCGAAGCATAATCGTAAAGAAAGAAATGAAAGCACAATTTTTAGCTGATTGCTATGAAATAGTTGAATTGTTTGAAACACGATGATTAAAGTATATGCCAAACTTTAATTTTATACAAACTAAAATAATTTTGGATAAAAATTCTCAGAGATATGTTCATTTGAAATTAGACTATTATTATGTTGTTTTGCACGTAAAATTAACCATATTCCCACTGGTGTCATACTTTTTCAGTCAAATAAGTAGTGTTTGGGGAACAGAGCATTGTTTTGGAATATAGTGGCACCATTTTAGCCAAATATCTCTTGAA
This sequence comes from Gryllus bimaculatus, assembly GCA_017312745.1. Lineage (NCBI taxonomy): Eukaryota > Metazoa > Arthropoda > Insecta > Orthoptera > Gryllidae > Gryllus > Gryllus bimaculatus. The sequence continues at coordinate 1,255,266 of BOPP01000095.1, forward strand.
AAGCATGCCATTTACTCCTTAATTTCTAAAAAGTAACTCAAAATACGCCACTCCCAAAAAACGTGATTTTGGGGTTTGTGGCACCAATATACCCACGTTAAATACTTTCCTTTGGTAAGGGTGGTTGTATATTGTATGTGATAAATTAATATGGGGAAAGAAAGAAATTCTGGGAATATGTGATTCGACTGTGTTTCACTTAAAGCTGGAATCCGCACTCCCAACATTATCTGGAAACTTGCCGAAATACAAAGTTTCCATAAAAGCTTTCTTTCCAATACGAGAAAAGTTGGAGGAAGAAAAGTGTTTAGTAAAACTAGGAGAAAGGGACTTTGCTTAAAAAAGAGCTCCAAATACGAAGAATTTCATGCAGTGCCTCTGACCGGGAGGTCCTAGGGTTCCAGTCCCGACAGGGGCAGAATTTTCGACACTCATTAGATAGCTAAATGCTAGAGTTCAGCAGAGGAGAATCCTAGCGACAGGCTGTTCTGTAGTTTGCCGTGATTTCTCAGATCAGCACCAGGCGAATGGCGGAGCAGTACCCAAACAAATGGGCCACGGACCGTGCTCAATTCTTCCTTCCTCTTCCTTGTCCTATCCTCACCCCTGACATACACACATTTACACTTACTTGCTTTACTCCAACACACGCCGGGAGACCGGTCGGGAGCTTAGATCGCGTCCCGGCTGGAGCGATGCCCCGCTGGTGGGAGATACCTGATTGAGGGAAAACCCCGCTAGCCGTGTGTAGTTCGGCGCTGGATCTCGCCATCCACCAGGGGAAGATCACTGCCTCCTCCCGTGATAGAAAATTACACTACATTTACGGGACTAATGACCTGCGTAGTTGACGCGCGTGAGTGTCAAAAACACTTACCTAAAGCGAAGTCTAATAGTCAAGCCTACCCTAAGTTCAGAGTCATGGGTAGAATACATTTTCAGTAGTGAGTTATTGTCACGTTTCAATTGGAGGTAGCCGCGAGTGTGGGGGCTTGCCTCACGCGCGTGAAATACTCCGCCTCAAAATCTAGACAAAAGGCTAAAATTCCATCAGACCCCAACAAATCAAACGATTGTTTAAAAATACACGTAAAAGCCCACTGAAAAGCCATAAAATCATTTAAATGTTCTAATGATTTTTAACCAATCTCAAGTTATTTTATGTAACACAATATTCCTTAAAACTTGAATTTTATCACTATACAAACACATACAAGAAATTCCGAAAAACATAAGAACAAATTAAGCAGACAATAAAATTCGAACTTCATTTGCTAGTATTAACATCTCTTGCACGGGCAGTCGTATTCCTGTCCTTTCCCCGGTGGGTAAGCGAAGTGATTTGAGTGGAAACATTGCTGAAAACTGGTTAAGTGAAAGACAAAAGTCAGAAGAATGATTACATGAGTTGTTTATTATAGAAAACTTACTAACAATTACATAAGCGCTTATTGCGAATAAACAGAAAATTGATAAATTCATAATGGAAATTTGTCGTAAGTCGATTTACATGGAGAATTTATTTACGGCATATTTTCATTAAGAGTTCTGAGGTTGGAATTTCAGTTCGTGTATTGCTGAGAAACAGATAACATGTCAAGTTGTGTTCAGAAACGTAGCCCCCTATAGCAAACATTTTATTATTTTAGATTGCGCACACCTACGACTGAGTGTTGATGTCTATTGTATTTGCCAACAGGTTCCCTCCAAAGCAGCATAAACTCCCACGGCAACGCCGAGACGTGCGGCTGCGCATGCGCGCGGGAACTGCGAGCGCTGCGAGCGGAGATGGAGCAGCAGACGAGCGCCATGCGCGCGCGCGTGCAGCGGCAGGAGCAGACGCTGGGACGGGCGTTGGCGTCGCTGCTGCCGGCAGTGGAGGCGCTCACCGCCAAGAGCGACCGGCGGCTGTCGGCGGGCGCCCCGCCCCCGGCTGGTCCAGGGGCCGCAGGGCCTTCGGGTTCGGCCCCCGCGGCTGTGGCGCCGCCGCCAGCGCTGTTCGCGGCCGCGGCGGCCGGCGCCGCGGAGGGCGTGCGGCGGCGGCTGGCGCAGGGCGACGACCCGTCGGCGCGCGACGCCCGCGGCGACACCGCCCTCCACTGCGCCGCCGCCCTCAACCGCGTGGCGGCGCTGGACGCGCTGCTGGAAGCGGCGGGGGCGGCGGCACTGGAGGACGCGGAGCGGGCGCGCTGGGCGGCGAGCGCGGCCAACGCCCCGGGCCGCGACTTCCGGAGGCCCCTGCACGCCGCCGCGGAGGCCGGCCACACCGACGCCGCCTGCTCACTGCTGGCGGCCGGCGCCTGCGTCGACGCCGCCGACGCCCGAGGCGCCACCCCGCTGCACCTCGCGGTCGCCAACGGCCACTGCCAAGTGGCCACGTTGCTGCTAGAGGAGGGCGCGCCGGCCAACGCCGCGGACAAGTGTGGACTCACGCCGCTGTGCTGCGCCGCACTCGCGAACCACGCCCCCCTCGTGCAGCTGCTGCTGGAGAAGGGCGCCGACCCGCAGCTCTGCGACACCCAACAAAACTCCGCTCTCCACTGCGCCGCTCGGCAGGGCCACCGCGAAACGGTGCAGCTGCTCCTTGAGAACGGGATGGACGTTGGCGCCAAGAACGAATTAGGGAGGACGGCGCTTCACGACGCAGCCGACAGAGGCCACGTGGTCGTGATGGAGGTTCTCTTGGACAAAGGAGCGGAAACGGACTCTGTGGACAAGGCCGGGAAAACGCCCCTTCTACTAGCAGCAGCTGGCGGGCACGCGAAGGCAGTGAAGACGCTGCTGGCCAAGGGAGCCACCGTCGTCGTGGAGGCAACTCACGGTGGAAGCGACTCGCAGAGAGAAGTCGATCCAGGAAAGCTGCCCCTCGTGGCGGCGGTCGAAGGCGGCAGCGCTGAAGCGGTGAAGGTCCTGGCCTTGGCCGGAGCGACCCCCCAGCCGCTGCGGCTGGCCCTCGAGCGCGCTCGCAACCCCGAGGTCGTGTGGGCTCTAGCGGACGCCAGTCCCACCCCCGACGACTTCCGCGCGGCGGCGACGGACGCCTTGTCGGCCCTGGCGACCGCCGGCAGCGCAGCGGTGCTGCGGGCGGTGCTCGCCACCGGGGTGGACGCGACGGGCGAACGCGCGGCCAAAGCCCTCCTAGCCGCGGCCGAACACAACCGAGCGAATTGCGTCGCTACGCTGTTAGACGCGGGCGTGACCGACGAGAAGCAGCTCGCCCTGCACGCTGCCATCAAATGTGGGCACGAGAAATGCCTCTCTGGGTTCCTCCAGCGGGGAATGACGTTTGAGCAGAAAAACAAAGCCCTGGTTGTCGCGAAGGACTGTCACAAAGTCGAAATCATGAGGATTCTTGTCGAGGCAGGGGCGAATCCTTTTGTGGTGGATTCGAAGGACGTTTGGGATTTGATAAAGCGTTTTCAGGAACATAAAATGCATACGAGAACCTCTTAAATCATTAACAACTTATTCATTCTGCAGAAGCATTATAAGATCAAATTTTATTAAATATTTAGTTATAGTAAAATCTATTGACAATGAAAACAAAGATTGCTAAGGACAATGTAGGTTATCTTTAATGTATCTACCAAAAAATCTGTTTTAAATTCGGTGCCTTACTACTCACATAAAAGTAAAAATCAGAAGCTTTTGTGTTGAAAATAAAATGGTGTGAATTGTAGACAGTTGTGAATGTTCAAAAACGAAAAAAAAAAATTGTCCAAATATAATTAATGAAATAATGACTATTGGTGTCTTGTTTCTTAATTAATAAATTAGCACCAATTGTCCAATCTATTAAAACATAAAAAAATGGCCATCACATTTGAAAAAAGGTCTCAAAAATCTCCTACTCGAAAAGGGGACCTAGAAAGTGTCAAAAATCTTTGAAAAAATTGTTTTTATTTATTGTATAATAGATTCGGAAATAAGAAACAAATTTAAATTAATTTTGAATTCTCAAACCTTCCTAACTGAAACCCTCCTAACTATCTTGAGTTTTTCTTTCTTTTTTAACTTTTTTGTCATTTAAGGTCGCATCACTAGGTCATTAGCGAACACTATTGCATTTAATGGTATGGTAACTGTGAAGATGACTTGATATGGTGATGGTAGGGGGCGGGGGGAAAGGTCGAACACTAATACAACCATGCCCGAGACAGAACTTCCACGCGCGATCCTTCGGTCCGAGATCGCTACAGCACTACTGCCTTAACGATCTCGGCCGTCCGCACCGGCTTCTTCACCTTTGAAATAGACATTCGCTTTTATTTGCTAGATGGTTACAGACAAAAAACAATTTTTATATAATTTATTGACTATATATGAGTATTTTTGAAAGGATACCTACCATCCAGTACGTCCGATCCACCTATCAGTTGCTTTTTTTCATCCTACTTCTACACTACTAAGCACATCAGCCTGATCGCACACCATCACACGATTTAACTCCTATTCTTTTAAGTGTAGTTGACTCACCCGGCTGGAGATATTTGGAAACTTCACAATGCAACAAGGAGACGGTTTAACCTCTCGCAATCTCCGGAGCGAAGATGGGCACAATGTGTCAACTGTAGCCGTGATGGCGGCCATCTCATAGGCTGCGGTAGAGGATATTAGCAACAGTGCAATATTTTGGCCCCTTTATGATATACCCTTTATGAAAGCTTTACGCGCGCTATATTAAAAGTCAGCTCTTAACACAGTGTTATAGCGTTTTCGATACAGTGGTGTTTCTTCTTAATTATTTTATTGGATTACATTAAATGCGTTAAGTAAGAGGCAATTAGAGACGTTTTAATATTAAACTAATACTAATGACTACTAATACTACAAAATACTATACTTGAATTGTAAAAAGAATAGGCACAAATAGTCTCAATGTACGAAACATTCAGTGTAGGAATGAAACGATCTTCTACCTACGTTCTCCATCAATCTAGGGCCACGAGATAATGGTAATTGATAAGTCAAGGTATTTAAATTTGGCATGTGTCAATTGATTGATTAGTGATTCCCAACGCGTCAACTGCTAGGGTAATTAGTCCCGTAAGTGTAATGCATGCTTTTATCGTGGTAGGTGGCGGTGATCTTGCTTCTCTGGATGGCGAGATCCGGCGCCGATCTACCCGTCGGGTGTAAGGGATGAGGACAAGGAAGAGAAAGGAAAGATTGCGTGACGTCCGTGGCCCCTTTTTTAGGCTCCAGCATTAGCCTGGGGTTGATTGTAGAAACCACGAAAAACTACCTTTCAGAGCAGTCGGCTGCTAGAATTCTCCTCCAGACAGCAGCTGAATTCGACCTATCTGTCTGGCTAGTGTCGAAACTCCTGCCACCGTCGGGACTTGAACTCTACGACCTCCCGGTCAGAGACGCTGTAGAGACATACGTTGATGCCCTGAGTCACTTTTGCTCGTTTGACCTTTTGCCACAACGAAGAAAATCTGGGGCCCAACAGCGATATATATATATAAGATTTTGTTCCTAAATCATTTCATGCAATCGGTACTGAAACCATTGGCAGGAACCAAGACAAGAGCAGCTAAGTTTAGAGCTGGGAAATAAAAATGAAAAGGACTCCTCGAAGTTCACTTCAAGCTGTCTACATTTGTTCGAGCGAAATCTAATGAAAACCGCCGATTGAGTTTCGAATCGAATACACATTGGTCAAGCCGCCTCATCGATCCATGGTCGTTTGCTATAAGTAAATGCACAAATAGTTTAAAGCATAAGTCGCTCGGGAATCAAACCAGGATCTCCTGGTTTACGTTCAGGTGTTCGACTTTTGAGCTATCGAGACGATCCATTCGAACTGATTCTTGGACCCGTAAACTGTCCTGCTTGTCAGTCACCACTGTCGCCGTTTATTAAAATGCGATCTGCAACAATGACGTGGGAGATGAATGGGCAAAGGCGTTTCTGCGGAGACCGAACTCCACAGCCCGGGTTCGCGCTGGGCTCTCCTTCCTGTTCCTGGCGAGCAACCGCATCGCCCGTCAGCGCCCATCGCCCTTCGGTCCGTCACCCCGCATCCCGTCGACCCCCCCGGCTGCCTCCATTCCGCACGCATGCGACGCCCCGCGCCTCGACCACTCTGACACCACCCGAGCAGCCGGCCCTCCAGGTACTGCGATTTGAACGGGAGAAAGGTCCCTTTGAAAGAAAAAACAAGTTTTCATTTATTATCTGCACGGGCGTACCATTCTGTTTTCTGCATAATGTGCTTTGCGGTTTTAAACACTTATCGTGACGATATTTGAATGTTTGCCTACACTCCTCAAACCACTGGTAATGACAGCCATGTACACTCACCAAGAACATTTTGTTATATATGTCCCAACAGTTCCAACTAACTGAACGTGCTGAATTAAGATATGAGATTTTTAAATGCACGTGTAAAAATTTTAAATATTTCAGTTTATTTCCTTTGACATCGTGAGTGATGAAGTTCACCAACGTTTGTGACGTGAACGCGAATGATTCCTTCCATCCACTTCATTCGTCCACGTGTATGCAGGCGCAATCAGAGCGTAAACGTTTGTGAAGTGAACCTGCCATCCACTTCAATCGCTCACGCGCGTACAACAGCGTCAGTGCGAGTTAGCCCATGTTTGTGACGTGAGCGCGAAGTTGTTCGTCCGCGTGGGGGCGCGCGTGCGCAGGCATGTCGCAGCGGCTGAGCGGCTCGTCGCGCGCGTCGCGGGCGTCGAGGTCGCCGCGCGCTCCGCTGCCGCGCTCCGACGGCTCCCCGCGGGAGCTGTGGGCGCGGGAGGTGAGTCCCAACGCCCTCCCGCTAACCTCCGCTTCCTCTTTTAAGCACATACTGTGATCAGTGCGTACGCTACACTCCAGAAGCCTCTAGTTTTCTTGTCAAACTTATTCTGAGCAAGTGTGCGTAGAGTAGTTTGCTGTTGCTTTCCCTAGGGGCGCTAGGGCGCCAATTTTGACGTTTGATTTGAATACCAGATAGTGCAGGTCAAAATACAATATCCGTAATCTTATACTGTAATTAAAATAGAAAACTGATTGGTGCTAAATTGCTAGAGGATTTAAGTTTGCCAGGATCGACCAAGTTCCTTTTCTGGGATGTTTTACATGGCGTCAAGAGTCACCGTGCATCCGTCGATTTTTGGCAATTCAACCCCCCTCCCCCCCGATGTTCACAGGGTTTGAACCTGCGAACTCGAAATCAGTAGCCCGGCAACTATACCATTAACAACCATACCATCAAAGCTGGTACCCCTCTATACATGTTTTTTTAATGTTTATTCATGTTCAACATTACTGTTTATAAGTGAGTTTCAGAATATTTCGTAACATTTTAAGACGATCGCAGTCACCAGGAAGGCTGGTAACCTTCATTCATGAAATGTAGCGAATTCAATGCGCTAAGTAAATTTGATTTTAATTATTCAGTTACTTTTATTTATAGTTTTAATTTGCTCTGGGCGCGGGAGGTAAGTCGCCACACCCACCCACCTCACTCAACCCTACATGTGAAGCGATAGGGAAAATATGCGAAAAGACACCTAGAACGAGGCCGCCTTAGCGAATAAGGTGAAGGTCCGGAGGCAAAGTTTAATGGTAAAGGTTAAATGTGGATATATTTGTAAACAAAATGTTAACAGTTTTCAAAAAAAGTAACAGATAACGTGTTAATTTTATGATTTTAATACGTATGTAATTTTGGACATCTCTCAGGCTCATGTTCTTTTTCAGTTTATTTTATAATTCTGAAAACGTTAACAGAATAATGTAAATAATGATTTATAAAATATTTCAATAAATCAAATTATTTCTATAATCCAATTCTGCTATATCATAAGTTTAGATATAAGCACATTTAATAAGTAAACAAATTAGCTATCAAATTATGTTATGTTTACTACCATAATAAGATAACTCCCATTGGCAAATACACTGAGATGACCCAAGTCATGAGATAGCTATATATAAATATTCATATAGTAGTAGTGTGGCAAACAAAAGGCCTGGGCATTGGCAGAGATTCGTGTAAAAAGGTTCCTGACGAGATTATAGGCGCAAGAATAGAATTAACAGACTCTGAACATTGAACAATAGTTGGAGCAAGCCGCATTCGGAAATCGTTCCGTAATTCAGTATTCTGGTATCCGCAGGGTCAAGATTGGTCCGAGAGTATCTAATTTCAGGCATTACAATTCACCACCGAAAACGCAGTGGACGACAGCCTTCACGTAAATGACCAGAGAGCAGCGGCGTTTGCGAAGAGTTATTAGTGCTAAAAGATAAGCAACTCTGAGGGACAATAATCGCAGAAATCAATGTGGGACGTACGACGAACGAAGATGTTAGAACAGTGAGGCGAAATTTGTCTTTAATGTGCTCTGGCAGCAGAAGACCGACTCGAGTGCCTTTGCTAACAAAACATCGGTTGCAGCGCCTCTCCTGGGCTTGTGACCTTATCGATTGGACCCTCGACGACTGGAAAACCGTGGCTTCATCAGATTACTCTTGATTTCAGTTGGTAAGAGTTGATGGCCAGGGTTGAGTGTGGCACAGTCCCCTCCAAGCCATGGATCCAAATTGTCAACAATAAGTGTACAAACTGGTGGTGCTACATAACGGTGTGGGCTGTTTTTGTATGGAGTGGACTGGATCCTCTGGTCCAACTGAACCGATCATTGACTGGAAATGGTTATGTTCAGCTACTTAGATAGCGTTTACAACCATTGTTGGACTTCATGTTCCCAAAGAACATGGAATTTCTATGGATTACAGTGCGCGATGTCAGTGGGCTAGAATTGTTCAAGATTGGTTTGAAGAACATTCTAGACAATATGAACGAATTAGTCGGCCACCAAGATCGCCGTCATGAAACCCATCGAACATTTATGGGACATAATCGAGAGATCAGTTCGTGGACACTTTGTAAATGGGTACGCAACTACAGAAGCAGTGTACCTTGTAAATCTACGTACCTTGCAGCGTCTGAGATAAAATGTAGAGGAAAAACGCACACTGGGAACCCATCAATTATTTTCTTGGTCAATTATTTTGTTGAGTTGAGTAAAAAATTATAAAATCTGTCTCAACGTATCTCTTGGAAATGTCTTCTCTCCGCGAATAAACCTATTATATTCCTCCTTATTAATGGTCAATAAATACAATGCGATAAGCAATTGTGAATTAAAAACGCCTTCTTAGAAGTGACAATAATCTCTCTTAATTCATTAGTAATTTTGTGTAAGCTCTGTGGATCAGTATCCTGCCGACGATTGTCACTCAGACACCCGCACTGCAACGGGATGCCCTACACTCGGTTTATCTAATCCAAGATATCTAATATTTAAGTGTAATATTTCGATTTTTGTCGATAACGTGACGTCTTTAGCAATGATTCAACGACTACATTTCCAAGAAAAGTATGGTGTCTCGTCTTCCGTCGTCACTCACCTGTTTATTTGACCGTTAAATGCCTCGTCCCTTCCCGTCATCTTCAAAATTCTCTCTCGCCACGTTCCTTTCATCTCGCTATTTCGTTTGATTTATAACGCACATCCCACCCTACAACACTGCCCTCACTTTTTCCTTCCCACCTCATCCCAGTCTCACACATATCCTCCCAGAGTAATTCGCTCCAGCCGCCTCCTCTCACCGTAACCCGGATCAAATCCGCTTCTCCGGGCCAGTTCCGCGTCCATTCCGGAAGTCTTGCCCCGCCTCACACCCCCTTCCAGGCCCGCCCGCCTCGGCGCCACGCCTGCCAACTGTTGTGTGTAGTGTGAAATTGGCTTGAGCGGCGGCCGCGCCGCGGCTCGGCCGCCCGCCCGCAGACGATGCCGCTTCGTCGCACGGGCAGTTGCTGCGGAACGATGCTTCGGGCCGGGGCGGCCCGCGGCTCCGCGGCGGCGCAGCGAGGCGGTCGCGGAAGAGGCGCGGGGCGGCGCCTGCGGTCACGCGAGGCGAGAAACCGGGCGGTCGGAGTTGGAGGCGGCGGCGGGACCCCTACGTGCCCAAGTTGAGGCAGAGAGCCGAGGGGAAGGGCCGCAGGCCGAATGCCCTTGGTCGACAGGGCAGGGAGACGGAAGGGAGGAGGGTTGTGCGGATCCCGGGCGAAACACCCGCCGAACGCTGTACGTGTTCCCCGCGCACGGCCCGCATCCGCGCATCACCTATTCGGAGAGGGATGTCGGTGGACATGCGCGCAATGGCCGCCCCAGCCGCGTACGCCTGCCACCTGGCCGACTGAAGCGCGCATCGGGCAGGCCCGTCCCTGGACGCTCTCGATACAGCCCATTCCCCCCGGCACGCCAGGCTATCGCGTACCTATCCCCCGGCCAGTTACCGTGTCGGCCACGAATCGCATTCCTCACAACGCCTCACGCCGTGCGCCATATTGGGTCAGCGGATGGCTCGACCTGGCGCGGGCTGGTACGGGACCACCGTATCGGCGCATACCACCGCCTCCCGTTCCCACCTATTGCCCCCGTTCCTTGACGTGGTCCGGCCCGCCCACTCCCTGCGCGGGCTCACGGCGCCGGCGAGGACGACCTCTGAGAGCCTTTCCTCGCAAGGCCTCGCCTTGCCGCGTGCAAGCCCGCCCCGTGCCCCGGACGGTTCTCGCCCCCTCGAATTGCTTCGTGCCCCTGACGACGACTCCACCCCGACGGCACCCAACAGAGCAGTGAATTAGCGGTTCCCCATCCCCCGCAAAGCCCCCCTGCCCCTGCGACCGAGAGCTTCCACCTCCCGTTTCAAGGCCAAACCGCACCGCACGCTCCCGCAGCCCACGCGCTCACCGCTATTCCCAAACGGACACGCCGACCAGGCGCGCCTTACACGAGCCCGGGTCACTCTCTCGACACAGCACCGTCGTCCGGTCGTTTACATCCGGCCCAAACGGGTGCTCGTTGGTCAGCTGTGCCCACCGAAATGACGTACACCGTGATGAAAGGCACCGCGGGACTCCCGGTCCTCCTTACCGGAGTGAACTTTATGAACCCAGCGAGCGTGCCCTTCTCGACTGACGGGGGCGTCACCAGCCCGACCGCAGAGACCCTCCCGGGCGCGATGAGCTCGCCGGCGTCTCCGCCGGGGGAGGGCGTGCCGTGCGACACCGCCGCCACGGAGGAGCTGCTCGACCAGATGGCGCGCGCGGCGCGGGATTTGCCGGACGAGCTGTGCCGCGAGGAGAAGGCCTCGCTCATGCGCAGGGTGCGGCAGCTGCGCGAGGCCCGGGGCGCAGGCGTGCCCTCGCGCGGGCCCAGGTCGCGCTCCAAGGTCACCATCTGCGAGAGCGCCCAGGCGGCCTCCGCGTCCAAGCCCTGGGGCTCCGTACAGCAACTCGCCCAACTCCCGTGTCCCGCTTTTACGGACATCCCTCCGGCGGAGCCGTGTCTGGGATTCCAGACGCCTGTCCCGGAGACAGAGGAGCAGTTGGATTTCTGCGACTGCACCCCGTCGGTGGAATCACCTGCGCCCCCGGCGGGCCCCACACCCGTGTCGCAAAATTCCAGTGACATTCAGCCAAAAAGTCAAGCTCCGGAAGATCTAGAATACGGGCCTTCGCAGATGGTGCCCGCTGAGGCACCAATGAAAGATACAGTGTCTGCAGGTGTTTACGGTGTCGGCAAGTCGGAAGATCCTGCAGACACAACAGCGGCCTCAGGAAGTGAATCCACTCAACCTTCAACGAATATGCCAGACTCCAATTCGCTCCTTGAAGCATGCAATGTTATGAATATAATTTTGGACAAAGTAGCAACGATTGCTCCGGATATATTACCATCTCGGCCCTCGTCAAACGTACCGGATTGGAATGCTCTTAAAGAGTCATGCATTATTCTTAAAAGTATATTGGAGAAAGTTACTTCTATTGGGCTAGAGGCAATTGCGCCACCAACAACCGTTGTGCAGCAATCGAGTGCACTACGAGATTCGTGTTCTCTATTAAAGAATATACTAGAAAAGGCTACTGTAGTTGGCGTAGAAGCGCTGTCTTCCCATAACGAAGTAAAAACATTGAGTTCGTGCTCTTTACAAAGCACATGTGCTATTTTAACAGGAATTCTAGACAGAGTTGTGCTATGCTCCCGAGAGACACAGTCTTTGCCGGCATCTACTGGTGGATTGAGCACAGACACAAACATGATTTCACAGCCATCAACTGCTTTGTCGGACTCAAGAGATGGTACAGAAACTCAATCTCCATCAGTTTCACCGGACACTGATGCAGTTACAAACACTACAGAAAACGCGAGTGGTGCATTGGTTCCAACACAAACTGAAGGATCTACACAACAGGATATAAACGTCCCACATTTAGATTCCCTGTTTCAAGAATTCCCTATTAGCCAACAGTGTCAAGAACAATCCAGTCAACCGTGTAACGAGGGACAATCATCTCCTGCTTCTTCAACATTTACTCCAATGACTCCGTTCCCCAGGCTATCTCAAACACTAGGGCCATGCATCAAAATCCCTCTGGGTCCAATCGAACGACCCTCTTCAGATGCTCCTTCCCAAAATAGCGATGCATGTGCCAACACAACGCCATGTCCTGGAGATACTCCGGGTGAGTCAGATCCCAAACCTCCACCAGATCAGCCTTGTACCAGTAAACAGCCATGCTCGGAAAATTCAGCATTGCTCACAGTGTTCAAACGTTCAGGAGACTTTATTCAATCCTCTTCAACTACATCGGAGGCGGAATGTTCTCGATTAACATCGACTGAGCCGTGTTCAAAACTCGCACGGGACGTGTGTCTCAGGGCTCCAAGAAGAGGTTCACCTGTAGAACATGAGGTGTCTCAGCAAACGAGTGGCGCACGGGTTGCGGATTCAAAGTCTTTGAAAGGGACAAGCGGGGGACAAACTGTTCCCTACCGAGAAACCGATCGCTCATCACCTACACATCGTCGAGGAGCTTACAAACCACCGCACTCTCTTCGTTACTGCACGTTCACTCTAGATACGCAGAAAGGACGAACGCACACATCTGTGAAAAGCACCGGCAATCAAACTGAGGCTTCCATCGCGTGTCAAACAGAGACTACGAAATGCGTTCTTTACAGGAAATCGCCTCACGCCCGCATTTCCTCCGAACCGGGCAGTTTCGTACCAAGAGAAAGTTACAACAGGAGAGGCGTATATGCTGGTACAAGTGACGCGTTCACTTCTACCAGTAACGCGGAATGCAGTAGGACTCGACGGTATACGCCATCTCCGCCGCGCAGGGTACAGAGAGCAAATGCATCCACCGCCACCGCTGATGCACCGGCGGTTTCCACGTCCTCACGAATACCGGTGTCCACTTCGCCTTTGAGACGGGCTTCCCACGACTCATCTCACGCGTCACAAATTGCTGGCCCCGGTAGGAGCGAGCACACCAGGTGGAGCCAGCCTCTGAGAGGCAGAGCATCGCCAACGAAAGCTACTCCGAAGCCGGGTGGCGCGGCGCCGTTACCCAACATGTCTTCCACGCGAATGGCGTCGTCTCCTTGGTCGACCTCTTCCTGCGATGTGGGTGTAAGCACGGAGATTTCCGGCGAGTCCTGCAACGCCTTCGCCAGACCATGCGGTGACTGCAACGAACGCAACGCCACCAACAGCCCGTCCTGGACACGCCAACCGATCTTCAGCGCATCGAACATGCCGATGCTGTGCATGCCTATGCCTATCCCAGTGCCAGTGACTCTGACGTGCCCTTGCAGTCGATACGCGCGTTACCCGTCCCCCCGGGCCGGGCACCAAGAAAACGTCTCGGCTGCCCCTTGTGATCTCCAGAGGAAGCGAGCGCCGCGGCCCAGATCCCGCGCAAAGAACACGTCGCAAGCGGAGCCAGAATCTGGGAGATCTGAAAGAGCGGACAGTCCGCCAAACGACTCGCAAACATCAGAGAACATTCCGAGAGGACGTGATATGCCCCCGCAACTGCTCAGTCAAATGATACGAGACACGTTATCAAAAAGTAAAGCTGCACAGTATATACAGCGATTGGTGGAAGAGAGCAAGGCGATAGCAAAAACAGAGGAGCACGATCCACAAATGCCATCAGATGCGAACGTAAGTGGACATGTGGAGGAAGTGAACACAAATAATGTTGGTGGGGATTCAAGGGAAAGTAATCAGGATGAGGAGAATCCCAACGGTGAGAGACCACCTCGCCCCCTCGAACAAGCATTAGTCGGAAACGAGGAGACTAGAAGACAGGAAACAAACGAAAATGATTCGTACGATGTCACAGAAAGAAAAGCTCTCACCCACGATGCATCACTTCAGGACACAGAAACTCAATTGTCAGAATCGAAGAACATACCACCTTTCATTCCTACAGTGAAACAGCGACTCAACGTTTTGTACAGAAACGAACCTGTGAGTAAATCTGGAGCAAATCATGACACAATAGATAACGAGGAAGGTTCAGACACGTTGCTTCGCGCTGCACAACTGCATGTACAGGAAGTCATGTGTGAAGAAACACAACCTTTGTGCATATTCTTGCCGAGACTGTCAGACGACACAGATGACGGAACTGAGGAAGAGGCGCATCTACTGTCGAGTGCTCTGGACTCAGAGATAGAGGAATTCGAACGCAGTGTGGAGGCACGGGAGGAAATATTAGTCAACGTAGATCTCGAGAAGGAACTTGAACAGCAAGAGGAACATGCTAACGAAGTGGATAGTTCGCCACAAGTGGTTGCGCAGAATCCCAATAAAGTGTCGAAAAGCGGAAAATCAAAGAGATCCCGACGGAAATTATCCCCAGCTTCTTACTCCAGACGAGGCACTCACGACAATAAATCCAAAAACAATTCCTCTGGACAGAGCGTTAATCCTCCGGCAGCTTGGTCGAATCCTTCATTAACAATATCACAGTACATTTCGCAAAACGTCCCGGGTGATATGCTTCCCTTGATTGTCCACTCTACGCCGGAAGCCTGCCCGGCTGCGGCAGCGACTTCACCCCCTGCGACGAGACCGCACGTCTCCTCGCCCGAACTTGCATCAGTACCCGGTTATTCCGTGCAGACGCCGCGAGTATTCATTACTCCCAGGGGCACTCCGCCCTCGAGGCGCGTTCACGGCGACATGTCATCCGCGAGGGAGGAGGCACGCAATTGGCTTCGACTGACGCGGACTGGTCGCGACGCGCTCACGCGAGCGGTGAGGGAACACCAGGAACAGCGTCACGAGAAGATCGGAGAGACGGAGGAGAGTACCGAACGGCTGGAGACTACCACCTTCACAGACGCGAGTGGCGTATTCGACCCGCAGACGTTTTGTCTAAATGTGCCGTTGCGTACCACCAAAGTGGGTGCAATCCCCATGCGAGCCTTGTACCGACCACCGATTCACGGTGCCCAACTAACGTCGCAAACGGGACCATACCCGGAGGACGTCTCCTCTAGTCGACCAAGCGCTGGATCTAGGCCCGAGCACACGTCTTTCCTCACACCTGGAACCGTCTTGTTAGGGGGGCGTGCCTTATCGCCTTCGGGACGCACGTCGCTAGGTGGGCAAGGGTATTCCCAATTGGGGCGGACGTCGTCTCCCACTGGACGTGGAACTTCACCGTCTGCGCACACCGCGTTTTCGGTCGGACGTGCAACATCTCCGTCTACGCAAACGGTATCGTCGGGCGGACGTGCGACTGCGCCGGTGAAGCGTGCAACGTCACCTTTAACGATCGCGACGACGTCGCAAGCTCCGTCGGTTTCGAGTTCGCCCCACTTTAGTCCGTCGTTGGAGAGGGCGGTGCTGCATTCGGAGATCGCAACGTCGCATCTGGCGCGCGCAATCCAGATGTCGGAAGCGCCTCGTCGCAGCGGTGGGAGGGCGTGCCCGGTGTACCGGCAGCCGATCCGTGCACCTCCCAAGGCGGACGCCCAACAGAGTGGATACCAACACCAGACCGCACTCGCACAACATCAGAGAACAGATGTAGCGAGTCGGAAGCAGAAACCTCCAGCTCAGCAGAGTCGTCCCGCGAGGATGCCCGGGCAACACGTGGTGGGGTCGTCGCCGGATGTAAGAATGAGGCGCTCGCAATCGGACAAGTCCCGTCTGAGTCTTGCCCAAGATGCGGGCAAGGAGCCATGCAAGAGCCGGGAGCGTCCGAGGCCGATCACCCAGCAACAGAAGTCTGGGACGGACGTGGACCTGCGGACGCCCGCGCGCAAACAGCGCGGCTCGTTCCGTTCGAATGCAGCGGACCGCGGGCGGCAGCGCCAGCGAGCAGCCAGCGAGGCCACGCCCACTCCACGGGACGCGAAGGCCTCCACGGGGGCGGTGCAGCGGCGCGGCCAGCGGCAGCCCCTGTCGGGCCCCACGGGCACACCGCGCCCGCCACCACTGCCGCCTACGGAGTCGCCCCCGCCCTCCTCTCCGCTGCTCACGCCCTCTCACCCGCACTCGCCGGTCCCGAAAATCCCGTCCGAGCCGTCCCTCCCCGCGTCGCCCGCCCCGCGACACTCGGCACCGCCCCCTGCGCCGCTCCCGCCTTCCCCCACGCCGTCGTCCCTGCCGTCGTCGTCGTCCTCTAGCTCGCCCTCGTCCTCGCTTTCCTCCACGCCGTCCGCCACCTCCCCATCCTCGTCCTTCTCCCCGTCGGACTTTGGGCAGTCCATGAGCGCGGCGTCGCGCGCCGCCAAGGACGTGCCGGCTTACAAAATGCTGATGGACATCATGAACAGCGCCCAGGACACGCGCACGCTCTTCATCACGGGCGCGTCGCTCCGCACGCTGTCGCATTGCCAGATCCCCGCCGCGGACGACCGTTCCTCGCCTTGGACGATGACCACGGACGCCGGCGACGCGGATGACGAAGACAAGGACGACGAGGTGGACGAAGAGGAGGAGGAGGAGGAGGGCGAGC
>BOPP01000095.1:1272145-1291418 GCA_017312745.1 Gryllus bimaculatus
CAAGAGAGAGATTATAGGCGTATGAACGCGAAACGTAAGTTTGCTCGTAGAATTAAGCACTCGGCTTTTCGAATTTCAAGGACGCAACATTCCTATTCGCAAAATGAAATGTCACTTTTCCCACTCGTGTCATAATACTGGTTTTTTGTTACTCGTTGTCATTTATCGCTATTCTCTCCGCTCCCATCTTCTTCCCCTGTCCAGCTTGACCCCGCCGCCTCCGTCGTTCCCTCTTCCCGCTACACGGATCCGCCCTGACCTTAACCGAGCCTCACTCCGCACGCCTCAGCCCCGCAATCCGGAGTGCATTGCGGGTTGTATCGATACCTTATTTACTACCTGCAAAGGATGAACTTCTTGGAAAAATCCTTTTTGAATGATTACAAAATTCTTCGTTAAGACATCTATTTACGTTTTCAAGTTTCCTGCGTTTAAAGTTTAGTCAGTTTCTATCCTGTAGTCAGTATTTCAACGTGCATTTAATTATTTTGTTTAATATTGCATTTTTGGTACGTGGTGTCATAAAGCAATTCGATTGGTCTGTAATGATTCACTGATCGAATATAAGCGAAATCAGTAGGCTATACAAGTTTGAGAACGAAACAGTGCGAAATATTAGAAAGTATTTACCATCCTAATGGGAATTTTTTGTTCACCATGGTGCCGTAACTTGTAGGCTGTCTCACGGATACTGTACCGCTTTTAGTTAATTGGCTAAGTTCATCCCTTTGCCAGTAAAATGTACATTCATGCATATATATCACGATAACAGAGGCTGAATTTTGGACGGCTACCAACTATTCCTCCTCTAAATATCAGTCTGCCAGGGTAGTGGAATTAAAGGGTAGCAAGGCCTCATGTATAGAGTCGAGTAAAACTATATCATCTATTTCCTCTTAATCATTACTGATAATTGCATTTCTTTGTATTTTTGCCTTAGATGCACTGGCATCTCATAAAATGGAATTTTTTATAATTGGCGTTGTGTCCATATCCGCATGATCACATTACGGAAAAAAACTTTTGAAGATTCGAAAGCGCCCCGATACTTCTCGGATTTTCTTTGGGCAATTTTGAAAACACTTCGCTGCAGTTTCTGACTTCAATTGCTGATAGACACTTAGACAAAATCTACATGTGGTTTAATGAGATATCATTTATTACTCCTGCAGTTTATCAAGTGTCTATAAAATTAAGTTTCTTGTTTGTAACTCTTAACAAGTATATTCTTTCTCTGGGCTGTGTATAGTTGTGAATCATTCGATCAATTTTCCTACAAGCGTCTCGATGTATATTTTATTATTTTTGCTAACAAATTACATGACTGCTATTTAATCCTCAAAGTATTCTCCGAATAAAAGACATGAGAAATAATGCATATTCATCCGGTGGCATGTATGCTGTTACAAGTTTTAGTACCAAACATTATTATCCTTAAAGAATTCTTTTGAAACAAATTTCCAGTATTTTCCAAATTTGAATTTTCTTGGCAGTTGAAGTTCTTGAAGACAGTAATAATATAACTCGGTCATCAAGCCACTCAAATTCGTGAAATGTTTAATATCTTTCATGTTCCGGTAAAGTCTGGCTTATTTACAGGGTACCGGTGAGGAAAAGTCAAAATTTCTGAAAATTGAAGCTCTATGAATAATTGTATTTAACAAAATTTGCAGTGAATTGTGTAAATTGAGTGCTTTTTTATTGAGCGTTAATTTTTTCTTTCGGAACAACTTATACTCATTTCTTTTGTAAAATCTTATTTCTGCAATTGCCAATTTTGTCTAGAAAGCATTTTTTCAAATCACGTTTGAGTATTACTGGCCGGTCCATTCGGAAATTCCAAGTAGTTAATTAGACAAAAATATGCTTAAAATATCTGTCTTAAGTAGCTTATTTCGGAAATTCGACGTTTTCCTCTCTGGACACCCTGTATATCGTGGTTATAACATTTAGAAGTTTATTACTGATAATGAATTATTATTACATTTACAAATTGGGGGGTGCTTCAGTGGCCGGTGTGCTCTGTTGCTACTGCCTTCAACCCTCAAAATTTCCCTTTCCTGAAATTATTTCAGTATTAAAATGTGTGGTTCTTTACAGACTGCTGTAGTAACGTTAGCATGTCTGTTTGTTTCATTCTGTAATGCCTTTCTGCGCAGCAGCACTTGTCATCTAAACGTTCGACTTCTTGGCCTGCTTCTTTTGAGCATAGCTACCTGAAAACAAATCATCTTCAATATGAGGTATTGTTGGATAATCCTGAATAGAGTCATAAAAGCCTTCAAATGAGTGGAGAAGATTTGGCAAAATTTATATATTTTTGTCTTGTTGAGACGAAAATAAACAATTTTTAAAACGGTTCGTTATTCTTATTAATTAGGTTTTATTAAATTAAGCAACGGAAAATGTGTTTTTATTCATAAATACGTCACTAACTTTAATTACGACTTTTGTACATTATAATGATAACGACATCGAGTAGAATGAATCTATGCAAAATTCTCGAATCATTTGCTTAAGACTTGGTTGCTTGGCTTGTCCAGAACCTGGCCACAAACTGAATTGACATGAATTACGTATTCTAAATGATTAAAGTCAGCTTAAAATACTTAAGCTATGTTCAAGGATTTAAGATATTTTAAAAACGAACTTAGGCTATTTTAATATTATAGCTTTAAATGAAAATAAGTTTCTTTTCCCTGGAGCTCACTTCTTTTCATCCGTCGCTGAACCATGAAAAATGGAACAGTCCAATTTCAATGGGTTGTGTTTGTCGGAAAGTCAGAAAGAGGGGCGATCAAAGCAACACGTATTGGTCCGCACAACAAGGTTGACAGGGCATATGCAGCCATGGTTAAAGTTTTGCGTACTTTTCCAGAACCAAATCTATTAACCAGCGTATCGCTGCTTTGGGGTAGCGCTCCAGTATTTATCAATATCTTATGCTTACCTACACGAACGTTCTTCAATTTCACCCATTTTTCAAAACTTTACATAGGCTCAAACATTCTTTCATCCTCGATATCCTGATCAAGTTTCCAAAAGATATTTTTTCTGTCCTCCAAAAATTTAAAAACTTGCTTTTATTTCTATTTTCGGTTTCCATAATTATTGTTTCAATTACAATATGATTAAAATCAGTCTGGTGCTGTTTAAATACATTTTATGGTAACTTATTTACCTTGTAATTTAATATGCTGGCATCTTGCTCTTTCTATGTATGTTAGGATGTTAAATGTTTGCAATATACATGTCTACCAGAGAGCTCCAAGTCAATGACTGATCGCGACAACAATTGGTGGCGAACGCTAAGCGCAAAAAATTCATTTGCTGTGCTTAATCTGGGCTAAATGACGCGAGTGTGGGTGGTTGGACCGCACAGGATGTGGCGGGCGTCCGGGCAGCCGTCGCGAGGCAGGCTCGCTTCCGCCGCTTGCGCCGCCCACCTTGACGCGCACGCCCATGTCGCGAGCGGGTCGGCAGGCACAGCTGGCGGGCGGCTGCAGCCTCGCTGCCGTGAGATGCAGCACGGCGCCGGCGCACTGCCGCACACGCCGCGCCAGCACGCTGACGGACGTCTCAAAGGCGTCGTGGCAACGCACACATAGGTCGATTGCTATCATCCGGAGCGCGTCGACGGCAAGGTCATTATTCCTGTAAGTTAGGGCATGTTATTCCTCGGAGGTGGCGCTAACCCCCCCCGCGGGTGATGAGAACCCGGCGCGAACAGCCTCGGCTAGCGGGGTTTCCAATCAGGTTCTCCAATCAGCTGTAGCACCGCCCACCCCGCCGTGACAAGTGCTGAGTTTCCGTGTCTCCCGAATAAGTGGTAGGTTAGTGTCGGTGTAAGTAAAAGGGGTTGAGAATTAGGAAAAAAGTGGAAGCAAGATCACGTGCGTTATGGCCGTTAGTTGGAGTACCGCTGCGGCATTTCTATGTGTTGTTCGGATAATCACCCGAACAACAACTGATCAGACGCAGCCACCGCTACAATTCCTCCAGACAGTGACTGAATTAGTCCTGGCTGACAAGCTAGTGGTCGACAAAACCTGACAACGTCGGAAACCTAGTCCTCCGGCAGAGCCACTGCAAGTGACATCAGTTGATGCCTGCAGTCACATTTCCCGGTCACTGAGAAATGGCGCACGGGCGCGCTGCACGAACGTCAGTTGAGTCTGCTGCGAGCCCGAAATGCGACTCTCGTTAAAAATCGGGCGGTGTAACGTCCGTATTTTCCGTTAGGCGCCCGCGCCTAAGGCGCCACTGCGCACAATGGCAGTTCGCGACTCTGGAGAACAATCGCTTTCGTTGGGCAGGGCAAGTGTGCAACCAATCACATTGCCCGGTTATATTTATAAAAATTACATGCAATAAGATTACTGAACCTGGATGGCCGAGCGTGGCTAGAGCCGATCTCAAAAACCTCCTCGGCTCAAGGGGCGCGGGTTTAGATTCCCCCAATGGACATGGTCATTGTCCCACGTCTTTTGTATTGTGTTGTTGCGGTAGGTCTTGAGAAGTCACCCTGTCTACGACCCAACGGAGCCGCACGTGTGCTTAAGGACAGTCAACGTAGACCACAGGCGGGACTTCGGAATCGCGACCCTTCCGACCAAGGCGCTGCGTCGGCGTTCTAGCCACTCGCCTCCACTCCGCGACCTTAATACAGATTATCAACGCCAGCAATCTGGGGATACATATGTGTAAATTTAGATACATTCCCTCATACAGGCGTTCTTCTAGTGGGGATGAATCCAGATACAATAGTGATGAATAAATGATAGTGGTGCTGGCATTGTCAAGTTTGCTTCTCTGGCATCATCTAGAACTCTTTTGAGGCTTTCGCTTTTTAGTAAACTATTTCATACTTAGCTTACCTCTGCTTCTTCCCGGCAGCGGCTCCCTAGGCTGCGAGAGGTAGAGTCGTGAAAGGCCCGTCCGAGGGGCGTGTGGGTTAAATGAAAGCGGATAACTTTCCTCTATGTGGTTTACAAACTCTGGATCTTACATTTACTTTCCCCTTTATTATTCCTTCAATCACAAGTCTGAATTGATCTCTATAAGACTTGCATGGGAGAAAACTAGTCTGCTCCTCTTCGCGCTATCTCACATTGGCAGGCCTTCATCTGTTTTCCCACGTAAGGTCTCGCCTGCCACACATTAGTCTCTCACGTTCCGCGTCTCTGGAGTCCGAATCCATTGTCTCGCCTCCCCCTGTCCTTTTGGTTTTCTTGCCCAGCGCTTCGCCCCTTCCGGATAACGCAAGCGCGGGACGGTTGGCGTGCATCTTCGTGGCAATGTTGGAATCGGCTGGGGCGGACCGTGAGTTAGTGGGCAGTCTCTCGGAATTGGTTTTTAACCGCGCGTGCACATCTGACATGGTTTCGAAGTAAGTTCTGGCCGCACATTTTTATAATATAAAAAATTAATTTTCTCCATGGACCCCGTGTCTGGCTCGTAGGAGGCCTACCCTGCAGGCAGCTACTCGGATGTCGCCGTCCCCGTCCGCGTCCGCGTCGCGTCGGAGCGGAACGAGTAGGCCGGAGAGCGTGTTCAGCTCGGTCTCCGGTCGCCCGCGCTGGACGCCTTTTTGGGGGCCCAACGCGACGTACGTTTGCCTGCGCAGGGCCCATTAAATGTTCGCTAAATACAGTGGAACCCCCGAAGGAAAAGCGTCCACTGTCTCGCGGTAATTTTTATGGATCGTTGTACCTTTGTAACTGCCTTGAGCATTTCTTCCCCCTTACTTCGTCAAGGAGGTGAGCCTTACTGTTTCTGAGCACGTCAACACTTGATCACTACACTACGCCGGAATGTATAGAATGTTATGCGGTGTTTCTTCCCATTGAGAGATGAGGTCCTAACACTCACTTAAAAGACGCGAATTTGTCCCCTTCAGACATTCCCCTTCCCCCGGGACACCCCCAGCCGGATCACAGTCTAAGCTATGCGACTGGTGTTCAGGCATGTGTCGTAGTGTAGTCTTATTAGTGTGTGTGTGTGTGGGTAGTCAGTAAGTAAGAGGTGAGGATAGGCACAAGGAAAGGTTCGGAACAATCGCGTCCCGTGGCCCGTTTGTAAGCCTACGGAATGCGGCAGGTATGGTCGGAGAAACCAACAGGGGGAACGGTAAACAACTCCGACTAGAACAGCCAGTACAATTTCTCTACAGATAGTGGCTGAATTTGGCCTAGCTATAAAGTAAGTATTGCAAATCTGCCCACGAATGGAGACACTCCATCGTTCAAAGCTTCTCAGTAACTTCCGCGCAGAAAGCGAAATTTTCTTATTACAAGGAGAGGCCGAGATATGTGGTTAAGGGCATCACTAATGTCATGCAGTGGCTCTGATGCGGGAGGTCCTGGCATTCGAGTTACAACGGGGGCATATTTTCGACTCTACCAGATAGGCTAGGGTCGAGTTCGTCGGCTGTTTGAGAGAGAATTTGAGCGGCCGCTGATTCTGATTGATGGCCGATATATCGATTGATAGACTCGAATGAGCAGCGGATTGCGCGAGTCTTTCCTTCCCCTTTACCTCTGGATCTGCCATCCTACTTAGAGGACTTAGGAGACTCAGCAGTTGACGTGTGGAGCACTAGTAATCAAGCAATCTTTGATTACGAAGGGTTCTTCAGTGCGAGCCTATACTTTTATAATTACGTGTTTGGCGCGTGTTAAGGGTTGCGAGATTCTACGAGCAACGATTCTCGCGATGATATTCTCAGAGAATTGCCTTGTATAAGACGAGAGTGAATCTGGGGTACTGCGCTTCACGTACAGTGCCGCCCCGGCTCTTGTGATCCGCGGGCAGACGAACTTGCTGAGCGAGCGCCCCTTGTGTCCACAGAGTCGCCGCCCCCGGCGCTCACCCCTCGTCCCTGCGCAACGCCCACACTCCACTTGCACTCCGCCTTCTAGCGAGCAATGCACACTCGGCATCTAAATCAGGGCGGCCTCATTTAGACGATAAAACATTTTATGTATTGCCTTATCCAGGATCCGCCCGTGACAGCCGCGGCACATGTTGATCTCCATGGCGTGATATCTGGCGGCCACCTGCATACGCAGGGAAAATGTTGGACATATTTCAATTTCTGAATTTACTAAAAAACGGTCTAAATCTAAACTAACTATTTTACATTAATAGGGGCATTCACGACGCGCGCAATGTTCTCGCCCGAATGGATACAAGGGGTTTCTACTCTGACTAATACCTTTTGCGGGCACAATATGGAACTGCGGGCCGCCAGTTGGACACAACACTAATCTAAATAATCGTGTTGTTTGAATGATGGACACAAAAACATTAAATTTCGTAAACCCAGTTGCAACGGTCAACGGATGGCATCTTAGATTCCGTAACCTTTTTAATTCAACTATTCTATTTTCAGACCTCCGACGCCAACTTACATATTAAACGAGTAATGACTACATAAATATATGAACTGAACATGAATAATAAACTACATTGCATGTACTAAGGTCATATACTTATCCATTTTGGGAGGTTCTTTTTTTAACTTCTACAATGTGTTGACAATTTAACGTAATTTTGAAAGTATTGAAATATTACTTTGTGGCAATTGACTAATGAAAACGACTAGGAATAAAATTCAAAAACTAGAAATAATTAATGGTTAATTCTATTCCCATGATTGTGAGTATACTTATATTATTTGCTCTATAAGGAAATGGTCCAAAAAATGAGTTGGATTTGGTCTTTGCCGTAATCACAGGATTGTACTCCTGAAGAGGGCTGCTTAATTGCTGTCTAGAAGCAGCCTCGGCTATCATCTTAGACGTATCCTTCATTTTAGAGTCTGTGATATCCCTGGAATTGTCTTGGCTTCGCATGGATTCCAGCGTTCTGATAGTGTCGCTAGGCTGTGCCACTATTGCCTGTGGTTGGGCATGTACCGACGCCGTCACGGGATACAATATGGAACCGACTTCCTCGTCCTTTCACATACTGCAAGAGGCACCGCACAGGAATATAAAACCGTGAATTAAATGTATTCTCTACATATGTATCATACATATGATATGAGAACTAATGAAGTACTCAAATATTTTAAAAGGAAGGAAGTAAAGTCTTTACTATATAGACAATTAAGAATGCAAATAGTCAATCGGTAATAGTGAGGCTTTTCTTCTTTTTTTAATGCCTTTTTACTGGCAGACCAAATTTATTTCAAGCAACCCCTTTCTTTCTGTTACTTTCTTCAGGACACTTTTATTCCATTTCAAACTGGGAATTCGTTTAACTTTTTTGATAGCGCTGGTAGTGCTTTTTCTAAGGCAACTTCCCTTTTAAAAAATCTAACGCTGGCATTAGTATTTTAACTTAAGAAGAATTTAATTTTGCTGGAAAGCCCAAGTGGTTTCACGTGCCGTGTAACACACAATGCTGAGTAGGAGCTACAAATAATTGTATGCTAGGTAGAAGTAGTGTTTGGCCATTGTAGAATTGACCTCTCCCGCACTTGATCTAATATTGATTACGAAAACCTTGAAAAGCTGTACAGAATAAAATAAAAATGTGTAACGATCAAATCAACTTTGTCAGAAGAATTACTAAAATCTTTAAGAAGTGACACTGAAAAGGCTGTGACCAAAAATAAATTTAAATGTAAAGATAACGAAGATTGTGGAAAAGTAAAAGAATAATAACAAAATTTATGCCGAAAAGGATTAATTTTTTTCTAGGGGATTTTATCAGCCGACAGAGGTTACCCTAACGTCGGTGAGGCGCAGATTTGACCAAACACAATACACTTCGAGTCTTTGATCTGGGGTCATCCGAGCGAAGGCCCTCGCAACAACACATACAAGTACATGAGACGATAAGCGGACTAACAACCACGACAAGGGAGGGACTGGAACCCCACCATTCGGGTAGGCGAGTTGACACGCTCTTAGCCACGCGAGGCGCCCAGGAATACAAGCTATAAATTTATGCAAGCGTAATCAACTGGAGTGAAAAGATAAACAGAAGGGATACGGACCAATTGGAAGGGAGATGGTATTCTGGAACATGTAGAAATGTTTAGTAATGAGTGTGATTAAAGAAGGATATTCATAATCCTCGTACGCATGAAGAAACATTTTTTCATTTGAGGACACCGGGTAATATACTACTTACTTCTTAACCTGTTTGTTAATTAATGGCATATTTGATCCGGATAGTTTAACACTGACTCTTCAGTAAGACTAGTTTACCTCAATGCAACTGGAAACGTTATTTTATATTTATTAATTACTTTTAGAATTATAAATAATTTAATGTTTTTTCTTTTTCCTACTCACTCTTGAGGGGTCAGCACGCTGAATTTATTCATACGTCGTGGGCGACCACCCATTTGTAGAGGGCACGGCAAGCAAGGTGATAAGAGGCCTGGTGCCATGGACGCAGGAGACAATGGGTACTGCGGCAGCGGGCACCATCTGAAAGATACACTTAATACAAGCAAGAAATATAATTTGCTCAGCAGAATTAACCGAAAACCTCATAGACCAAAACATTGATGAAGTAAAGGCGGATCAAGATATTGGCGGAGTCTCCTCACTATTACATTCTCACTTCGCTTGCCGGCTCCTCCTTTTCTGCACCCATTGCAGTATCTGCGCCTCAAGATCAGCTCTAGGAATAACGCAAACGCTCTGCCTATGGGCGACGACCGTGATCAACGGGCCAATCGACTGCTTGATTAGTATTTCGGGCGCGTCATTTGCTAAAGGCATTTGTTCTCGTAGTGTCGCGTCTCGTAATGTATGTTTTTATTGGCGGGATATGGCGGTTAGAATCGGCGTCGACTAAACGTGGTTGCAAAGTTTTCCTCGACGCAGTATCTCCTACTAGTGGAGCACGGCGCAGCAGGGCAAGCTCTAATCTCACGCCTGGCTCCCAAAATTGAGAGTGTAGAGCCATGGAATGTGTGTGTAAGTAACGTAAGTAAGTAAGTACTGTGTGTAGGCAAGCGAAAAGAAGTTTAGATCGCGCGATGGTCCTTGGCCTGATTGTTGGGATACAGCTGCGGCATCCGCGCATGACCTGCAAGAGGGAAGTGATAAATACTAT
The DNA here is from genome assembly GCA_017312745.1 of Gryllus bimaculatus. Classification (NCBI taxonomy): domain Eukaryota; kingdom Metazoa; phylum Arthropoda; class Insecta; order Orthoptera; family Gryllidae; genus Gryllus; species Gryllus bimaculatus. The sequence continues at coordinate 1,282,226 of BOPP01000095.1, forward strand.
GTTGGTTATTTTACACTAGTAAATCGTATATATCTTCTGATGCAGGTGGCAAAAGGTCGCAGGTGCAAGTGCTTAAGGTGCCCAGACGTTTGGCATTGCCGAGCCGCAGTTACTTGTCGTCCAATCATGAGCAGCTGATGTGGTCCGGCAATGTCTGCTTCCTAGAGGTGTGAAAGACCGACACGCAGTAGTGTTGGGCGACCACCAAATTTCATCACGCGGCCAATAGATTATACATAGACACATGAGTAATAATAAAATAAATTATTTTTCTGCTAATGAGCCTTCGCTCGGGGGCGAGTTTTATAGCAACTTATACAGAGATATTAATGTTACACTACATCGAAATTCATATAATATGACAAGTCCAGCTAGTAAAACTAACAAGACTAACATGCACAGTTATTGGCATCACACCGGCAATTCTCAGGGTTTCGGAAGCACGCACACGGAGGGAATAGTCGCCATACTGCAGTAAGGTCAATGTTCCAGTCAGTTATCTGTCCGGTTGCAAAAGAGTTTTACGTACGCTCGGTTTTTTGATTCCTATATTTATTTGTATGGATGATCTCTCTTCCGAAATATTGAAGGGTGCCCTATCTGTTCGAATGGTCATTAAACGCTTTACATCCAGTGGTAAACGCTTGAGAAGTTGACTAGTCTAGCGATCTTTCGACGTTTGCTACAGGGTCCCACATCTCAGTTTGATCAATTTTTTCCAACAAGTTTTATTGCTCTGTGACATAATTAAATATTTTTAAAACGTTGTGGTTGCCATCTCTCGTGGACCAGGTTGGTGGTAGTCGGTGGTCCTGTCGGAGGAGGGCGTGTGGCCCGCGGAGCGCGGACCGCGGCAGCGCGATGGCGACGCGCAGCGCGGGGCGCGCTCTCCGACAGCGCCTCTTGCCGAGCACACGTGCGGTGCGCGCTGGGCTTGTGGGTCGGGGTCGGCGCCGGGCGCCGGGGGATGTGGAACGAGGGCTGCAGCAGTGTGTAGGTGGCGTTGGTGCCGCGCGTCGAGTGGGCGCGGGAGACGAGAGGAGGCGTGGCCGGCGGTGGGCGGCGAGCGGGCAGCGGGGCGTGGCGAGCGTGGCGGGGGCCGGGCGTGGCGCAAGGCGGGCGCGCGACCAGCGCACGAGTAGCAAGCGCCGGGTAGCGTCAGTGGCTGAGGGGGCCCTGCGCGGTTTCATCTCTTTGAAAGCCGCATCGTAATTGGAAGTCTCGGCAGGATAGCTCTTAACGCTATTTTGTGTTGGTCGTCATCAAGAAATTAGTTGCGTTATTTGCGCACTTCCTGGTTTGGTTCAGAAGTAGGCAAAAATCATTCACCGACAATGAATCACCTTTGCAACACAATATAAGAGCGAGTCATAACCTCAAATGTACCTTCACTTCGGTAATAAAGATGTACAATAATAGAGAGGGGATAAAACAACACGAATTAGGGTTCATTTCAGTACAAGCCAATTTTAGAATATTTAATCTGTCATTTACAAAACAGTATAAATTGTGTATAAGAACGCAATGTTTGTAAATGTGAGGCTGGCGTTGAAATCGTCGTAGAAGTCAACGACTCTGGTATGGCTGCTCAGTTGTGCGGACTAGCTAATTACAACACTAAAGGCTGTTACACATTGGCATTCGTGAGTACAGCAACTGCTTGTCAGTCCCATAAGCATATATGCTTGGAAGGTTGCTTCCTTTGATGCGCAAAGACGACTCGCAGTGGGTATGGCAAGCACAAGAAATAGAGAAGGGGCGATAGCAAGCAACAGACGTTTCCAATATTCGAATCTGGCGGCGGTCGCTCACTATTCGCCGAACGGCGATATGTGGTGTCGCAGAGGATGAAACTATACATTTAGACTATATCGAACATCAAAAATAAATTGATATCTAAATTTAACATACAACATTTAGTGGTATTAATTTATCATTGGGTTTGAATACTTCTAAAAAATCTGTAACAAGGATTGTACATCAGCCTTCTGGATAAATGACCCATCTTCGATGCATGGTTCTTGTTCCGGTTTCCTGATCTTGCGCAAGGTGATGAAGAAGGGATAAGAACTCAAAAGTAATCATTTGCGTTTAAAATAGATTTTATTAGTTGAGCGATATCTTGCAAACATTCTTGGCCGAAAAACCTGACTTCTATTGTATTCAGAATGCTCCGCGTGGCACCTTAGTGACATGGCGACCTCGAGGAAAGATAGCAAGTTCGAGTCGCCGCCTCATGGGATGGTTGTATATGTTGCGGCTGTAAGTTTGTGACTGTCCCTTTACCTCATCGCATCTATACTTCATCCCACGGGTTAACACTCTGGGGTATAAATGATTCAGCATAAAAGTGCTGATCAGACCCCAAAGGTCACATGCGCTTGCCCTCCGGGAGAATAACTGGACTCAGAAGGTAGCAAATAGCGCGTTCGCGGGTCTAGAATGGCCTACTCGTGACCGAATTTTTTAAAAAATGCAGCCACCATATTGCAGCCCCTGACTTGGCCGCAGCGTCCGGGGCGGTGGGTACTGCGACCACGCGGTGGCAGGGCGCGCTGGGACAAGGAGGCGTACGGCAACGTACAGACGCTCTGCGACTGGCGGGACATGGTCTGCAGGACATGGGCGTGTTGCGCGCTCCGGACTGCAGCGCTCCGCCGGCCTGTAACCAGTGGCAGAGCCAGGATTGATTGTAGTGATTCCGGGCGCTCAACTACTAGGGTCATTAGTCCGCAAGTGAATGCTGTTAGCTCGGGGAGGTAGTCTTCGGGCAATGGTGGTGGTTTCCTGATGTAAGGTGAGATCGGAGTGACTATCGGCGGATAGAGGGGCTGTTCCCAACTAGGTAAATCTTCACTAGCAGGGCACCGGCCAGCCGGCCAAGCTCTGATAAGCTCCCGAACATCCCCCGGCATGTGGGTAGTGTAATTGATGTTAGTGTAGAGGGTGAGGAAGGAAAGGAAGAGGTAGGAAAGATGCGGTGCGCGGCTGCGACTCGTTTTGTTAGGCGTATCTGCTCCAGCATGCGCTGTTATTGATCAGCAGAATTCCGGAAAAATTACTCAGAACAGCCGGCCGCTTGAATTCTCCTCCAACCAGCTGAATTCGACCTAATCTGGCAGCTGATGAGCAAAATCTCAACCCCATATCAACCGTTGCATACTGAAGCGACCTCCAAGCTCTCGGCTAATACAATTTCGTGTGGTGGCGTGGCGGGGGGCGGGGGCGGGGGCGGGGCGCTTTGCCTGCCGCGAGGCGTCGAGAACCGGTCGCGCGACGCTCGCGCCGGCCCACAGAGCCTGCAGCGTCCGCCTGCAGCATCTGCTGGCTTTGCGTGAGCGAGGGCGGGGTGGCTGGGCCGGAAGAGGGTCCATTGCCGCCAAGCGACCCACGCCCCCGAAATCCAGACCCATGCTACGGTAGAAATATATGTAAAAAATTTTGCCACAAGTTTTTACTTTCTAGCTACGGGCGGAATAGAAAGAAACGTTAAGTAATGCTGCCGAAAGAGGTAGGTAAATTAAGTAACGCGAATTTTCGGCAGAAATCTCTTATTACAGGACCCTGGTAATGCAATTGTGAATAAATCCAGTAGCTAAATTTACGAAAAAATCTCTAACTCGGCTGATAATAGCCAGGATTAGTGTTTTGTGGGCTCTTTGATATCAACATATCAAAGACGCAACAGTTTTCTGTCACTCTGTCTGTCCTACCGAGTCTGTCTGTGATCTCCATCTGTGAACACGCTAGCGGCTAACCGTTCAAGCGATTGTCTCCAAAAATTGATATTTCCGAAGTAATTACCTGATGTCGCGGCTACTTGAAATGATATTTTAATTTGGGGTACTTTATCGTGAAGTTCAAGGGAATTTCCCATTTTTTTTACAATGGCTGCCATAGTTTTTGTTAAAATTTATTGTTGAATAGTGTAAAGGATATTTAAGCAGAATGGTGCAGGCTCATATTCGTTAGAAACTTAATTTTTCGAAAATTGCAAGTTAAAACTTGTTTCGGCGTCCATTCCTACAACAAAATTGAGAAGACTTTTTCTTGATGGGATCTGTTCGTTAAAGATAGATTATTGAAAATAAGTTCAGCGTATAATTTTTTCGAATATTTGAGTGTCTTTGGCGTGAAATTTCGTGAGAGCATGTACCTGCTGTTTTAACACACCTAGTTTACTCTCCATGATGAAAGTACCTGAATGCCATTCATTGGACGCGCATCAAATCAATGTGTGTGGCTAATTAATAATTTAACATTTTATTACAATCTTAAATACTAAATCTGTAAATGAGCAGACGCACACACAACAGTACCAACGATTTTTTTTTTTTTTTTTATTGCGATCCATCACAAGCTACTCATCGTGTGTTATTCTGGAAAAGGGCGCACTCTAAGCTTCAAACGCGGTTTATGATGTAACCCCCTAGGAGCCCATGTTACTCAATATTTATGTTCGTAATCTACAATAACAAAACGCTTTTGGACATCTCTTAACATCGTGTATAGTCAGAAAACGTGCCGAATCGCGAATAATATTATCTCAAAATGAATTGATATTTGATATTCTATCTATTTCAATAAGCTAGTTGTAAATTGTCCGTCAAAACACTTAGGCATTTATTAATATTATATACACAAGTATTAATATGAATTAATGCAGAGTACTTGAAATGACATGCCGTAAAGCCAGTTCAGAGACAGTGCTTAAGTGGATACCAAACAAGAAATTTTTAAACATTGTATTTCAATGTGCAGAATGGTTCAGTTCAAACAAAAATATAATACGAATGAGAGTCATTTCCGCTTAAAAAAAAATGCTAACATAAATTTCTCCTCTTATTTCAAGAGTAATACACGGTGTTGCCACGAATTGCACGAGGATTTGAATCGTTCTTTTCAGTCCTGGGAGGTATATCGATACAAGCTGGGACCGGGTGGGTGTATCCAACTTCCATTTTCATGTGGAAGGGAGAAGTGTGGCATTTCAGAGCTCTGGGGCGAAGGCCTTGCCTGAGCGATAATGTGGTATGTAAAGCTCTAGGGCTTTACCAAGCTATCTGGCAAGGTAGCTCGACCCAAGACGGTGGAGTGGACTCCGAAAGCGGATGACTTCCATGTGGGAGAGCAGTCTCAATTCACGCTCGTGAAAACCCGGATTAAAAGAATAAATATAATGATTAAAATATGTATTTATTTAAAATTTTGTTTAAGAAATAGTTGCATGAATGTTTAATTGGCAACATATATTTCTAACCAGGTAGGTAATAATTTTTCTCGTGCATCAGGGGGCCTTAACGGGATGTAAATAAATAAATGATTGAAGACAAGCATCGCTACAGGCAGCTGGCGCATCGGCGGCCGGGCCCGGGGGCGTGTTCTGCGCGGGTAAGTCGCGAAGCCAGGACGTGGGCCATCCACGTGTAGAGCGGCGGCGGGCGGCAGCGTGTAGGTGCGGCTGGTGCCGGCGTGGTGGTGGCGGAGCCAGGCGGGGGTGGGGCGGCTGCTCCGCGCTGCGGCAGGTGCCGCGCTCCGCTTGCTCTCCATCTCGCCGCTGCGCACACGCAACGTGCGACGCTGCACCTCGAACCGCGCGAGCCAGTTAAGCTTTCTGGCGGGATGGGGTGTTCTTTATGACGAGCCTCGGCGCTGCTACGACGGCGAGCTTTTTTTTTTGCGAACCTCACCTGGAAGCGGTTTAATGGCTTTTCGTGGTAATAGAATTTGATATACCGATCTTTGGCAGTTGAGAAAACAAGTATTTGAATCGCTTAAACGTTTATTTTATGAATTAATGAACCGCCAACTGCGAGAACGTAGGTACATATGAATCTTCTCGTGTCATTAAAAGAGTTCGCGGTTCTTACTAATAATAGACGAAGCAGAACTGTCAGTGGCTGCTGCTTCTGTTGCTGCGCTCATGCCGGTTTCCGTTTCCAAGATTCTGTAAAGAATGCCGAACGATATCGATACAGACATGTATTTTTTGCCATTTTAATCAACGTGTTGCATGCGAGCACATGTCAATGCTACTCTCTGGCGAAAATCTAATCTTTGGGTTTCTTCTGAGTTTTTTAACAACTTTTATCTCCAATCAAACGATGAAATCATTATTTGGAAAAAAGTTTGTCAAGGAGCTATATGGTGATTTAGAGTCTGTTTGATCTCATTTTATTTTTCTTTTCTATTCGCACTACGGTAAACCGTCAAAATGACGCGAAAAGAAATTAACTCCATATTACTAGTTCATGAATAGTAAATTTCTCTAATACTTAATTTAAGTTTTTTTCATTTCTAATTTATTTTATTATAAGTAATAGGTTCTAAAACGCTCTTTTCTGGGGACTGTCCAGTGATTTTAGGGAGATTCAGAACGAGGAATCATTGTGTGCCTTTTGCGATTGCTTTCGCTGTTGAGGCGAATGTTTTATCATTATTTAGTCACTAAAAGTAGTCATTTGCTGTTACCTCTCACAAAATGTGTCACATTGTTTATTGTTCTAATGAAAATTTTTCGTGAAGTTTACAAATCGTCAAGAATATCGACTTGCTAGTTTCGATAGGATTAGAATAAATGTCATAAGATAATTTTCTAAGTCACGCTGTGAAATGAAACCTAAAGTTTATAATTAAGAGAAGCGAACCTTTTATATCCTATAGGACACAATGCAAGACGATTAAGTATTATAATTATTATTATTATTAATTATTTATTATTATTATTATTATTATTATTATTATTATTAATTATTATTATTATCAACATAACTTCAAAACAGAAAACACACGTCTTCATAGTTTTATAAAACTTTTTGAAGGTCATAAGTAGGCTTTCTATACTCAAAGATGCTTGTTTAATTTTTGCTTTAAATAGTTTTTTATGGAGTTTCCTTCGTTGTAATGTGCAGAATAATTTAAATTTTATTAGTGCGTTTAATCATAATTAATATGCCGTAATTCAATTAAATATAGGCAATCTGAAATTTAACATAATACATATTGTAAGATCAGAGAGGGCGGTGTTCTCACCAAATTAACCATTACAAAAGAAAGTAGTGTGTGGCTTTTTCCTAGCTTTTGAAAAAATTGCCTTGGGTCAAATTATCACTCAAGTTCGCAGCATCTTAAGTTACAATAAAAAGGACAATAGATCCTCCTTTCTTCACAAGCATATTTGGTTGGTACTCAGAGATATGATTCTTTAATTCATATGACTTGAAATTTCCTTCGTCAGCCTGTAGTTACTTGCTTGATCGATCGTGTTCTCTTCTTGTAGTTTTCATAGTGGCTTGCTGCATTTTCCTTTGGATGCTTCATTTTTCGACTTCATGTACGAACTAAATATGTATTTAAGGTAACTTTCTACAAATGCCTAGCAAACTTTTTGCTAAAGCAAACATAACACATGCAAGAAGTGAGTTCGCAAAAAAAATATATTGTGTATAATAAAAAATTTCAAGAGTATTATAAAATATAATTTTTTCCTTTTATTTTCATCAATATTTTTATAAAAATACAAAGACTTAAAGTGGTTTCGGAGCAACCAGTGATTTGAAGCGCGGACGCGTGCGGCTAAGCGCTGGCCACCGCCTGGCGAGCGGTCTTGAACGCTCGCACACGGAGCGTGTGCGGGGGCGTGGGATGCGCCGCGCACGATGGCGCGGGCGGCATCAAGAGGGCGCGCGCGGGGCCGTCACCCCGAGGCAAGCAGCGGGCCGCACGCACAGGTCGTCGGCCGAGTAGCGCTTCTGCACGCCGCCTCGCTCTGGCCGGTGGCAGCGGGCCCGTGGCGTCGCAAGCGCGTGGGTCGAGGGAGTGGAGGCGCTGGAGCGGAGTAGGTGGCGGGAGGGGGCGAGGGTCGTCGGCGGGCGGCGCGTCCCGCTGCGCTCTCCACCGGGAGGGAACCTTGCTGGGCTGGACGCCCCACCGAGCGGCGCCACCGAACTGCGGCCGACGGCGGAGGAGGAAGGGGCGGCGGGCAATGGTCGCGTCGAGGCGTCAGCGTACCTCGCGGATGGCGCCTGCGCGCTGCCGTTTTTTTGGCTTCTTTTCCTCTTTTTCCTCGGGGACGCGCGCGCCGCCGACGACCTCGCCCCCTCCCGCACCTACTCCGCGTCCAGCGCCTCCAGCTCCACCTCGACCCACGCGCTTGGAGCGCCAGCGGGCCCGCTGCCACCGGCCAGAGCGGGCGGCGTGGGCAGGAAGCGCTACTCGGCCGACGACCTGTGCGTGCGGCCCGTGCGTGCCTTCGGGCGTGACGGCCCCGCGCGCGCCCTCTTGATGCCGCCCGCGCATCGTGCGCGGCGCATCCTCACGCTCCCACGCACACGCTCCGTGTTGCGAGCGTTCAAGACCGTCGCCAAGGCGGTGGCCAGCGCTTAGTGCCCGCACGCATCCGCGCTTCAAATCACTGTGTGCTCGAAACCACTTTAAGTCTTTGTATTTTTTATAAAAATATTGATGAAAATAAAGGAAAAATTATATTTTATAATACTTCTTGATTTTTTTATAAACACTAGATATATTTTTTTTGCGAACTCACTTCTTGTGTATATTGTTTGCTTAGCAAAAGTTTGCTATGCATTTGTAGAAAGTTACCTTAAATACATATAGTCGTACACGAAAGTCGAAAATGAAGCATCCAAGGAAAATGTCAATCAAGCCCCTATTGAAACTACAAGAAGAGGAACACGATCGATCAAGCAATATACTACAGCTGACGAATGGAATTTCAAGGTCATATGAATTAAAGGAATCATATCTCTGAAGTACACACCATATGCTGTGTGAAGAAATGAGGATCTATTGGTCCTTTGTAATGTAAACTTTAAGATGTAGCGGAACTGAGTGATATTTGACCCAAGGCAATTTTTTCAAGTTAGGGAAGATAAAGCACACCTACTTTCTTTGTAATGGGTTTAATTTGGTGAGAACCACCGCCCTCTCTGATTCTTTTACAATATGTATTTATGTAAATTTCAGATTGCTCATATTTAATTGAATTTACGGCAATAATTATGATTAAAAGCACTAATAAAATTTAAATTGATTCTGCACATTACAAACGAAGGAAAACTCCATAAAAAATCTATTTAAAAGCAAAAATAAACAAGCATCTTTGAGTATAGAAAGCCTACTATGAACCTTCAAAAATGTTTTTATAGAACTATGAGACGTGTGTTTTGTTTTG
>BOPP01000095.1:1291443-1314364 GCA_017312745.1 Gryllus bimaculatus
CAAGAGAGAGATTATAGGCGTATGAACGCGAAACGTAAGTTTGCTCGTAGAATTAAGCACTCGGCTTTTCGAATTTCAAGGACGCAACATTCCTATTCGCAAAATGAAATGTCACTTTTCCCACTCGTGTCATAATACTGGTTTTTTGTTACTCGTTGTCATTTATCGCTATTCTCTCCGCTCCCATCTTCTTCCCCTGTCCAGCTTGACCCCGCCGCCTCCGTCGTTCCCTCTTCCCGCTACACGGATCCGCCCTGACCTTAACCGAGCCTCACTCCGCACGCCTCAGCCCCGCAATCCGGAGTGCATTGCGGGTTGTATCGATACCTTATTTACTACCTGCAAAGGATGAACTTCTTGGAAAAATCCTTTTTGAATGATTACAAAATTCTTCGTTAAGACATCTATTTACGTTTTCAAGTTTCCTGCGTTTAAAGTTTAGTCAGTTTCTATCCTGTAGTCAGTATTTCAACGTGCATTTAATTATTTTGTTTAATATTGCATTTTTGGTACGTGGTGTCATAAAGCAATTCGATTGGTCTGTAATGATTCACTGATCGAATATAAGCGAAATCAGTAGGCTATACAAGTTTGAGAACGAAACAGTGCGAAATATTAGAAAGTATTTACCATCCTAATGGGAATTTTTTGTTCACCATGGTGCCGTAACTTGTAGGCTGTCTCACGGATACTGTACCGCTTTTAGTTAATTGGCTAAGTTCATCCCTTTGCCAGTAAAATGTACATTCATGCATATATATCACGATAACAGAGGCTGAATTTTGGACGGCTACCAACTATTCCTCCTCTAAATATCAGTCTGCCAGGGTAGTGGAATTAAAGGGTAGCAAGGCCTCATGTATAGAGTCGAGTAAAACTATATCATCTATTTCCTCTTAATCATTACTGATAATTGCATTTCTTTGTATTTTTGCCTTAGATGCACTGGCATCTCATAAAATGGAATTTTTTATAATTGGCGTTGTGTCCATATCCGCATGATCACATTACGGAAAAAAACTTTTGAAGATTCGAAAGCGCCCCGATACTTCTCGGATTTTCTTTGGGCAATTTTGAAAACACTTCGCTGCAGTTTCTGACTTCAATTGCTGATAGACACTTAGACAAAATCTACATGTGGTTTAATGAGATATCATTTATTACTCCTGCAGTTTATCAAGTGTCTATAAAATTAAGTTTCTTGTTTGTAACTCTTAACAAGTATATTCTTTCTCTGGGCTGTGTATAGTTGTGAATCATTCGATCAATTTTCCTACAAGCGTCTCGATGTATATTTTATTATTTTTGCTAACAAATTACATGACTGCTATTTAATCCTCAAAGTATTCTCCGAATAAAAGACATGAGAAATAATGCATATTCATCCGGTGGCATGTATGCTGTTACAAGTTTTAGTACCAAACATTATTATCCTTAAAGAATTCTTTTGAAACAAATTTCCAGTATTTTCCAAATTTGAATTTTCTTGGCAGTTGAAGTTCTTGAAGACAGTAATAATATAACTCGGTCATCAAGCCACTCAAATTCGTGAAATGTTTAATATCTTTCATGTTCCGGTAAAGTCTGGCTTATTTACAGGGTACCGGTGAGGAAAAGTCAAAATTTCTGAAAATTGAAGCTCTATGAATAATTGTATTTAACAAAATTTGCAGTGAATTGTGTAAATTGAGTGCTTTTTTATTGAGCGTTAATTTTTTCTTTCGGAACAACTTATACTCATTTCTTTTGTAAAATCTTATTTCTGCAATTGCCAATTTTGTCTAGAAAGCATTTTTTCAAATCACGTTTGAGTATTACTGGCCGGTCCATTCGGAAATTCCAAGTAGTTAATTAGACAAAAATATGCTTAAAATATCTGTCTTAAGTAGCTTATTTCGGAAATTCGACGTTTTCCTCTCTGGACACCCTGTATATCGTGGTTATAACATTTAGAAGTTTATTACTGATAATGAATTATTATTACATTTACAAATTGGGGGGTGCTTCAGTGGCCGGTGTGCTCTGTTGCTACTGCCTTCAACCCTCAAAATTTCCCTTTCCTGAAATTATTTCAGTATTAAAATGTGTGGTTCTTTACAGACTGCTGTAGTAACGTTAGCATGTCTGTTTGTTTCATTCTGTAATGCCTTTCTGCGCAGCAGCACTTGTCATCTAAACGTTCGACTTCTTGGCCTGCTTCTTTTGAGCATAGCTACCTGAAAACAAATCATCTTCAATATGAGGTATTGTTGGATAATCCTGAATAGAGTCATAAAAGCCTTCAAATGAGTGGAGAAGATTTGGCAAAATTTATATATTTTTGTCTTGTTGAGACGAAAATAAACAATTTTTAAAACGGTTCGTTATTCTTATTAATTAGGTTTTATTAAATTAAGCAACGGAAAATGTGTTTTTATTCATAAATACGTCACTAACTTTAATTACGACTTTTGTACATTATAATGATAACGACATCGAGTAGAATGAATCTATGCAAAATTCTCGAATCATTTGCTTAAGACTTGGTTGCTTGGCTTGTCCAGAACCTGGCCACAAACTGAATTGACATGAATTACGTATTCTAAATGATTAAAGTCAGCTTAAAATACTTAAGCTATGTTCAAGGATTTAAGATATTTTAAAAACGAACTTAGGCTATTTTAATATTATAGCTTTAAATGAAAATAAGTTTCTTTTCCCTGGAGCTCACTTCTTTTCATCCGTCGCTGAACCATGAAAAATGGAACAGTCCAATTTCAATGGGTTGTGTTTGTCGGAAAGTCAGAAAGAGGGGCGATCAAAGCAACACGTATTGGTCCGCACAACAAGGTTGACAGGGCATATGCAGCCATGGTTAAAGTTTTGCGTACTTTTCCAGAACCAAATCTATTAACCAGCGTATCGCTGCTTTGGGGTAGCGCTCCAGTATTTATCAATATCTTATGCTTACCTACACGAACGTTCTTCAATTTCACCCATTTTTCAAAACTTTACATAGGCTCAAACATTCTTTCATCCTCGATATCCTGATCAAGTTTCCAAAAGATATTTTTTCTGTCCTCCAAAAATTTAAAAACTTGCTTTTATTTCTATTTTCGGTTTCCATAATTATTGTTTCAATTACAATATGATTAAAATCAGTCTGGTGCTGTTTAAATACATTTTATGGTAACTTATTTACCTTGTAATTTAATATGCTGGCATCTTGCTCTTTCTATGTATGTTAGGATGTTAAATGTTTGCAATATACATGTCTACCAGAGAGCTCCAAGTCAATGACTGATCGCGACAACAATTGGTGGCGAACGCTAAGCGCAAAAAATTCATTTGCTGTGCTTAATCTGGGCTAAATGACGCGAGTGTGGGTGGTTGGACCGCACAGGATGTGGCGGGCGTCCGGGCAGCCGTCGCGAGGCAGGCTCGCTTCCGCCGCTTGCGCCGCCCACCTTGACGCGCACGCCCATGTCGCGAGCGGGTCGGCAGGCACAGCTGGCGGGCGGCTGCAGCCTCGCTGCCGTGAGATGCAGCACGGCGCCGGCGCACTGCCGCACACGCCGCGCCAGCACGCTGACGGACGTCTCAAAGGCGTCGTGGCAACGCACACATAGGTCGATTGCTATCATCCGGAGCGCGTCGACGGCAAGGTCATTATTCCTGTAAGTTAGGGCATGTTATTCCTCGGAGGTGGCGCTAACCCCCCCCGCGGGTGATGAGAACCCGGCGCGAACAGCCTCGGCTAGCGGGGTTTCCAATCAGGTTCTCCAATCAGCTGTAGCACCGCCCACCCCGCCGTGACAAGTGCTGAGTTTCCGTGTCTCCCGAATAAGTGGTAGGTTAGTGTCGGTGTAAGTAAAAGGGGTTGAGAATTAGGAAAAAAGTGGAAGCAAGATCACGTGCGTTATGGCCGTTAGTTGGAGTACCGCTGCGGCATTTCTATGTGTTGTTCGGATAATCACCCGAACAACAACTGATCAGACGCAGCCACCGCTACAATTCCTCCAGACAGTGACTGAATTAGTCCTGGCTGACAAGCTAGTGGTCGACAAAACCTGACAACGTCGGAAACCTAGTCCTCCGGCAGAGCCACTGCAAGTGACATCAGTTGATGCCTGCAGTCACATTTCCCGGTCACTGAGAAATGGCGCACGGGCGCGCTGCACGAACGTCAGTTGAGTCTGCTGCGAGCCCGAAATGCGACTCTCGTTAAAAATCGGGCGGTGTAACGTCCGTATTTTCCGTTAGGCGCCCGCGCCTAAGGCGCCACTGCGCACAATGGCAGTTCGCGACTCTGGAGAACAATCGCTTTCGTTGGGCAGGGCAAGTGTGCAACCAATCACATTGCCCGGTTATATTTATAAAAATTACATGCAATAAGATTACTGAACCTGGATGGCCGAGCGTGGCTAGAGCCGATCTCAAAAACCTCCTCGGCTCAAGGGGCGCGGGTTTAGATTCCCCCAATGGACATGGTCATTGTCCCACGTCTTTTGTATTGTGTTGTTGCGGTAGGTCTTGAGAAGTCACCCTGTCTACGACCCAACGGAGCCGCACGTGTGCTTAAGGACAGTCAACGTAGACCACAGGCGGGACTTCGGAATCGCGACCCTTCCGACCAAGGCGCTGCGTCGGCGTTCTAGCCACTCGCCTCCACTCCGCGACCTTAATACAGATTATCAACGCCAGCAATCTGGGGATACATATGTGTAAATTTAGATACATTCCCTCATACAGGCGTTCTTCTAGTGGGGATGAATCCAGATACAATAGTGATGAATAAATGATAGTGGTGCTGGCATTGTCAAGTTTGCTTCTCTGGCATCATCTAGAACTCTTTTGAGGCTTTCGCTTTTTAGTAAACTATTTCATACTTAGCTTACCTCTGCTTCTTCCCGGCAGCGGCTCCCTAGGCTGCGAGAGGTAGAGTCGTGAAAGGCCCGTCCGAGGGGCGTGTGGGTTAAATGAAAGCGGATAACTTTCCTCTATGTGGTTTACAAACTCTGGATCTTACATTTACTTTCCCCTTTATTATTCCTTCAATCACAAGTCTGAATTGATCTCTATAAGACTTGCATGGGAGAAAACTAGTCTGCTCCTCTTCGCGCTATCTCACATTGGCAGGCCTTCATCTGTTTTCCCACGTAAGGTCTCGCCTGCCACACATTAGTCTCTCACGTTCCGCGTCTCTGGAGTCCGAATCCATTGTCTCGCCTCCCCCTGTCCTTTTGGTTTTCTTGCCCAGCGCTTCGCCCCTTCCGGATAACGCAAGCGCGGGACGGTTGGCGTGCATCTTCGTGGCAATGTTGGAATCGGCTGGGGCGGACCGTGAGTTAGTGGGCAGTCTCTCGGAATTGGTTTTTAACCGCGCGTGCACATCTGACATGGTTTCGAAGTAAGTTCTGGCCGCACATTTTTATAATATAAAAAATTAATTTTCTCCATGGACCCCGTGTCTGGCTCGTAGGAGGCCTACCCTGCAGGCAGCTACTCGGATGTCGCCGTCCCCGTCCGCGTCCGCGTCGCGTCGGAGCGGAACGAGTAGGCCGGAGAGCGTGTTCAGCTCGGTCTCCGGTCGCCCGCGCTGGACGCCTTTTTGGGGGCCCAACGCGACGTACGTTTGCCTGCGCAGGGCCCATTAAATGTTCGCTAAATACAGTGGAACCCCCGAAGGAAAAGCGTCCACTGTCTCGCGGTAATTTTTATGGATCGTTGTACCTTTGTAACTGCCTTGAGCATTTCTTCCCCCTTACTTCGTCAAGGAGGTGAGCCTTACTGTTTCTGAGCACGTCAACACTTGATCACTACACTACGCCGGAATGTATAGAATGTTATGCGGTGTTTCTTCCCATTGAGAGATGAGGTCCTAACACTCACTTAAAAGACGCGAATTTGTCCCCTTCAGACATTCCCCTTCCCCCGGGACACCCCCAGCCGGATCACAGTCTAAGCTATGCGACTGGTGTTCAGGCATGTGTCGTAGTGTAGTCTTATTAGTGTGTGTGTGTGTGGGTAGTCAGTAAGTAAGAGGTGAGGATAGGCACAAGGAAAGGTTCGGAACAATCGCGTCCCGTGGCCCGTTTGTAAGCCTACGGAATGCGGCAGGTATGGTCGGAGAAACCAACAGGGGGAACGGTAAACAACTCCGACTAGAACAGCCAGTACAATTTCTCTACAGATAGTGGCTGAATTTGGCCTAGCTATAAAGTAAGTATTGCAAATCTGCCCACGAATGGAGACACTCCATCGTTCAAAGCTTCTCAGTAACTTCCGCGCAGAAAGCGAAATTTTCTTATTACAAGGAGAGGCCGAGATATGTGGTTAAGGGCATCACTAATGTCATGCAGTGGCTCTGATGCGGGAGGTCCTGGCATTCGAGTTACAACGGGGGCATATTTTCGACTCTACCAGATAGGCTAGGGTCGAGTTCGTCGGCTGTTTGAGAGAGAATTTGAGCGGCCGCTGATTCTGATTGATGGCCGATATATCGATTGATAGACTCGAATGAGCAGCGGATTGCGCGAGTCTTTCCTTCCCCTTTACCTCTGGATCTGCCATCCTACTTAGAGGACTTAGGAGACTCAGCAGTTGACGTGTGGAGCACTAGTAATCAAGCAATCTTTGATTACGAAGGGTTCTTCAGTGCGAGCCTATACTTTTATAATTACGTGTTTGGCGCGTGTTAAGGGTTGCGAGATTCTACGAGCAACGATTCTCGCGATGATATTCTCAGAGAATTGCCTTGTATAAGACGAGAGTGAATCTGGGGTACTGCGCTTCACGTACAGTGCCGCCCCGGCTCTTGTGATCCGCGGGCAGACGAACTTGCTGAGCGAGCGCCCCTTGTGTCCACAGAGTCGCCGCCCCCGGCGCTCACCCCTCGTCCCTGCGCAACGCCCACACTCCACTTGCACTCCGCCTTCTAGCGAGCAATGCACACTCGGCATCTAAATCAGGGCGGCCTCATTTAGACGATAAAACATTTTATGTATTGCCTTATCCAGGATCCGCCCGTGACAGCCGCGGCACATGTTGATCTCCATGGCGTGATATCTGGCGGCCACCTGCATACGCAGGGAAAATGTTGGACATATTTCAATTTCTGAATTTACTAAAAAACGGTCTAAATCTAAACTAACTATTTTACATTAATAGGGGCATTCACGACGCGCGCAATGTTCTCGCCCGAATGGATACAAGGGGTTTCTACTCTGACTAATACCTTTTGCGGGCACAATATGGAACTGCGGGCCGCCAGTTGGACACAACACTAATCTAAATAATCGTGTTGTTTGAATGATGGACACAAAAACATTAAATTTCGTAAACCCAGTTGCAACGGTCAACGGATGGCATCTTAGATTCCGTAACCTTTTTAATTCAACTATTCTATTTTCAGACCTCCGACGCCAACTTACATATTAAACGAGTAATGACTACATAAATATATGAACTGAACATGAATAATAAACTACATTGCATGTACTAAGGTCATATACTTATCCATTTTGGGAGGTTCTTTTTTTAACTTCTACAATGTGTTGACAATTTAACGTAATTTTGAAAGTATTGAAATATTACTTTGTGGCAATTGACTAATGAAAACGACTAGGAATAAAATTCAAAAACTAGAAATAATTAATGGTTAATTCTATTCCCATGATTGTGAGTATACTTATATTATTTGCTCTATAAGGAAATGGTCCAAAAAATGAGTTGGATTTGGTCTTTGCCGTAATCACAGGATTGTACTCCTGAAGAGGGCTGCTTAATTGCTGTCTAGAAGCAGCCTCGGCTATCATCTTAGACGTATCCTTCATTTTAGAGTCTGTGATATCCCTGGAATTGTCTTGGCTTCGCATGGATTCCAGCGTTCTGATAGTGTCGCTAGGCTGTGCCACTATTGCCTGTGGTTGGGCATGTACCGACGCCGTCACGGGATACAATATGGAACCGACTTCCTCGTCCTTTCACATACTGCAAGAGGCACCGCACAGGAATATAAAACCGTGAATTAAATGTATTCTCTACATATGTATCATACATATGATATGAGAACTAATGAAGTACTCAAATATTTTAAAAGGAAGGAAGTAAAGTCTTTACTATATAGACAATTAAGAATGCAAATAGTCAATCGGTAATAGTGAGGCTTTTCTTCTTTTTTTAATGCCTTTTTACTGGCAGACCAAATTTATTTCAAGCAACCCCTTTCTTTCTGTTACTTTCTTCAGGACACTTTTATTCCATTTCAAACTGGGAATTCGTTTAACTTTTTTGATAGCGCTGGTAGTGCTTTTTCTAAGGCAACTTCCCTTTTAAAAAATCTAACGCTGGCATTAGTATTTTAACTTAAGAAGAATTTAATTTTGCTGGAAAGCCCAAGTGGTTTCACGTGCCGTGTAACACACAATGCTGAGTAGGAGCTACAAATAATTGTATGCTAGGTAGAAGTAGTGTTTGGCCATTGTAGAATTGACCTCTCCCGCACTTGATCTAATATTGATTACGAAAACCTTGAAAAGCTGTACAGAATAAAATAAAAATGTGTAACGATCAAATCAACTTTGTCAGAAGAATTACTAAAATCTTTAAGAAGTGACACTGAAAAGGCTGTGACCAAAAATAAATTTAAATGTAAAGATAACGAAGATTGTGGAAAAGTAAAAGAATAATAACAAAATTTATGCCGAAAAGGATTAATTTTTTTCTAGGGGATTTTATCAGCCGACAGAGGTTACCCTAACGTCGGTGAGGCGCAGATTTGACCAAACACAATACACTTCGAGTCTTTGATCTGGGGTCATCCGAGCGAAGGCCCTCGCAACAACACATACAAGTACATGAGACGATAAGCGGACTAACAACCACGACAAGGGAGGGACTGGAACCCCACCATTCGGGTAGGCGAGTTGACACGCTCTTAGCCACGCGAGGCGCCCAGGAATACAAGCTATAAATTTATGCAAGCGTAATCAACTGGAGTGAAAAGATAAACAGAAGGGATACGGACCAATTGGAAGGGAGATGGTATTCTGGAACATGTAGAAATGTTTAGTAATGAGTGTGATTAAAGAAGGATATTCATAATCCTCGTACGCATGAAGAAACATTTTTTCATTTGAGGACACCGGGTAATATACTACTTACTTCTTAACCTGTTTGTTAATTAATGGCATATTTGATCCGGATAGTTTAACACTGACTCTTCAGTAAGACTAGTTTACCTCAATGCAACTGGAAACGTTATTTTATATTTATTAATTACTTTTAGAATTATAAATAATTTAATGTTTTTTCTTTTTCCTACTCACTCTTGAGGGGTCAGCACGCTGAATTTATTCATACGTCGTGGGCGACCACCCATTTGTAGAGGGCACGGCAAGCAAGGTGATAAGAGGCCTGGTGCCATGGACGCAGGAGACAATGGGTACTGCGGCAGCGGGCACCATCTGAAAGATACACTTAATACAAGCAAGAAATATAATTTGCTCAGCAGAATTAACCGAAAACCTCATAGACCAAAACATTGATGAAGTAAAGGCGGATCAAGATATTGGCGGAGTCTCCTCACTATTACATTCTCACTTCGCTTGCCGGCTCCTCCTTTTCTGCACCCATTGCAGTATCTGCGCCTCAAGATCAGCTCTAGGAATAACGCAAACGCTCTGCCTATGGGCGACGACCGTGATCAACGGGCCAATCGACTGCTTGATTAGTATTTCGGGCGCGTCATTTGCTAAAGGCATTTGTTCTCGTAGTGTCGCGTCTCGTAATGTATGTTTTTATTGGCGGGATATGGCGGTTAGAATCGGCGTCGACTAAACGTGGTTGCAAAGTTTTCCTCGACGCAGTATCTCCTACTAGTGGAGCACGGCGCAGCAGGGCAAGCTCTAATCTCACGCCTGGCTCCCAAAATTGAGAGTGTAGAGCCATGGAATGTGTGTGTAAGTAACGTAAGTAAGTAAGTACTGTGTGTAGGCAAGCGAAAAGAAGTTTAGATCGCGCGATGGTCCTTGGCCTGATTGTTGGGATACAGCTGCGGCATCCGCGCATGACCTGCAAGAGGGAAGTGATAAATACTATGTTGGTTATTTTACACTAGTAAATCGTATATATCTTCTGATGCAGGTGGCAAAAGGTCGCAGGTGCAAGTGCTTAAGGTGCCCAGACGTTTGGCATTGCCGAGCCGCAGTTACTTGTCGTCCAATCATGAGCAGCTGATGTGGTCCGGCAATGTCTGCTTCCTAGAGGTGTGAAAGACCGACACGCAGTAGTGTTGGGCGACCACCAAATTTCATCACGCGGCCAATAGATTATACATAGACACATGAGTAATAATAAAATAAATTATTTTTCTGCTAATGAGCCTTCGCTCGGGGGCGAGTTTTATAGCAACTTATACAGAGATATTAATGTTACACTACATCGAAATTCATATAATATGACAAGTCCAGCTAGTAAAACTAACAAGACTAACATGCACAGTTATTGGCATCACACCGGCAATTCTCAGGGTTTCGGAAGCACGCACACGGAGGGAATAGTCGCCATACTGCAGTAAGGTCAATGTTCCAGTCAGTTATCTGTCCGGTTGCAAAAGAGTTTTACGTACGCTCGGTTTTTTGATTCCTATATTTATTTGTATGGATGATCTCTCTTCCGAAATATTGAAGGGTGCCCTATCTGTTCGAATGGTCATTAAACGCTTTACATCCAGTGGTAAACGCTTGAGAAGTTGACTAGTCTAGCGATCTTTCGACGTTTGCTACAGGGTCCCACATCTCAGTTTGATCAATTTTTTCCAACAAGTTTTATTGCTCTGTGACATAATTAAATATTTTTAAAACGTTGTGGTTGCCATCTCTCGTGGACCAGGTTGGTGGTAGTCGGTGGTCCTGTCGGAGGAGGGCGTGTGGCCCGCGGAGCGCGGACCGCGGCAGCGCGATGGCGACGCGCAGCGCGGGGCGCGCTCTCCGACAGCGCCTCTTGCCGAGCACACGTGCGGTGCGCGCTGGGCTTGTGGGTCGGGGTCGGCGCCGGGCGCCGGGGGATGTGGAACGAGGGCTGCAGCAGTGTGTAGGTGGCGTTGGTGCCGCGCGTCGAGTGGGCGCGGGAGACGAGAGGAGGCGTGGCCGGCGGTGGGCGGCGAGCGGGCAGCGGGGCGTGGCGAGCGTGGCGGGGGCCGGGCGTGGCGCAAGGCGGGCGCGCGACCAGCGCACGAGTAGCAAGCGCCGGGTAGCGTCAGTGGCTGAGGGGGCCCTGCGCGGTTTCATCTCTTTGAAAGCCGCATCGTAATTGGAAGTCTCGGCAGGATAGCTCTTAACGCTATTTTGTGTTGGTCGTCATCAAGAAATTAGTTGCGTTATTTGCGCACTTCCTGGTTTGGTTCAGAAGTAGGCAAAAATCATTCACCGACAATGAATCACCTTTGCAACACAATATAAGAGCGAGTCATAACCTCAAATGTACCTTCACTTCGGTAATAAAGATGTACAATAATAGAGAGGGGATAAAACAACACGAATTAGGGTTCATTTCAGTACAAGCCAATTTTAGAATATTTAATCTGTCATTTACAAAACAGTATAAATTGTGTATAAGAACGCAATGTTTGTAAATGTGAGGCTGGCGTTGAAATCGTCGTAGAAGTCAACGACTCTGGTATGGCTGCTCAGTTGTGCGGACTAGCTAATTACAACACTAAAGGCTGTTACACATTGGCATTCGTGAGTACAGCAACTGCTTGTCAGTCCCATAAGCATATATGCTTGGAAGGTTGCTTCCTTTGATGCGCAAAGACGACTCGCAGTGGGTATGGCAAGCACAAGAAATAGAGAAGGGGCGATAGCAAGCAACAGACGTTTCCAATATTCGAATCTGGCGGCGGTCGCTCACTATTCGCCGAACGGCGATATGTGGTGTCGCAGAGGATGAAACTATACATTTAGACTATATCGAACATCAAAAATAAATTGATATCTAAATTTAACATACAACATTTAGTGGTATTAATTTATCATTGGGTTTGAATACTTCTAAAAAATCTGTAACAAGGATTGTACATCAGCCTTCTGGATAAATGACCCATCTTCGATGCATGGTTCTTGTTCCGGTTTCCTGATCTTGCGCAAGGTGATGAAGAAGGGATAAGAACTCAAAAGTAATCATTTGCGTTTAAAATAGATTTTATTAGTTGAGCGATATCTTGCAAACATTCTTGGCCGAAAAACCTGACTTCTATTGTATTCAGAATGCTCCGCGTGGCACCTTAGTGACATGGCGACCTCGAGGAAAGATAGCAAGTTCGAGTCGCCGCCTCATGGGATGGTTGTATATGTTGCGGCTGTAAGTTTGTGACTGTCCCTTTACCTCATCGCATCTATACTTCATCCCACGGGTTAACACTCTGGGGTATAAATGATTCAGCATAAAAGTGCTGATCAGACCCCAAAGGTCACATGCGCTTGCCCTCCGGGAGAATAACTGGACTCAGAAGGTAGCAAATAGCGCGTTCGCGGGTCTAGAATGGCCTACTCGTGACCGAATTTTTTAAAAAATGCAGCCACCATATTGCAGCCCCTGACTTGGCCGCAGCGTCCGGGGCGGTGGGTACTGCGACCACGCGGTGGCAGGGCGCGCTGGGACAAGGAGGCGTACGGCAACGTACAGACGCTCTGCGACTGGCGGGACATGGTCTGCAGGACATGGGCGTGTTGCGCGCTCCGGACTGCAGCGCTCCGCCGGCCTGTAACCAGTGGCAGAGCCAGGATTGATTGTAGTGATTCCGGGCGCTCAACTACTAGGGTCATTAGTCCGCAAGTGAATGCTGTTAGCTCGGGGAGGTAGTCTTCGGGCAATGGTGGTGGTTTCCTGATGTAAGGTGAGATCGGAGTGACTATCGGCGGATAGAGGGGCTGTTCCCAACTAGGTAAATCTTCACTAGCAGGGCACCGGCCAGCCGGCCAAGCTCTGATAAGCTCCCGAACATCCCCCGGCATGTGGGTAGTGTAATTGATGTTAGTGTAGAGGGTGAGGAAGGAAAGGAAGAGGTAGGAAAGATGCGGTGCGCGGCTGCGACTCGTTTTGTTAGGCGTATCTGCTCCAGCATGCGCTGTTATTGATCAGCAGAATTCCGGAAAAATTACTCAGAACAGCCGGCCGCTTGAATTCTCCTCCAACCAGCTGAATTCGACCTAATCTGGCAGCTGATGAGCAAAATCTCAACCCCATATCAACCGTTGCATACTGAAGCGACCTCCAAGCTCTCGGCTAATACAATTTCGTGTGGTGGCGTGGCGGGGGGCGGGGGCGGGGGCGGGGCGCTTTGCCTGCCGCGAGGCGTCGAGAACCGGTCGCGCGACGCTCGCGCCGGCCCACAGAGCCTGCAGCGTCCGCCTGCAGCATCTGCTGGCTTTGCGTGAGCGAGGGCGGGGTGGCTGGGCCGGAAGAGGGTCCATTGCCGCCAAGCGACCCACGCCCCCGAAATCCAGACCCATGCTACGGTAGAAATATATGTAAAAAATTTTGCCACAAGTTTTTACTTTCTAGCTACGGGCGGAATAGAAAGAAACGTTAAGTAATGCTGCCGAAAGAGGTAGGTAAATTAAGTAACGCGAATTTTCGGCAGAAATCTCTTATTACAGGACCCTGGTAATGCAATTGTGAATAAATCCAGTAGCTAAATTTACGAAAAAATCTCTAACTCGGCTGATAATAGCCAGGATTAGTGTTTTGTGGGCTCTTTGATATCAACATATCAAAGACGCAACAGTTTTCTGTCACTCTGTCTGTCCTACCGAGTCTGTCTGTGATCTCCATCTGTGAACACGCTAGCGGCTAACCGTTCAAGCGATTGTCTCCAAAAATTGATATTTCCGAAGTAATTACCTGATGTCGCGGCTACTTGAAATGATATTTTAATTTGGGGTACTTTATCGTGAAGTTCAAGGGAATTTCCCATTTTTTTTACAATGGCTGCCATAGTTTTTGTTAAAATTTATTGTTGAATAGTGTAAAGGATATTTAAGCAGAATGGTGCAGGCTCATATTCGTTAGAAACTTAATTTTTCGAAAATTGCAAGTTAAAACTTGTTTCGGCGTCCATTCCTACAACAAAATTGAGAAGACTTTTTCTTGATGGGATCTGTTCGTTAAAGATAGATTATTGAAAATAAGTTCAGCGTATAATTTTTTCGAATATTTGAGTGTCTTTGGCGTGAAATTTCGTGAGAGCATGTACCTGCTGTTTTAACACACCTAGTTTACTCTCCATGATGAAAGTACCTGAATGCCATTCATTGGACGCGCATCAAATCAATGTGTGTGGCTAATTAATAATTTAACATTTTATTACAATCTTAAATACTAAATCTGTAAATGAGCAGACGCACACACAACAGTACCAACGATTTTTTTTTTTTTTTTTATTGCGATCCATCACAAGCTACTCATCGTGTGTTATTCTGGAAAAGGGCGCACTCTAAGCTTCAAACGCGGTTTATGATGTAACCCCCTAGGAGCCCATGTTACTCAATATTTATGTTCGTAATCTACAATAACAAAACGCTTTTGGACATCTCTTAACATCGTGTATAGTCAGAAAACGTGCCGAATCGCGAATAATATTATCTCAAAATGAATTGATATTTGATATTCTATCTATTTCAATAAGCTAGTTGTAAATTGTCCGTCAAAACACTTAGGCATTTATTAATATTATATACACAAGTATTAATATGAATTAATGCAGAGTACTTGAAATGACATGCCGTAAAGCCAGTTCAGAGACAGTGCTTAAGTGGATACCAAACAAGAAATTTTTAAACATTGTATTTCAATGTGCAGAATGGTTCAGTTCAAACAAAAATATAATACGAATGAGAGTCATTTCCGCTTAAAAAAAAATGCTAACATAAATTTCTCCTCTTATTTCAAGAGTAATACACGGTGTTGCCACGAATTGCACGAGGATTTGAATCGTTCTTTTCAGTCCTGGGAGGTATATCGATACAAGCTGGGACCGGGTGGGTGTATCCAACTTCCATTTTCATGTGGAAGGGAGAAGTGTGGCATTTCAGAGCTCTGGGGCGAAGGCCTTGCCTGAGCGATAATGTGGTATGTAAAGCTCTAGGGCTTTACCAAGCTATCTGGCAAGGTAGCTCGACCCAAGACGGTGGAGTGGACTCCGAAAGCGGATGACTTCCATGTGGGAGAGCAGTCTCAATTCACGCTCGTGAAAACCCGGATTAAAAGAATAAATATAATGATTAAAATATGTATTTAT
The DNA here is from genome assembly GCA_017312745.1 of Gryllus bimaculatus. Lineage (NCBI taxonomy): Eukaryota > Metazoa > Arthropoda > Insecta > Orthoptera > Gryllidae > Gryllus > Gryllus bimaculatus. Next base: position 1,306,724 of record BOPP01000095.1, read on the forward strand.
TTAAAATTTTGTTTAAGAAATAGTTGCATGAATGTTTAATTGGCAACATATATTTCTAACCAGGTAGGTAATAATTTTTCTCGTGCATCAGGGGGCCTTAACGGGATGTAAATAAATAAATGATTGAAGACAAGCATCGCTACAGGCAGCTGGCGCATCGGCGGCCGGGCCCGGGGGCGTGTTCTGCGCGGGTAAGTCGCGAAGCCAGGACGTGGGCCATCCACGTGTAGAGCGGCGGCGGGCGGCAGCGTGTAGGTGCGGCTGGTGCCGGCGTGGTGGTGGCGGAGCCAGGCGGGGGTGGGGCGGCTGCTCCGCGCTGCGGCAGGTGCCGCGCTCCGCTTGCTCTCCATCTCGCCGCTGCGCACACGCAACGTGCGACGCTGCACCTCGAACCGCGCGAGCCAGTTAAGCTTTCTGGCGGGATGGGGTGTTCTTTATGACGAGCCTCGGCGCTGCTACGACGGCGAGCTTTTTTTTTTGCGAACCTCACCTGGAAGCGGTTTAATGGCTTTTCGTGGTAATAGAATTTGATATACCGATCTTTGGCAGTTGAGAAAACAAGTATTTGAATCGCTTAAACGTTTATTTTATGAATTAATGAACCGCCAACTGCGAGAACGTAGGTACATATGAATCTTCTCGTGTCATTAAAAGAGTTCGCGGTTCTTACTAATAATAGACGAAGCAGAACTGTCAGTGGCTGCTGCTTCTGTTGCTGCGCTCATGCCGGTTTCCGTTTCCAAGATTCTGTAAAGAATGCCGAACGATATCGATACAGACATGTATTTTTTGCCATTTTAATCAACGTGTTGCATGCGAGCACATGTCAATGCTACTCTCTGGCGAAAATCTAATCTTTGGGTTTCTTCTGAGTTTTTTAACAACTTTTATCTCCAATCAAACGATGAAATCATTATTTGGAAAAAAGTTTGTCAAGGAGCTATATGGTGATTTAGAGTCTGTTTGATCTCATTTTATTTTTCTTTTCTATTCGCACTACGGTAAACCGTCAAAATGACGCGAAAAGAAATTAACTCCATATTACTAGTTCATGAATAGTAAATTTCTCTAATACTTAATTTAAGTTTTTTTCATTTCTAATTTATTTTATTATAAGTAATAGGTTCTAAAACGCTCTTTTCTGGGGACTGTCCAGTGATTTTAGGGAGATTCAGAACGAGGAATCATTGTGTGCCTTTTGCGATTGCTTTCGCTGTTGAGGCGAATGTTTTATCATTATTTAGTCACTAAAAGTAGTCATTTGCTGTTACCTCTCACAAAATGTGTCACATTGTTTATTGTTCTAATGAAAATTTTTCGTGAAGTTTACAAATCGTCAAGAATATCGACTTGCTAGTTTCGATAGGATTAGAATAAATGTCATAAGATAATTTTCTAAGTCACGCTGTGAAATGAAACCTAAAGTTTATAATTAAGAGAAGCGAACCTTTTATATCCTATAGGACACAATGCAAGACGATTAAGTATTATAATTATTATTATTATTAATTATTTATTATTATTATTATTATTATTATTATTATTATTAATTATTATTATTATCAACATAACTTCAAAAACTATAGAAAATATCTTATGACATTTATTCTAATCCATATCGAAACATAGCAAGTCGATATTCTTGAAAACTTATCATTCAGAACATTAAAGCATAAAACATTAAAGCATTAAACATAGCAAGTCGATATTCTTGAAAACTTATCATTCAGAACATTAAACAATGTTACACATTTTGTGAGGGGTAACAGAAAATGGAGGTACTTTTAGTGACTAAATAATGTAGAACATTCGCTAGCATTTGTAGCAATCGCAAAAGGCACACAATTGTATCCTCTTCTGAATCTCCCTAAAATCACTTGGCAGTCCCCAGAAAAGAGCGATTAGAACCTATTACTTATAATAAAATAAAGTTAGAAATGAAAAAAACTTAAATTTAGTATTAGAGAAATTGTACTATTCATGAACTATTAATATGGGAGTTAGATTTCGTCGCGTCATTTTTGACGGTTTACCCGTAGTGGAATAGAAAAAGAGATCAAAAGACTCTTCAAATCACCATATAGCTCTTGACAAACTTTTTTCAAATAATGATTTTCATCGTTTGATTGGAGATAAAAGGTGTTAAAACTCAGAAGGAAACCCAAATACAGGATTTTCGCAGAGTACGCATTGACATGTGCTCACATGTACCACGTTGATAAAATGGCAAAAATACACGTCTGTATCGATAATGCGTTCGGCATTCTTTACAGAATCTTGGAAACGGAAGAACCGGCATGAGCGGCAGCAACAGAAGCAGCAGCACTGACAGTTCTGCTTCGTCTAGTTCATTAGGTAAGAACGCGAACTTCTTTTATAATGACACGAGGAAGAGGTCATATGGTACCTACGTCCGCAGTTGGCGGTTCATTAATTCATATAAATAAACGTTTTAAGGATCAAATACCTTGTTTTCTCAACTGCAAGATCGGTATATCAAATCTATTACACGAATAAGCCATTAAACCGTTCCAGGTGAAGTTCGCAATAAAAAAAAAGCTCGCCGTCGTAGGAGCGGCCGAGGCTCTTCATAAAGAACAACCCCATCCCGCCAGAAAGCTTAACTGAGGCTCGCGTGTTCGAGGTGCAGCGTCGCACGTGCGTGTGCGCAGGCGGCGAGATGGAGCAAGCGGAGCGGCGGCACCTGCGCAGCGGGGAGCAGCCGCCCACCCCCCGCCTGGGCTCCGCCACCACCCGCGGCACCAGCCGCACCTACACGCTGCCGCCCGCGCCGCTCTACACGTGGTGGCCCACGTCCTGGAGCTTCGCGGACTTCCTCGCGCAGAACACGCCCCCGGGCGGCGCCGGTGCGCCAGCTGCCTGTAGCGATGCTTGTCTTCAACATTTTATTTATTTACATCCCGTTAAGGCCCCCTGATGCAGAGAAAAATTATTACCATTTCCTGTTAAGGAAATATTATGTTGTCCAATTAACATTCATGCAACTATTTCTTAAACAAAATTTTAAATTACATATTTTATCATTATATTTATTCTTTTAAATCCGGGTTTCTCACGAGCGTGATTGGACTGCTCTCCCACATGGAAGTCCATCCGCTTTCGGAGTCCACTCCACCGTCTGGGTCGAGCTACCTTGCCAGATAGCTTGGTAAAGCCCTAGAGGGCTTTACATACCACATACTCGCTTCAGGCAAGGCCTTCGCCCAGAGCTCTGAAATGCACACTTCTCTGCTCTTCCACATGAATGGAGAGTTGGATACACCCACCCGGTTACCCAGCTTGTTATCGGTATACCTCCCAGAGCTGAAAGAACGATAAATCTCGTGCAATTCGTGCAACACCGTGTATTACTCTTGAAATAAGAGGGAAATTTATGTTAGCATTTTTAAGCGGAAATGACTCTCTTCGTATATATTTTTGTTTTGAACTAGTACCATTCTGCACATTGAAATACAATGTTTAAAATTTCTTTTTTGGTATCCCACTTGAAGCACTGTTCTCTGAACTGGCTTTACGGCATCATAATTTCAATACTCTGCATAATTCATATTAAATACTGTGTATAGTAAATATTTTAATAATGCTAAGTGTTTATTGACGGACAGATTTACAACCTAGCTATTAAATAGGATAGAATATCAAATATTCAATTCATTTTGAGATAAATATATCGCGATTCGGCACATTTCTGACTATACACGATGTAAGAGAATGTCCAAAAACGTTTTGTTATGTAGATTACAGAACGTAAATATTGAGTAACATGGCTCCTAGGGGTACATCAAAACCGCGTTTGAAGGGCTTAGAGTGCGCCTTTTCTAAATAACACACGATGATAGCTTGTGATGGATCGCAACGTGTGTACTAGTTTGCGTGTGCGTCTGCTCATTTACATATTTATATTAAGATTGTAATAAAATGTTAAATTAATTAATTAGCCACACACATTGAACTTTGATGCTTCCAATGAATGGCATTCCAGGTACTTTCATCATTGAGAGTAAACTAGTGTGTTAAAACAGCAGGTACATTCTCTCACGAAATTTCACGCAAAGCACTCAAATATTCGAAAAATTATACGTGAACTTATTTCATAATCTATCTTTAACGAACAGATCCCATCAAGAGAAAAAGTCTTCTCAATTTTAGTTGTAGGAAGACGCCGAAAACAAGTTTTAACGTTTGCAATTTTCGAAAAATTAAGTTTTCTAACGAATATGAGACCTGCACCATTCTGTTAAATATCCTTTACACTATCCAACAATAAATTTTAACCAAAAACTATGGAGCCATTGTAAAAAAAAAATGGGAAATGTCCCTTGAACTTCACGTAAAGTACCCTCCAAAATTAAAATATCAATTTCAAGGGAGCCGCGACATCAGGTAGATTACTTCGGAAATATCAATTTTTGGAGACAATCGGCTGAACGGTTTAGCCGCTAGCGTTGTTCACAGATGGAGATCACAGACAGACTCGGTAGGACAGACAGAGTGACAGAAAGACTTGTTGCCGTCTTTGATATGTTGATATCAAAAGCCCACAAAACACTAATCCTGGCTATATCACGAGTTAGAGGATTTTTTTCTAAATTTAGCTACTGGATTTATTCACAATTGCATTACCAGGGTCCTGTAATAAGAGATATTCTGCCGAAAATTCGCCGTTACTTAAATTTACCTACCTCTTTCGCGCAGCATTCACGTTAACGCGCAGCATTAACGTAACTCTTTCGCGCAGCATTAACGTTCCTTCTACTCCGCGTAGCTAGAAAGTAAAAACGTTGGCAAATTTTTTTGACATATATTTCTGACCGTAGGTATGGGGTCTGGAAGTTCGGGGGCGGTGGGGTCGCTGGCGGCAATGGGGCCCTCTTCCGGCCAGCCCACCCCGCCCTCGCTCACGCAAAGCCAGCAGATGCTGCAGGCGACGCTGCAGGCTGTGGCGGCGGGCGAGGCGTCGCGCGACGCGGTTCTCGACGCCTCGCGGCAGGCAAGCGCCCCGCCCCCGCCACGCCCACCACACGAAACGTATTAGCCGAGAGCTTGGAGATTCGTTCAGTGATGCAACGTTGATATGTGTTGAGGATTTTGCTCATCAGCTGCAGAGTTAGGTCGAATTCAGCCCTGTTTGGAGGAGAATTCAAGCGGCCGGCTGTTCTGAAGTAATTTTCCGTGGATTCTCTGATCAATAACAGGCGCATGCTAGAGCAGTACCCTACAAAACGAGTCGCAGACCGCGCACGATCTTTCCTACCTCTTCCTTGTCCTATCCTCACCTCTTACACTAACATGCAATACACTACCACACATGCCGGGAGACTGTTCGGGAGCTTAGAGCTTGGCCCGGCTGGGGCGGTGCCCTGCTAGTGAGAGATACCTAGTTGGGGAACAGCCCTCTATCCGCCGATAGGTCACCGCCGGATCTCACCTTACATCAGGGGAAGACCACCACCATTGCCCGAAGACTACCTCCCGAGCTCAAACATGCATTCCACTTGCGGGACTAATGACCCTAGTAGTTGACGCGCCCGGAATCACTAACAATCAATCCTGGCTCTGCCAACTGGTTACAGGCGGCGGAGGCGCTGCAGTCGGCGCGCAACACGCCCATGTCCCTGCAGACCATGTCGCCGGCCAGCTCGCAGAGCGTCTGTACGTGCCGTACGCCTCCGTTGTCCCAGCGCGCCCTGCCACCGCGTGGTCGCAGTACGCCCCGCCCCGGACGCTGCGGCCAAGTCAGGGGCTGCAAATGGGTGGCTGCATTTTTTAAAAATTCGGTCACGAGTAGGCCATTCTAGACCCGCGAACGCGCTATTTGTACCTTCTGAGGTCCAGTTATTCTCCCGGAGGCAAGCGCATGTGACCTTTTTGGGGGGTCGATCAGCACTTTTATGCTGAATCCATTTATACCCCAGGGTTGTTAAGCCCGTTGGGATGAAGTATGAGATGACGATGAAGGGTAAAGGGACAGTCACAAACTTACAGCCGCAAACATATACAACCATGCCCGAGGCGGGACTCGAACTTGCTATCTTTCCATCCGAGGTCGCCATGTCACTAAGGTGCCACGGCACATTCTGAATACAGATAGAAGTCAGCGTTTTTCGGCAAGAATGTTTTGGCAAGAATATTCGCTGCAACGTAATAAAATCTATGTTTAAACGCAAATGAATTATACTTTTGAGTTCTTATCCCTCATCTCATCACTTGCTCAAGGAATCAGGGAAACCGGACGAAGAACCTGATCGAGATGGGGGTCATTTATCCAGAAGCTGATGTACAATCCTTGTTACAGATTTTTTAGAATTATTCAATCCCAATGATAAATAATACACTAAATGTCGTTGTTAAAATTAATATTAATTTATTTTTTGATGTTCGATATAGTTTCTAAATGTATAGAGTTTCATCCTCTGCGACACCACATATTTGCCGTTTTTGCCGGCGAATAGTGAGCGACCGCTCGCCAGATTCCGAATATTGGAAACGTGTTGCTTGCTACTCGCCCCTTCTCTATGTTCTGTGTTGGCCATACCCACGGCGAGTCGGTCTTTTGAGCGCATCAAAGGAAGCGAACCTTCCCAAAGCATATATGCTTATCGGGACTGGACGAGCAGTTGCTGGCTACTCACCGAATGCCGAATGTGTAAAACAGCCTTTAGTGCTTGTAATTAGCTAGTCCGCAACGGAAGCAGCATACCAAGAGGTCCGTTGGACTTCTACGGGAACGAGTTTCAACGCCAGCTCACATCTTACAAACATGCGTTCTTTATAACACAATTTATACTGTTCGTAAATGACAGATAAATATTTTAAAATTGAGCTTACTGGAAATGAACCCTAACTTTGTGTTGTCCCCTTCTCTATTATGTTACATTCTTATTACGAAGTGAAGGGACATTTGAGGTATGACTCGCTCTTATATTTGTGTTGCAAAGTTGATTCATTGTGCGGTGAATTGATTTTTGCCTACATCTTGAACCAAACAGGAAGTTCGCAAATAAACGCAACCTAATTTCGTGATGACGACAAATCACAAAATAGCGGTTCAAGAGCTAATCCCTGCAGTACTTCCAATGTAGCGATGGGCTTCAAAGAGATGAAACGGCGCAGGGGCCCCCTCAGCCCTACGGCTACCCGGCGCTGTACTCGTGCGCTGTCGCGGCGCCCGCCTGCGCCACGCCCGGCTCCCCGCCACGCTCCGCCACGCCCCCGCTGCCCGCGTCGCCGCCCACCGCCGGCCACGCCTCCCTCTCCGTCTCCGCGCCCACCTCCACGCGCGGCACCAACGCCACCTACACACTGCTGCAGCCCTCGTTCCACATGCCCCCGCCGCCCGGCGCCGACCCCGCCCACAAGCCCAGCTCGCACCGCACGGTGGTGCTCGGCAAGAGGCGCTCGTCGGAGAGCGCGGCCCCGCGCTGCGCGTCGCCATCGCGCTCCGCGTCCGCCTCGCGCGCCACCACGCCCTCCTCCGGACAGGTACCACCGACTACCACCAACCTGGTCCACGAGATGGCAACCACAACGTTTTAAAAATATAATTCATGTCACAGAGCAATAAAACTTGTTGGAAAAAACATTGATCAAACTGAGATGTGGGAACCCTTAGGCAAACGT
>BOPP01000095.1:1314389-1375158 GCA_017312745.1 Gryllus bimaculatus
CAAGAGAGAGATTATAGGCGTATGAACGCGAAACGTAAGTTTGCTCGTAGAATTAAGCACTCGGCTTTTCGAATTTCAAGGACGCAACATTCCTATTCGCAAAATGAAATGTCACTTTTCCCACTCGTGTCATAATACTGGTTTTTTGTTACTCGTTGTCATTTATCGCTATTCTCTCCGCTCCCATCTTCTTCCCCTGTCCAGCTTGACCCCGCCGCCTCCGTCGTTCCCTCTTCCCGCTACACGGATCCGCCCTGACCTTAACCGAGCCTCACTCCGCACGCCTCAGCCCCGCAATCCGGAGTGCATTGCGGGTTGTATCGATACCTTATTTACTACCTGCAAAGGATGAACTTCTTGGAAAAATCCTTTTTGAATGATTACAAAATTCTTCGTTAAGACATCTATTTACGTTTTCAAGTTTCCTGCGTTTAAAGTTTAGTCAGTTTCTATCCTGTAGTCAGTATTTCAACGTGCATTTAATTATTTTGTTTAATATTGCATTTTTGGTACGTGGTGTCATAAAGCAATTCGATTGGTCTGTAATGATTCACTGATCGAATATAAGCGAAATCAGTAGGCTATACAAGTTTGAGAACGAAACAGTGCGAAATATTAGAAAGTATTTACCATCCTAATGGGAATTTTTTGTTCACCATGGTGCCGTAACTTGTAGGCTGTCTCACGGATACTGTACCGCTTTTAGTTAATTGGCTAAGTTCATCCCTTTGCCAGTAAAATGTACATTCATGCATATATATCACGATAACAGAGGCTGAATTTTGGACGGCTACCAACTATTCCTCCTCTAAATATCAGTCTGCCAGGGTAGTGGAATTAAAGGGTAGCAAGGCCTCATGTATAGAGTCGAGTAAAACTATATCATCTATTTCCTCTTAATCATTACTGATAATTGCATTTCTTTGTATTTTTGCCTTAGATGCACTGGCATCTCATAAAATGGAATTTTTTATAATTGGCGTTGTGTCCATATCCGCATGATCACATTACGGAAAAAAACTTTTGAAGATTCGAAAGCGCCCCGATACTTCTCGGATTTTCTTTGGGCAATTTTGAAAACACTTCGCTGCAGTTTCTGACTTCAATTGCTGATAGACACTTAGACAAAATCTACATGTGGTTTAATGAGATATCATTTATTACTCCTGCAGTTTATCAAGTGTCTATAAAATTAAGTTTCTTGTTTGTAACTCTTAACAAGTATATTCTTTCTCTGGGCTGTGTATAGTTGTGAATCATTCGATCAATTTTCCTACAAGCGTCTCGATGTATATTTTATTATTTTTGCTAACAAATTACATGACTGCTATTTAATCCTCAAAGTATTCTCCGAATAAAAGACATGAGAAATAATGCATATTCATCCGGTGGCATGTATGCTGTTACAAGTTTTAGTACCAAACATTATTATCCTTAAAGAATTCTTTTGAAACAAATTTCCAGTATTTTCCAAATTTGAATTTTCTTGGCAGTTGAAGTTCTTGAAGACAGTAATAATATAACTCGGTCATCAAGCCACTCAAATTCGTGAAATGTTTAATATCTTTCATGTTCCGGTAAAGTCTGGCTTATTTACAGGGTACCGGTGAGGAAAAGTCAAAATTTCTGAAAATTGAAGCTCTATGAATAATTGTATTTAACAAAATTTGCAGTGAATTGTGTAAATTGAGTGCTTTTTTATTGAGCGTTAATTTTTTCTTTCGGAACAACTTATACTCATTTCTTTTGTAAAATCTTATTTCTGCAATTGCCAATTTTGTCTAGAAAGCATTTTTTCAAATCACGTTTGAGTATTACTGGCCGGTCCATTCGGAAATTCCAAGTAGTTAATTAGACAAAAATATGCTTAAAATATCTGTCTTAAGTAGCTTATTTCGGAAATTCGACGTTTTCCTCTCTGGACACCCTGTATATCGTGGTTATAACATTTAGAAGTTTATTACTGATAATGAATTATTATTACATTTACAAATTGGGGGGTGCTTCAGTGGCCGGTGTGCTCTGTTGCTACTGCCTTCAACCCTCAAAATTTCCCTTTCCTGAAATTATTTCAGTATTAAAATGTGTGGTTCTTTACAGACTGCTGTAGTAACGTTAGCATGTCTGTTTGTTTCATTCTGTAATGCCTTTCTGCGCAGCAGCACTTGTCATCTAAACGTTCGACTTCTTGGCCTGCTTCTTTTGAGCATAGCTACCTGAAAACAAATCATCTTCAATATGAGGTATTGTTGGATAATCCTGAATAGAGTCATAAAAGCCTTCAAATGAGTGGAGAAGATTTGGCAAAATTTATATATTTTTGTCTTGTTGAGACGAAAATAAACAATTTTTAAAACGGTTCGTTATTCTTATTAATTAGGTTTTATTAAATTAAGCAACGGAAAATGTGTTTTTATTCATAAATACGTCACTAACTTTAATTACGACTTTTGTACATTATAATGATAACGACATCGAGTAGAATGAATCTATGCAAAATTCTCGAATCATTTGCTTAAGACTTGGTTGCTTGGCTTGTCCAGAACCTGGCCACAAACTGAATTGACATGAATTACGTATTCTAAATGATTAAAGTCAGCTTAAAATACTTAAGCTATGTTCAAGGATTTAAGATATTTTAAAAACGAACTTAGGCTATTTTAATATTATAGCTTTAAATGAAAATAAGTTTCTTTTCCCTGGAGCTCACTTCTTTTCATCCGTCGCTGAACCATGAAAAATGGAACAGTCCAATTTCAATGGGTTGTGTTTGTCGGAAAGTCAGAAAGAGGGGCGATCAAAGCAACACGTATTGGTCCGCACAACAAGGTTGACAGGGCATATGCAGCCATGGTTAAAGTTTTGCGTACTTTTCCAGAACCAAATCTATTAACCAGCGTATCGCTGCTTTGGGGTAGCGCTCCAGTATTTATCAATATCTTATGCTTACCTACACGAACGTTCTTCAATTTCACCCATTTTTCAAAACTTTACATAGGCTCAAACATTCTTTCATCCTCGATATCCTGATCAAGTTTCCAAAAGATATTTTTTCTGTCCTCCAAAAATTTAAAAACTTGCTTTTATTTCTATTTTCGGTTTCCATAATTATTGTTTCAATTACAATATGATTAAAATCAGTCTGGTGCTGTTTAAATACATTTTATGGTAACTTATTTACCTTGTAATTTAATATGCTGGCATCTTGCTCTTTCTATGTATGTTAGGATGTTAAATGTTTGCAATATACATGTCTACCAGAGAGCTCCAAGTCAATGACTGATCGCGACAACAATTGGTGGCGAACGCTAAGCGCAAAAAATTCATTTGCTGTGCTTAATCTGGGCTAAATGACGCGAGTGTGGGTGGTTGGACCGCACAGGATGTGGCGGGCGTCCGGGCAGCCGTCGCGAGGCAGGCTCGCTTCCGCCGCTTGCGCCGCCCACCTTGACGCGCACGGCCCATGCGCGAGCGGTCGGGCAGGCAACAGGCTGCGCGGGCGGCTGCGCCTCGCTGCCGTGTAGACTGCAGCACGGCGCCGGCACCTGCCGCACACGCGCGCCGCCGCACGCTGACGGACGTCTCAAGGCGTCGCTGGCACGCACACATAGGTCGATTGCTATCATCCGGAGCGCGTCGACGGCTAAGGTATTATTCCCGTAAGTGTAGGGCATGTTTATTCCTCGGAGGTGCGCTAAACCCCCCCCGCTGGGTGATGAGAAACCGGCGCGGAACAGCCTCGGCTTAGCGGGGTTTCCAATCAGGTTCTCCAATCAGCTGTAGCACCGCCCACCGCCGTGACAAGTGCTGAGTTCTCCGTTGTCCCCGACATAAGTTGGTGGTTAGTGTCTGGTGTAAGTAAAGGGGTTGAGAATTAGGAAAAAAAGTGGAAGGACAAGATCACGTGCGGTTATGGCCCGTTAGTTGGAGTACCGCTGCGCGCATCTTCTTGGTTGTTGTTCCGATTAATCACCCGGAAACAACAACTGATCAGAGCAGCCACCGCTACAATTCCCCTCCAGACAGTGACTGAATTAGTCCTGGGCTGACAAGCTAGTGGTCGAACAAAACCTGACAACGTCGGGAAACCTAGGTCCTCCCGGCAGAGCCACTGCAGTGACATCAGTTGATGGCCCTGAGTCACATTTCCCGGTCATGGAGAATGGCGCACGGCGCGGCGCTGCCACGAACGTCAGTTGAGTCTCTGCTGCCGAGCCCGAAAATGCGACATCTCGTTAAAAAATCGGGCGCGTGTAACGTCCGTATTTTCCGTTAGTGTGCGCCCGCCGCCTAAGGCGCCACTGCGCACAATGCCAGGTTCGCGACTTGGAGAAAAATCGCTTTCGTTGGCAGGGCATAGTGTAGCAACCCAATCCTACATTGCCCGGTTAATTTATCAAAATTACAGGCAATAAGTTACTGAACCTGGATGCCGAGGCTGGCTAGAGCCGCACTCAAACCTCCTCGCTCAAGGGGCGCGGGTTAGATTCCCGCCAATGGACATGGTATTGTCCCACGTCTTTTGTATTTGTTGTTGCCGGTAGGTCTTGAGAGTCACCCTGTTCTACAGACCAACGGAGCCCGCACGTGTGTCTTAAGGACAGTCAACTAGACCACAGGCGGGACTTCGGAATTCGCGACCCTTCCGACCAAGGCGCTGCAGTCGGCGTTCTAAGCCACTCGCCTCCACATCCGCGACCTTAATACAGATTTATCAACGCCAGCAATCTTGGGGGCATACATATGTGTAAAATTAGATACATTCCCTACATACAGGCTTCTTCTAGTGGGATGAATCCAGCATACAATAGTGATGATAATTTGATTGGTGACTGCATTGTCAGAGTTTGCTTCTCTGGCATCATCTAGAACTCTTTTAGCTTTCGCTTTTTAGAAACTATTGTCTACTTTAGCTTACCTCTGCTTCTCTCCCGCAGCGGCTCCCTAGGCTGTCGAGAGGTAGAGTCGTGAAAGGCCCGTCCCGAAGGGGCGTGTGGTTAAATGAAAGCGGATAACTTTCCTCTATGTGGTTTAACAAACTCTGGATCTTTACATCTTACTTGTCCCTTTACTTATTCCTTCAATCACAAGTCTGAATTGATCTCTATAAGACCTTGCATGGGAGAAAAACTAGTCTTGCTCCTCTTCGCGCTATCTCACATTGGCAGCCTCATCATGTTTTCCCCACGTAGGTCTCGCCTGCCACACATCTAGGTCTCTCCACGTTCCGCGTCCTCTGATCCGAACCATTGTCTCGCCTCCCCCTGTCCTTCTGGTTTCTTGCCCAGCGCTTCGCCCCTTCCAGATGACGCAAGCGCGGGAGGTTGGCGTGCATCTTCGTGGCATGTATGGAATCGAGCTGAGCGGACCGCTGAGTTAGTGGCAGTCTCTCGGAATTGTTTTTCAACGCGCGTGCAACATCTGACATGGTTTCGAAGTAAGTTCAGCCGCACATTTTTATAATATAAAAAATTAATTTTCTCCATGACCCGGGTCTGGCTTCTAGGAGGCCTACCTGCAGGCAGCTACTCGGGATGTCGCCGTCCCCGTCCGCGTCCGCGCGGTGAGGCGGAACGAGTAGCCGGAGAGCGTGCTCAGCCTCGGTCTTCCGGTCGAGCGCTGCGAGCCTTTTTGGGGCGCCCATCGCGACGTACGTTTGCCTGCCGCAGGGCCATTAAATGTTCGCTACAATACAGTGGAACCCCCGAAGGAAAAGCGTCCACTGTCTTCGCGCGTAATTTTTATGGATCGTTGTACCTTTGCTAAACTGCCTTGAGCATTCTGTCCCCTTACTTCGTCAAGGAGTGAGCCTTACTGTTTCTGAGCACGTCAACTACTTGCATCACACCGACGCCGAATGTATAGAATGTTATGCGGTGTTTCTTCCCATTGAGAGGTGAGGTTCCAATAACCACTCACTTAAAAGACGCGAATTTGTCCCCTTCAGACATTCCCCTTCCCCCGGGACACCCCCAGCCGGATAAGCTCTAAGCTATCGACTGGTGTTCAGGCATGTGTCGTAGTGTAGTGCTTATTAGTGTGTGTGTGTGTGTGGTAGTAGTAAGTAAGAGGTGAGGATAGGACAAGGAAGAGGTCGGAACATATCGCGTCCGTGGCCCGTTTGTACAGCCTCGGAATGCGGCAGGTATTGGTCGGAGAAACCAACAGGGGAACGGTAAACAACCGACTAGAACAGCCAGTACAATTTCTCTACAGATAGTGGCTGAATTTGGCCTAGCTATAAAGTAAGTATTGCAAATCTGCCCACGATGGAGACACTCCATCGTTCAAAGCTTCTCAGTAACTTCCGCCGCAGAAAGCGAAATTTTCTTATTACCAAGGAGAGGCGAGATATGTGGTTAAGGGCATCAACTAATGTCATGCAGTGGCTCTGATCGGGAGGTCCTGGCATTCGAGTTACAACGGGGGCATAATTTTCGACTCTAGCCAGATAGCTAGGTCGAGTTTCTGTCGCTGTTTGAGAGAGAATTTGAGCGGACCGGCTGATCTGATTGATGGCCGATATATCTGATGATAGATCGAATGAGCCACGGATTGCGCGAGATCTTTCCTTCCCCTTTACCTCTGGATCTTGCCATCCTACTTAGAGGACTTAGAGACTCAGCAGTTGACGTGTGGAGTCACTAGTAATCAAGCAATCTTTATTACGAAGGTTCTTCAGTGCGAGCCTATACTTTTATAAATTCACGTGTTTGGCGCGTGTAAGGGTTGGAGATCTAGAGCAACGATTCTCGCGATGATATTCCAGAGAATTGCCTTGTATAAAGACGAGAGTGAATCTGGGGTTTACTGCGCTTCACGTACCAAGTGCCGCCCCGGCTCTTGGTGATGCCGCGGGAGACGAACTTGCTGAGCGAGCGCCCTTGTCCACAGAGCTCGCCGCCCCCGGCGCTCACCTCCTCGTCCTGCGCACGCCCACACTCCACTTGCACTCCCTGCCTTCTAGCGAGCAATGACACTGGCATCTAAATCAGGGCGGCCTCATTTAGACGAAACATTTTATGTATTGCCTTATCTCAGCGATCCGCCCTGACAGCCGCGGCACATGTTGATCTCCATGCGTGATATCTGGCGCCACCTTGCATAACGCAGGGAAAATGTTGGAATGATTTAATTTCTGAATTTACTAAAAAACGGTCTTAAATCTAAACTAAACTATGTTTACATTAAAGGGGCATTCACGGCGCGCAATGTTTCTCGCCCGACATGGATACAAGGGGTTTTACTTGACTAATAACCTTTTGCGGGCCACAATATGGAACTGCGGGCCGCCAGTTGGACAACACTAATCTAAATGAATCGTGTTCGTTTGAATGATGACACAAAAACATTAAATTTCGTAAACCCATTGCAACGGTCAACGATGGCATCTTAGATTCCGTAACCTTTTAATTCAACTATTCTATTTCAGACCCCTGAGCAACTTACATATTACGAGTAATGAACTACATAAATAATATGAAACTGAACATGAATAATAAACTACATTGCATTGTACTAAGGTCATATACTTATCCATTTTGGGAGGTTTCTTTTTTTAACTTCTACAATGTTGACATTTAACGTAATTTTGAAAGTATTTGAAATATTACTTTGTGCAATTGATACATAAATGAAAACGACTAGGAATTAAAATTCAAAAACTAGAAAATAATTAATGGTTAATTCTAATTCACCATGATTGTGAGTATACTTATATTTTTGCTCTATAAGGAAATGTCCAAAATGAAGTTGGATTTGTCTTTGCCGTAATCACAGGATTGTACTCCTTGAAGAGGGCTGTCTTGGCAATTGCTGTCTAGAAGCACCTCGGCTATCATCTTAGACGTATCCTTCATTTTAGAGTCTGTGATATCCCTGGATTGTCTTGGTTCCATGGATTCCAGCGTTCTGATAGTGTCGCTAGGTGTGCCACTTATTGCCTGTGGTTGGGGCATGTCCGACGCCTCAGCGGGATACAATACTGGGAGACCGACTTCCTCGTCCTTCACAACTGCAAGAGGCACCGCACAGGATATAAAACCGTGAATTATGTATTCTCTACATATGTATTCATACATATTGGATATGAGAACTAATGAAGTATCAAATATTTTAAAAGGGAAAGGAAGTAAATGTCTTACTATATAGACAATTAAGAATGCAAATAGTCAATCGGTAATAGCTGAGCTTTTCTTCTTTTTTTAATGCCTTTTTACTGCAGACCAAATTTATTTCACAACCCCTTTCTTTTCTTGTTACTTTCTTCAGGACACTTTTATTCCATTTCAAACTGGATATTCTGTTTAACTTTTTGATAGCGCTGGTAGTGCTTTTTCTACAGCAACTTCTTAATCTAACCTGCATTAGTATTTTTAACTTAATGAAGAATTTAATTTTGCTGGAAACGCCCAAGTGTGTTTCACGTGCCGTGTAATCACACAATGCTGAGTAGGAGTAAAATAATTTTGTAATTGCTAGGAGAGTATGTTTGGCATTGTAGAATTTGACACTCTCCTCGCAGCTGATCTAATATTGATTACGAAACCATTGAAACTGTAAGAAAAAATAAAAAATGTCGGTAACGATCAAATCAACTTTTGTCACGAAGAATTACTAAATCTTTAAGAAGTGACACTGAAAGGCTGTGACCAGAAAATAAATTTAAATGTAAAGAAACGAAGATTGTGGAAAAGTAAAAGAATAATAACAAAATTTATGCCGAAAAGGAATTAATTTTTTTCTAGGGATTTTATCCAGCCGACAGGGTTACCCTTAACGTTTCGGTGAGGCGCAGATTTGACCAAACACAATACACTTCGAGCGTCTTTGATCTGGGGTCATCCGAGCGCAAGGCCCTTCGCACAACACATACAAGTACATGAGAGATAAGGGACTAACAACCAGACCAAGGGAGGGACTGGAACCCCAACCATTCGGGTGAAGCGCTGAGTTGGACACGCTCTTAGCCACGCGAGGCGCCCAGGAATACAAGCTATAAATTTAGCAGCGTAATCAATGGAGATGAAAGATAAACAGAAGGGATACGGACAATTGGGAAGGGAGATGGTATTTGGAAATGTAGAAATGTTTAGTAATGAGTGTGATATTAAAGAATGGATATTAAATCCTCGTACCATGAAGAAACATTTTTTCATTTGAGGAAAACACCGGTAATATATACTTACATTCTTAATGTTTGTTAATTAATGCATATTTGATCCGGATAGTTTTAACACTGACTCTTCAGTAAGACTAGTTTACTCAAATGCAATGTGAAACGTATATTTTATTATTTATTAATTACTTTTAGAATTATAAATAATTTAATGTTTTTTCTTTTCCTACTCACTCTTGAGGGTCAGACGCCTGAATGTTATTCATCGTCGTGGGCGACCCCCATTTTGTAGAGGGCAACGGCAGCAAGGTGATACAGAGCCTGGTGCATGGACGCAGGAGACATGGTACTGCGGTCAGCGGCACCATCTGAAAGATACATTATATAAAGACAAGAAAATATAATTTGCTCAGAGAATAACGAAAACTCTCCATAGACACAAAACATTGATGAAGGTAAATGGCGGATCAAGATATTGGCGGAGTCTCCTCACTATTACATTCTCACTTCGCTTGCCGCTCCTCCTTTTCTGCACCCATTGCAGTCATCTGCGCCTCAAGATCCCAGCTCTAGGATACGCAAACGCTCTGCCTATGGCGACGACCCGTGGATGCAACGGTGCGCAATGACTGTTGATTAGTATTTCGGGCGCGTCATTTGCTAAAGTGCATTTGTCTCGTACGTGTCAGCGTCTCGTAAATGTATGTTTTATTGCGGGATATGGCGGTTAGATCGGCGTCGACTAAACGTGGTTTGCAAAGTTTTCCTCGACCAGTATCTCCTACTAGTGGAGCACGGCGCCAGTCAGGGCAAGCTCTAATCTCACGCCTGCTGCCCAAAATATGAGGTAGTGTAGAGCCATGAAGTGTGTGTAAGTAAGTAAGTAAGTAACTGTGTGTAAGGCAAGCGAAAAGAAGTTTAGATCCGCGATGGTCCTTGCCTGATTGTTGGGATACAGCTGCGGCATCCGCGCATGACCTGCAAGAGGGAAGTGGATAAATACTATGTTTGGTTATTTTACACTAGTAATCGTATATATCGTTTGATGCAGGTGCAAAAGGTCCAGGTGCAGTGCCTTAAGGTGGCTCCAGACGTTTGGCATTTGCCGAGCCGCAAGTTACTGCTCGTCCAATCATGAGAGCTGATGTGGTCGGCAAATGTCTGCTTCCTAGAGGTGTCGAAAAGACCGCACGCAGTAGTGTTGGGCGACCACCAAATGTTCATCACGCGGCAATAGATTATACATAACACATGAGTAATAATAATAATAAATATATTTTTCTGCTAATGAGCTTCGCTCGGGGGCGAGTTTTATAGCACTTAACAGAGATATTAATGTTACACTACATCGAAATCATATAATAGAAAGTCCAGCTAGTAAAAACTAACAAGACCTAACATGCACAGTTATTGGCATCACACGCAATTCTCTAGGGTTTCCGGAAGCAACGCACACGGAGGGAATAGTCGCCATACTGCAGAAGGTAATTGTTCCAGTCAGTTATTGTCCGGTTGCAAAAGAGTATTTACTACGTCGGTTTTTTGATTCCTATATTTATTTGTATGGATGATCTCTTCTTCCGAAATATTGAGGGTGCCCTATCCTAGTTCGAATGTCATTAAACGCTTTACATCCAGTGGTACGCTTGAGAAGTTACAGTCTAGCGATCTTTCGAAGTGCTATAAAACTCTGCCACCGAGCGAAAGCTCATTAGCAGAAAATAAATATTATTATTATTACTCATGTGTTATGTATAATCTATTGCCGCGTGATGAACATTTGGTGGTCGCCCAACCTACTGCGTGTCGGTCTTTTCGACACCTCTAGGAAGCGAACATTTGCCGACCACATCAGCTGCTCATGATTGGACGAGCAGTAACTTGCGGCTCGGCAAATGCCAAACGTCTGGAGCCACCTTAAGGCACCTGCACCTGGACCTTTCTGCACCTGCATCCAAAGGATATATACGATTACTAGTGTAAAATAACCAAACATAGTATTTATCCACTTCCCTCTCGCAAGTCATCAGGACAACCTGCGACTAGATGTACTGAATCCACGGCTTTATAAACGGTCTGTAGATATGTGGCTATGTAGGCACGAACAATTGTGGGACATAGACATTTTAGAAGCACTGCACTCCCATTCGACGTGAAGATGCAATAGCTGGATTGTGCTTGATCTAGTAATAGTGTTTACCAACATTTCATGAAGAGGACAGCAGGATCACCAAGCTCAATGTTCAAACGTGCTACATCCAATGTCTTTCAATAAACAGACTATTTTATCCCCTCTCGCTCAAAACTGTTTGGCAGACGGTCGTCAGCTGACCCTCTCCCGCCGCAATTTCCTTCCTAGTAGACGTCATCGGCCCTCTGCCCTTCTGCGCTGGGGCACGGTCTTGCTCTGGCTTGGGTGTCTCAGGACATAAATTGATGTCATAGCAGTGCCTTTGATCGGGAGTCCTAAGGTTCAAGTCCTGACGTGACAATATTTGCAACACCAGGTAGATAGCTAGGTCGAGAACAGCTCTCTAAAGGAGAATTGTAGCTGTCGGCTGCTCTGATCGGTAGTTTTCCTAGGTTTTTACGATTAACACCAAGCGGATGCCGCAGCTGTATCCCAACAATCAGGTCAAGGACATCGCGCGATCTAAACTTCTTTTCCCTTGCCTTACACACAGTTACTTACTTACTTACTTACTTACACACACTTACATGCTCTACACTACCTCATATTTTGGGAAGCAGTCGTGAGATTAGAGCTTGCCCGGACTGGCGCCGTGCTCCACTAGTAGGAGATACCTGGTCGAGGAAAACTTCGCAAACCACGTTTAGGTCGACGCCGATCTAACCGCCATATCCCGCAATAAAACATACATTTACGAGACGCTACACGTACGAGACAAATGACTTTAGCAAATGACGCGCCCAGAAATACTAATCAATCAGTCATGCGCACCGTTGCATCCACGGGTCGTCGCCATAGGCAGAGCGTTGAGTATCCTAGAGCTGGGATCTTGAGGCGCAGATGACTGCAATGGGTGGCAGAAAGGAGGAGACGGCAAGCGAAGTGAGAATGAATAGTGAGTAGACCTCCGCCAATATCTTGATCCGCCATTTACCTTCATCAATGTTTTGTTCTATGGAGAGTTTTCGTTCATTCTTCTGAGCAAATTATATTTTCTTTCCTTTATATAATGTATCTTTCAGATGGTGCCGCTGACCGCAAGTACCATGTCTCCTGCGTCCATGACACCAGGCTCTGTATCACCTTGCATGCCCGTTGCCCTCTACAAAATGGGGTCGCCCACGACGATGAATAACATTCAGCGTCTGACCCTCAAGAGTGAGTAGGAAAAGAAAAAACATAAATTATTTATAATTCTAAAAGTAATTAATAAATAATAAAATATACGTTTCCAATTGCATTTGAATGTAAACTAGTCTTACTGAAGAGTCAGTGTAAAACTATCCGGATCACATATGTTTCATTAATTAACAAACAATTAAGAATGTAAGTAATATATTACCGTGTTTTCCTCAAAATGAAAAAAAATGTTTCTTCATGGTACGAGGATTCTTTAATATCCATTCTTTAATATCACACTCATTACTAAACATTTCACATATTTCCAAATACCATCTCCCTTGCCAATTGTCCGTATCCCTTCTGTTTATCTTTCATCTCCATTGATTACGCTGCATAAATTTATAGCTTGTATTCCTGGGCGACCTCGGTGGCTAAGAGCGTGTCCAACTCAGCGCTTCAGCCCGAATGGTTGGGGGTTCCAGTCCCGCCTTGGTCGTGGTTGTTAGTCCCTTATCTCTCATGTACTTGTATGTGTTGTTGCGAAGGGCCTTGCGCTCGGATGACCCCAGATCAAAGGACCTCGAAGTGTATCTTGTGTTTGGTCAAATCTGCGCCTCACCGAAACGTTAAGGGTAACCGGCTGTCGGCTGGATAAAATCCCTAGAAAAAAATTAATTCCTTTCGGCATAAATTTGTAATTATTCTTTTTACTTTTTCCACAATCTTCGTTTTCTTTACATTTAAATTTATTTTCTGGTCACAGCCTTTCAGTGTCACTTTCTAAAGATTTAGTAATTCTTCGTGACAAAAGTTGATTTGATCGTTACCGACATTTTTATTTTATTTCTTACAGCTTTCAATGGTTTCGTAATCAATATTAGATCAGCTGCGAGGAGAATGTTCGAATTCTACAATGCCAACAATACTCTCCTAGCATTACAAAATTATTTTTATCTCCTACTCAGCATTTTGGTGATTACACGGCACGTGAAAGCAACTTGGGCGTTTCCAGCAAAATTAAATTCTTCATTAAGTTAAAAATACTAATGCAGAGTTAGATTAAGAAGTTGCTGTAGAAAAAGCACTGACCAGCGCTATCAAAAAGTTAAACAGAATATCCAATTTGAATTGGAATAAAAGTGTCCTGAAGAAAGTAACAAGCAAAGAAAGGGGTTGTGAAATAAATTGGTCTGCAGTAAAAAGACATTAAAAAAAGAAGAAAAAAGCTCAGCTATTACCGATTGACTATTTGCATTCTTAATTGTCTACATAGTATGACATTGTACTTCCTTTCCCTTTTAAAATATTTGATACTTCATTAGTTCTCATATACAATATGTATGAATACATATGTAGAGAATACATAATTCACGGTTTTTATATCCTGTGCGGTGCTCCTTTGCAGTTGTGAAGGACGAGGAAGTGGTCTCCCAGTATTGTATCCCGCTGAAGGCGTCGGACATGCCCCAACCACAGGCAATAAGTGGCACACCTAGCGACACTATCAGAACGCTGGAATCCATGGAACCAAGACAATCCAGGGATATCACAGACTCTAAAATGAAGGATACGTCTAAGATGATAGCCGAGGTGCTTCTAGACAGCAATTGGCAAGACAGCTCCCTCTTCAAGGAGGTACAATCCTGTGATTACGGCAAAGACAAATCCAACTTCATTTTGGACATTTCCTTATAAGCAAAAAATATACTCACAAACATCATGTGAAATTAGAATTAACCATTAATTATTTTCTAGTTTTCGAATTTTAATTCCTAGTCGTTTTCATTTATGTATCAATTGCACAAAGTAATATTTCAAATACTTTTCAAAATTACGTTAAAATTGTCAACATTGAAAGTAAAAAAAAGAAACCTCCCAAAATGGATAAGTATTGACCTTAGTACAATGCAATGTAGTTTATTATTCATGTTCAGTTTCATATTATTTATGTAGTTCATTACTCGTAATATGTAAGTTTGCATCAGGGGTCTGAAAATAGAATAGTTGAATTAAAAGGTTACGGAATCTAAGGTGACCATTCGTTGACCGTTGCAACTGGTTACGAAATTTAATGTTTTTGTGTCATCATTCAAACGAACACGATTCATTTAGATTAGTGTTGTCCAACTGGCGGCCCGCAGTTCCATATTGTGGCCCGCAAAAGGTTATTAGTCAAAAGTAAAAGCCCCTTGTATCCATGTCGGGCGAGAACATTGCGCGCCGTGAATGCCCCTTTAATGTAAACATAGGTTAAGTTTAGATTTAAGACCGTTTTTTAGTAAATTCAGAAATTAAAATCATTCCAACATGTTTCCCTGCGTTATGCAAGGTGCGGCCAGATATCACGCATGGAGATCAACAGTGCCGGGCTGTCAGGGGCGGATCGCTCGAGTAATGGCAATACATAAAATGTTTTCGTCTAAATGAGGCTCGCCCCTGATTTAGATGCCAGTGTCATGCTCGCTAGAAGGCAGGGAGTGCAAGTGGAGTGTGGGCGTGCGCAGGACGAGGAGGTGAGCGGCCGGGGGCGGCGAGGCTCTGTGGACAAGGGGCGCTCGCTCAGCAAGTCGTCTCCACGCGGCATCACCAGAGCCGGGGCGGCACTTGGTACGTGGAAGCGCAGTAAACCCCAGATTCACTCTCGTCTTTATACAAGGCAATTCTCTGGAATATCATCGCGAGAATCGTTGCTCTAGATCTCCAACCCTCTACACGCCGCAAACACGTGAATTTATAAAAGTATAGGCTCGCACTGAAGAACCTTCGTAATAAAGATTGCTTGATTACTAGTGACTCCACACGTCAACTGCTGAGTCCTCTAAGTCCTCTAAGTAGGATGGCAAGATCCAGAGGTAAAGGGAAGGAAAGATCTCGCGCAATCCGTGGCTCATTCGATCTATCAATCAGATATATCGGCCATCAATCAGATCAGCCGGCCGCTCAAATTCTCTCTCAAACAGCGACAGAACTCGACCTAGCTATCTGGCTAGAGTCGAAAATTATGCCACCGTTGTGACTCGAATGCCAGAACCTCCCGATCAGAGGCACTGCAATGACATAAGTTGATGCCCTTAACTACATATCTCGCTCTCTCCTTGGTAATAAGAAAATTTCGCTTTCTGCGGCGGAAGTTACTGAGAAGCTTTGAACGATGGAGTGTCTCCAATCGTGGGTGTCTAAGTTTTGAGCCCCGATGGGGGCGGATTTGCAATATTTACTTTATAGCTAGGCCAAATTCAGCCACTATCTGAAGAGAAATTGTACTGGCTGTTCTAGTCGGTTGTTTACCGTTCCCCTTGTTGGTTTCACCGACCAATACCTGCAGCATGCCGGAGCAGTACAAACGGGCCACGGACGCGAATGTTCCGACCTCTTCCTTGTCCTATCCTCACCTCTTACTTACTTACTTACACACACACACACACACACTAATAAGCACTACACTACGACACATGCCTGAACACCAGTCGATAGCTTAGAGCTTTATCCGGCTGGGGGGTGTCCCGGGGGAAGGGGAAATGTCTGAAGGGGACAAAATCCGTCTTTTAAGTGAGTGTTGGACCTCACCTCTCAATGGGGAAGAAACACCGCATAACATTCTATACACGTCCGGGCGTAGTGATCCAAGTAGTTGACGTGCTCAGAAACAGTAAAGGCTCACATCCTTGAACGAAGAAGGGGAAGATGCTCAAGGACAGTTACAAATGTACAACGATCCATAAAAAAATTACCGCGAGGACAGTGGACGCTTTTCCTTCAGGGTTCCACTGTAGTTGTAGCGAACATTTGAATGGCCCTGCGCAGGCAAACGTACGTCGCGATGGGCGCCCCCAAAAAGGCGTCGCAGCGCTCGGACACGGAGACCGAGCTGAACACGCTCTCCGGCTACTCGTCCGCCTCCGACGCGGACGCGGACGCGGACGGGGACGGCGACATCCCGAAGTGCTGCCTGCAGGTAGGCCTCCTACGAGCCAGACACGGGGTCGATGGAGAAATTAATTTTTTATATTATAAAAATGTGGGTGCAAACTTACTTCGAAACCATGTCAGATGTGCACGCGCGGTGAAAACAATTCCGAGAGACTGCACTAACTCAGCGGTCCGCCCCAGCTCGATTCCTAACATGCCAACGAAGATGCACGCCAACCTCCCGCGCTTGCGGCATACGGAAGGGCGAAGCGCTGGGCAAGGAAGGACAGGGGGAGGCGAGACAATGGTCGGACATCCAGAGGACGGGAACGTGGAGAGACTAGATGTGTGGCGAGGCGAGACCTACGTGGGGAAAACATGATGAAGGCTGCCAGATGTGAGATAGCGCGAAGAGGAGCAAGACTAGTTTTTCTCCCATGCAAGTCTTATAGAGATCAATTCAGACTTGTGATTGAAGGAATTAAAGTAAAGGGAAAGTAAATGTAAAGATCCAGAGTTTGTAAACCAGCATAGAGGAAAGTTATCCGCTTTCATTTAACCACACGCCCCTCGGGACGGGCCTTTCACGACTCTACCTCTCACAGCCTAGGGAGCCGCTGCGGGAGAGAAGCAGAGGTAAGTAAAGTAGAAATAGTTTACTAAAAGCGAAAGCTCAAAAGAGTTCTAGATGATGCAGAAAGCCAAACTATGACAAATGCATCACCACTATCATTTATTCATCAACTACTGTATGCTGGATTCATCCCCACTAGAAGAACGCCTGTATGAGGGGAAATGTATCTAATTTACACATATGTATCCCCCAGATTGCGTGGCGTATGAATAATCTGTATTAAGGTCGCGGATGTGGAGGTCGAGGTGGCTAGAACGCCGACTCAGCGCCTTGGTCCGAAGGGTCGCGAATTCGAGTCCCGCCGTGGTCGTAGTTGACTGTCCTTAGACACACGTGCGGGCTCCTTGGTCTGTAGACAGGTGACTCTCAAGACCTACCGCAACAACACACATACACGAAAGACGTGGGACAATCAACCATGTCCATGGCGGGAATCTAACCCGCGCCCCTTGAGACCGAGGAGTTGAGTCGGCTCTAGCCACCTCGGCCATCCAGGTCAGTAATCTTTATTGCATGTAATTTTGATAAATATAAACCGGGCAATGTAGATTGGTTGCTACACTTGGCCCTGCAACGAAGCCGATTTTCTCCAAGTCGCGAACTGCATGTGCGCAGTGGCGCCTTAGGCTGCGGGCGCACTAACGGAAAATACGGACGTTACACCGCCCGTATTTTAACGGATGTCGGCATTTCGGGCTCGCAAGCAGAACTCAACTGACGTCGTGCAGCGCGCCCGTGCGCCATTCTCCATGTACCGGGAAATGTGACTCAGGGCATCAACTGATGTCACTGCAGTGGCTCTGACCGGGAGGACCTAGGTTCCCGACGGTGTCAGGTTTTTCGACACTAGCTTGTCAGCCAGGACTAATTCAGTCACTGTCTGGAGTGGAATTGTAGCGGCTGGCTGATCTGATCAGTTGTTTTCCGTGGTTTATCCGAACAACACCAAGAGAATGCCGCAGCGGTACTCCAACTAACGGGCCATGAACCGCACGTGATCTTTCCTTCCACTTTTTTTCCTATTCTCACCCTTTACTTACACCGACACTAACACTACCACTTATGTCGGGAGACCGAACGGGAACTCAGAACTTGTCACGGCGGGGGCGGTGCTACAGCTGATTGGAGATACCTGATTGGGAAAACCCCGCTAGCCGACGGCTGGTCGGCGCCGGTTCTCATCACCCAGCGGGGGGGGGGGAGTTTAGCGCCACCTCCCGAGGAATAAACATGCCCTACACTTACGGGAATAATGACCTTAGCCGTCGACGCGCTCGGATTGACTAGCAATCGACCATGTGTGCGTGCCAGCGACGCCTTTGAGCGTCCGTCAGCGTGCGCGGGCGCGCGTGTGCGGCAGGTGCCGCCGGCGCCGTGCTGCATCTACGACGGCAGCGAGGCGCAGCCGCCGCCGCGCAGCCTGTGCCTGCCCGACCGCTCGCGCATGTGCGTGCCGTGCAGGGGGCGGCGCAAGCGGCGGAAGCGACGCCTGCCTCGCGAGCGCTGCCCCGGACGCCCGCACATCCTGTGCGTCCAACCACCAACACTCGCGTCTTTAGCCCGTTAACGCACAGCATGATTTTTTGCGCTTAGCCTTCGCCCATTGTTGTCGCTTCAGTCATTGCTGGGGCTCTCTGGTAGAATGTATTTGCAACTTAACATCCTACATAACATAGAGGCAAGATGCCAGCATTTAATTGACAGGTAAATAGTTACCTATAATGTATTTAAAACGCCACCACTAATTTTAATTACTATTTAATTGAACAATAATTATGAAAACCGAAAATAGAAATAAAACAAGTTTTAATTTATGGAGGACGAAAAATATCTTTTGGAAAACTTGATCGGATTCGAGGATGAAGATAGTTTTGACCTAATGTAAAGTTTTGAAAAATGGGTGAAATTGAAGAAACGTTTCGTGGTAAAGCATAAATATTGATAAAATACTGGAGCGCTACAAAGCACCGAACGCTGGTTAAATAAGATTTGTTTCTGGAAAAAGTAGCAAAACCTTTAAACCATGGCTGCATATGCCCTGTCAACCTTTGTGCGGACCAATACTGTTTGCTTTGTATCTGCCTCTTTCTGACTTTCCGACAAACACAACCCATTGAAATTGACTGTTCCATTTTTGCGATGGTTCAGCGACGGATGAAAAGAAGTTGAGCTCCAGGGAAAGAGAAAACTTATTTTCATTTTAAAAAGCTTAATTAATATTAAAATAGCCTAATTCGTTTAAAATATCTTAAATCCTTGAAAATAGCTTAATTCATTTAAAGTGACATAATTCATTTAGAATTACGTAATTCATGTCAATTAGTTTGTGGCAGGTTCTGGACAAGCCAGCAACCAAGTCTTAAGCCAAATTATTCGATAATTTTGCATAGATTATTCTACTCGATGTCGTTATCTAATGTACAAAAGTCGTATTAAGTTAGTGAGTTTTATGATAAAAACACATTCCGTTGCCTTATTAATAAAAACCTAAGTAATAAGAATTAACACCGTTTTAAAAATTGTTTATTTTCGTCTTCACTACAAGACAAAAATTATAAATTTTGCCAATACTTCTCCCTCATTTGAAGGCTTTTGACTCTTTCAGGGATATCCAACAAATTACCTCAATATTGAAGAGGATTTGTTTTCAGGTGCTTGTGCAAAAGAAGCAAGGCCAAGAAGTCGACGTTTGTTGACAAGTGCTGCTGCGCAAGAAGGCTCTACATGAACAAAGCAGTCTGTACGTAACTCACAGCAGTCTGTAAAGAACACACATATTTATACTTGAAATAATTTCCAGGAAAGGTAAATTTTGAGGGCTTGAGGCAGTAGCAACAGGAGGCACACCGGCCACTGAAGCCCCCCCAATTTGTAAATGTTAATAATTCATTATCAGTATATAACTTCTAAATGTTATAACCACGATATACAGGTGTCCAGAGAGGAAACGTCGAAATTTCGAAAATAAGCTCTTAAGACAATTTTAAGCATATTTTGTCTAATTAACTACTTGGATATTCCGAATGACACGCAGTAAGTACTCAAAACGTGATTTGAAAAAATGCTTTCTAGACAAAAATTTGCATTGCAGAATAAGATTTTACAAAAGAAATGAGTATAATTGTTCCGAAAGAAAAATTAACGCTCAAATAAAAAAGCACTCAATTTACACAATTCAACTGCATTTTTAAATACAATTATCTTAGAGCTTATTTTCGAAATTTTGACTTTTCCTCACCGGGTACCCTGTATAATAAGCCAGACTTTTACCGAAATGAAGATATTAACATTTACGAATTGTGAGTGGCTTGATGAGAGTTATATTATTACTGTCTCAAACACTTCACTGCAAGAAATTCAAATTTGGGAAAATACTGAAATTTGTTTCAAAAATTCTTTTAAAGGTATAATTTTGGTACTAAAACTGTAACAGCAATGTACCATGCACAATGATATGCATATATTTCTCATGTCTTTTTTCCGAGAAATACTTTGATGATTAATAGCAGTTCTGTATTGTTAGCAAAAATATAAAATTACATCGAGAAGCTTGTAGGAAAATTGAATCGAATAGTTCACACTATCACAGCAGAGAAAATATATTGTTAAGATACAAACAAGAAAACTTAATTTTATAAATTGATGAACTGAGGAAGTAATAAATGATATCTCATTAAACCACTGTGAGTTTTGTCTGTGTCTTCAGCAATTGAAGTTCAGAAACTGCAGCGAGTGTTTTCAAAATTGCAAAGAACTCCCGAGAGTATCGGGGGCGCTTTCGATCTTCAAAAGTTTTTTTTCCGTAAGTGATCATGCGATGGACACAACGCAATTATAAAAAATTCATTTTATGAGTGCCAGTGCCTCTAAGGGCAAAATTGCAAAGAAATTCATTATCAGTAATATTAAGAGGAACATGATGATATAGTTTTACTCGCTCTATACATGGTGCCTTGGCACTACCTGGCTTTATTTCCACTACCCTGGCAGATGATATTTGAGGGGAATAGTTGGTAGCCTTCCAAAGATCAGCCTTGTCTAATCGTGGAATATATATGTGAATGTACAAATTTTTACTGGCAAGGGACTGACTTGCCATTAACTAAAGCGTACAGTTCCGTGACAGCCTCATTTACCGGCACCATGGTGAACAAAAACTTCCCATTAAGGATGTTGAAATACTTTCTAATATTTCGCACTGTTTCGTTCTCAACTTGTAGTCTCTGTTTCGTTCTATATTCGGTATCAGTATCATTACAGACCAATCGATGCTTTGACACCCGTACCAAAAATGCAGTATTAAACAAATAATTAATGCCGTGAAATCTGTACAAGAATAGAAACTGACTAAACTTTAAACGCAGAAACTTGAAACGTAAATAGGTTCTTAAAAGAAAATTTATGTAATCATTAAAAAAGGATTTTTCAAAGTTCATCCTTTGCAGGTGTAAAATAGGTTCGATACAACCCGCAATGCATCCGGATTGCGGGGCTGGGATGCGTGCGGAGTGAGGCTGGTTAAGGTCAGGGCGGATCCGTGTGCGAGGAAGAGGGGGAACGGACCGGGAGGCGGCGGGGTCAAGCTGGACAGGGGGAGAAGATGGGAGCGGAGAGTAGCGATAAATGGCGGTAACAAAAATACCAGTTATTTATGAAACGAGTGGGAAAAGTGACATTTCATTTTGCGAATAGGAATGGTTGCGTCTTGAAATCGAAAAGCCGAGTGGCTTAATTCTACGAGCAAAACTACGTTTCGCGTGTCATACGCTATATTTTAGACAGTCTTGCTGACTTTCATTTTATTTTTATTGAAGTATACAAATCACTTAATGCTACATTAAGGTCAGCAGAAGCTGACACACACAGACGAAATTATTGTTTTCTTGTTTTCTTTGGTAAAATCACAGATATATATATATATATATATATATATATATATATATATATATATATGAACACATAAGCATCGCTTCGTTTTTAGCACAAGTGCTACAAAATTGAACATTTTTAGTGTTATGAAAAAATTGCTTTTACAAGTGGCTGTGTAAAAAGTCCTTCCCTACCAAACTATTAATACGAATCATGAAATTTCCTTTGTATGAGGTGACTGTGTCAAATAAATACTAGGTAAAATTCAGTCGCCGCCTAGAAGAGAATTCTAGCGGCCGGCTGCTCTGATCAGTAGTTTTTCGTGGTTTCTCCGACCAGGCGGATGTCGGAGCAGCACCCTTACAATCGGGCCACGGACCGAGCGCGACCTTTCCTTCCTCTTCCTTGTTTCAGTCTCATCCCTTACTTACACACACTTAACACGCAGTGCACTACCTCACCTACCGGGAGACCAGTCGGGAGCTAAGAGCTTATGCCCGGACAACGTTGCATCACGTCAGTTGGTGTATGCCTTGTACAGCTGTGTCAAAGTGTCGTTTTCTTGCAGCTCGGTGGGACCCTCGCGGGCAGCTGTTCCTGAAGGACGAGCCGCCCAAGGGGGCGGCGGCGGCGGCGAAGGCGCTGGCGGAGGCGCTGGCGGCGGCGGGCTGCTACCCGTGCTTCTGCCCGGGGCCCCCGTGCCCCGCCCCGTGCGCGGCGCCCTGTGCGCCCCCCTGCTGGTGCGCCCAGCCCTGCTGCGTGCCCTGCTGCGACTGCCCGCAGTGCAAGGGCTGCACGTGCGCCGTCTGTGTGGGCCAGCCCCCCAGGTGCTACCGCATTGGCTGACTCCAGCTCCTCACCCGGCTAAACTAAATGTATTTTACTGTGCGGAATTCATTTCGTATTCAGCGTTTGCAAAATATATTATATTTCTTAACACTGCATTGTTATATCAACAAGTGAAACCACAAGACCGAAAAACCTCTATTGGCTACAGCCAACGTCCTTTATGGAATTTAACATCCGCCGTTCGTTAAGAACAATTATTTATACCTAAAATGGGGTTTGACTATTTCTGTGCCATTAAAGGTACTTCTTATGAAATTGTGAACTTTGGACAATTATATTTTGAGTAGTAATCTAGAATCGTGGACAAAACTTTACCAAATTAAAAGTTAGTATTTATACCTTAATTTCAAAAACATCTAAAAAATATTTTCGGATTTGGTAAGTAATTGTTTAAAAAAACATTTTGATGTTTTCTTCGTAAATACAATATTTTATGAATAACTATGCTATATTTAATGACTTTTTATAGAATATGAACTACCCACAGGGACAGTTTAGTTAGTTCAAATAGAAATTAAAATAGTGAGATAAACATCTTATTAATATTATTTATTGTCTTCTATTATTCTAATAGAAAAATTTGGGGATTGTAAATAACCAGATACATGCATTAAATAACCCAAATGACAACGAGAATCAATCTCGAAATAAACAATATACTCCAAGCATAATGCTGAAAGCTCGCAATGCAGCCCTTGGTTGTTATAAATGAAAACTTTTCTGCTATTTATAACTTTCCATTGAAACCACTGCGTTCAGTCAGCGTCCCAAGGATCCACAAATTAGTGGGAGAGTCGTGGGCGCAGAGGAAGCCGGGGAGGGAGTGCTCCCGACGAGACCAGCTCTGCGGCGCCGGTGAGTGGCTCTGTTCAACACTCCGCTCCAGTGGTCCATCCAACCGACCGCGTTCTGCCCACAGGGCCACCTGGGTGGGACCCACCCCGTTCCCCTGCGCCAACGGGATGGGCGACGCCGTGCCGGCCGCCGGCCTTCCGTCCTGCATGGCGGTCACGGGCCTCAGCGAGGAGGAGGTATATCTTCGAGCATCTCACAGCCTTGTACCTGACTATGGAAAGCATTGGCAGGGATGGTTCAGAGAAAAGCGTAGTCGTTGCCTCTGCAACGTCGTGAGTGGTCCTAGAGTTTGAGTCCCGACAGTGGTGGATTTTCGACACTACTTAGCTAGAGCGAATTGAATCGCGTTCTGGAGGAAAATTCTAGCGGCCAGCTACTCTGATCAGTAGTTTTCCATGTTTTATATAAGGCGAATACCGAAGCAGCACTGTGGCAAATGGATAACGAACTGCGCGCGATCATTCCATTCTCCTCCTTGTCTCCACTAACACACACACACACACACACACAAACTCACACACCTACACTGATGTGTAATACACTACCACACATGTCAGTGAGAGCTAGTCCCGGCCCTGGGGGGTGCCCCGTAGGGGGAGATAACCTGGAAGAGAAGAAACATCGCGCGCTCGAGGTGGCGTTCCAGCGGAGAAGACCACCGCCGCCTCTCCTGATAAGACATGCACTAAACTTACGGGAACGATGATCACATTAGTTCATGCAACTTCAAACCCCAATCTATCCTGCGAATGATGTTCGCTGTCCTAATCACTTAATCCTGCGAACTCTGCACTGCATTTTCCTTCTGTAATGCCTGCCCGCGTCTCGTATATGATCTTGGCGGTCCGGGTGTCGCCGAGTCGAAGGCTCTGTTCAACATTGCCTTCCCGTCACCCGGACAGCCAAGATCATTCACGAGACTTCATCCGCGAAAGCCTACGACTTCACGTCTCGTAAATTCTTCTTTTCCTATTAACTGTATCTTCCAATTTTCATTCATTTAGGATTTTCACTGAATTTTGATCTCGTAAACTTTCATTTCACGCCTTTTCCTCCCTATTTCAAAACAGATCCTCTTTTCCAATACCAATCACAAGTGAATAGACTAGTTGTACTAAAACAGCATGTACTTTCCCGCCCTATTTTCACGCAAAATTGCGCGAAAAGTAATAATTTTCGAAAAATACCTAATTTCTAAATCTATCATTAAGAAACTGATTTGATTGGGACAAACATTTCTTACTTTTATATTTTTGTTATAGGAAGACTCCGAAAAAAGTTTGAACTTTGCAATTTTTGAGAAATCAGGGTTTTTAACAAACATGAGAACTGCACCATTCTCTTTCACGTCCTTCACACTATCCTACAACAAAAATTTAATAAAAATTAATGAGGCATTTTTATTTTAATTTAGAAAATGTCCCAGGGCCTTTGTGTAGAATATCCTTCAAAATTAAAATATCGGTTTTGAATTCAAGGGGCCGCCAGATTGATTGAAGAATAACAATTTTTGAGAAAATCAGCTGAATGGTTTAGAAGCTGGAGTTGTTCACATATGGACAGACACACGGACCCCGTCTAATGATTTGAAGTCACTCGACTTGTCGGTATCAAGGACCCACAAAACATGTATTCAGACCACAGCACATGAAAAGAGTATTTTTTCCTAAATTTAACAACTGGATATATCTACATTTTTTGTTGCTAGTGCGTGGGATGAGAGTTTCTCTGCCGAAAATTCGCCGTTTTTTCCGCGCAACATTACATAACTTTCTCTCTACTCCGTAGCGAGAAATTAATAGAGAAGACGTTTGATTTGCATCCCGTAAGTGCATTTCAAAGGAATGCCAGAGATGGTGTGGTGGCGTGCTTTTAGAGAGCGCGCTGGGCCACGCCGCGCGCGCCCTACCAGCCGCCGTGCCGGACGCCCTGCACGCGCTGCCGCTCGCCCTGCCGCTCCCCGCGGGGCCCCTGCCGCCACGCCCCGGACGCGCTCACCCCCGCCTAATGGCCACGCCCACCACACGACAGCGCGCCTGCGAATTGGCCACACCAAGCGACAGGACTGCTCGGCGGCCAGTTGGCCTCACCACATGAAAAGCTCCGCTGCAAATTAGCCCGTGTATTTATCACGCAAACCACTTTGGTTTCTATCGCTACTTAAATTATCGTTGGAGAGGTGAAATAACGTTATTGTTTATTTTTTTATTGATTTTGTTGTTTTTAATAAAATATTTTGGTGAATTGTTCTGTTCTTTAGTTGATGTAGTTGCGCTGAATTTCAACTGTCACTGACATTCACTCGCTCCAAAGGATTATGTGCAAGAATACTTAGTCTCTACCTGCCCCTTCTATTTCTTCAGTCACAAGAAAATCATACTCAAATCGGTATGAAAAGGATAGAAATTAAATGTTTGTAAGTTTTCAACAAGAACTCTTGGAATGTGAAAATTAGATTATCCTATTTTTCTCCAAAAATAATAGCACATTAGATGATTAAGAACAACTCAGTAGAACCTAAATATCAACAGTATTTCTGTTCCATTTTCTCTTGACCCAACTGTACAATAAGCCCAATTTATCGAAGATATATAAATAATAGCGTAATAAATCAAACCCTACAATACTTGATTCTTTTACTTCCATATGTTTCCATTCCTATCTTCGATAAAGATTTTGTTACATTTTTTAACAACGAAATATAAGAAAATGTCTAGTATACATGAGTAAATATCCATTGGACTTCAAACAACCACTATTATTTTTCAATTATGAAGACAAAACTAGAAATTTGTATTTAGCTATCTAAAAACACCAAAACCACAAAACAATTGTAATTAAGAAATGTTTCACTTTATGGGTTCTCAATCAAAAACACAAGATGAACAAAGCTTCAATCAGGCGCACATGAGCATGGTAATAACTCCAGATGTCGCATACGTAAATCGCAATCAACTCTTGTAAGTGCGGGTCGGTGCAGGGTGAGCTGTGGAAGATGAACAGGCGGCAGTCTCGGGTGTAGCGTGAGATGCTATCTCGCATCACGACACAACCCGGGCTTCACCCCCAGCTGCTCGTCGTACCCTGGCAAAAAAGCACGCAATGCGCTTTGCTGCCATCCACATAAATATTTACTCATCTAATCGCCTTGATATACTGTTTACTTACGAGTTCTAAGTGGATTAAATGGCTCATTAGATCCGATAAAATAAAGGTTGCCTATTGACTACAGTTGAATAACCAACATGGTGCACTCAAAGAATTAACATAGTATTCATAAGCGAAGAATCATATCAGTGTAAATACACTACAATATTCAATATATCACTGTTAAAAATTTACTTATTGTGAAACTAGGTAGTTTTCGACATTACAATTAGCAATTTTCCATACATGCAATTGAATTTAATGTTTCCGACTCTCAAAGCATGACATCTCATTGTTATTTACTTCCTCAGCAAAATACTCAAACATGCCGTATAGTAGGCAGTACAACCACCACAGCATCAGCGCCTTCAATTCAATAGATTCAAGAATTTTTCCATTATTTCTATAGCGACTGCTGCTGCTAGAATGATCGCTCAGCTCTAGCAGGCAACCAATTTTTAATTATTGCCGAAGTCACAACAACTATCTTAGTTATACTGTTGGAAAATAATCAAAAAGTTAAAAAGGCTATCGGATCAGATACAAATTGATCATACGCGTCTAAAACACCATTATGTGCTCGTTACTGTTCTCTCGTATTTGTGAATAAACAACTAACTTTCACATAATGGTATCTTTTAGCTACATAATGGTATCTTTTTTACTTGTGAAATTAATTACGAGTATTCTACAAAATACTATCAACAAGAGAAAGATATATTACCTTACGTCGAAGGAGCGAGTCAGATATCTTTGAGGAGATAAACTAATATTTATCGTCGTGTATAAAATTTATTTTCAAATTATTGCATTTGTTTAAATAAGATACAAAATAAAATTGTATAATGTAATATGTAGTATATAAAATTGTATAATGTATATTATAGTGTAATTATAATATTAGTTTCATATGCCGCTGTACAGATATTACTTAGACGAGCTTCTCTTCTCCTCAAACGCCCACGAGAAACCCGCAAGCGCTAAAGAGGTACTGTAGCAAAGAATTAAACATTAAGATGCTTCTATATCCTTCTGAATAAAATGAAACATTTATTGGCTTTGGATACGTGTCAGGCGCCTCCCCCTCCCTCCGACAAGGCTGAGTTGTTAAGCATTTTTGAGTTGAGTATTACTGGAGTATTCAAAGCAACCAACAGTGGGACGCCGTTTTTCGCTGGAGCACTACATAACATTCTCCTTGCTACGAAGTAGTTTTACACGAGAAAGCAAAAACGAAATAAAGAATAGTTTTGAAGTAATGAAGTAAAGGAATTAAGTTTGATTTAATGAAGTAAAGGATAGAAAAAAGAAAGTAAAGGATAGTTGTAACGTATTCATAGCGGCGTGATTTCGAGACGAGGAAGAGCTATAGTGACCTGCATTCGTGAGGGGGGGATGCCGCTGATCTCCGGAGAGGGTACGGTGTCGCAGCCCCCGCCGGCGATGAATAACGCAGCGTCCTTCATGTCCAAGGACTCAGCCGAGGGCGATGCGGACAGGAGCTCGCCCACGTGCCACCTGCGATCGCCGCCGCAACTATGGAAGCTCCCAATCTACATTTCATACGGCATTGGACATGGATGCCATGAGAAACACAAAATACCCATTATCCAGACTGAATATCGATACTTCACGCCAAAACGCTACTCCACACACTGCTGTCACACTCCTGAACTATTTGGAAAATTGTAGTCTTACACTGAAAACGCGCAAAATGCTTTTAATACATCCAACTATGCATATCACGTGACTGCCTCTAACGCGCTCATCATAGCGTTTTACGACACGTTCTGCGAAGTACTGAAATATCAGATCGCAACTCGCCGGGTGATGGAGGGCCCAGGCGCCGGAAGAAAGTGAGGGACCCCCCCCACACACACACACACACTAAAATTTTCCAGTAACTATT
Organism: Gryllus bimaculatus; assembly: GCA_017312745.1. Taxonomy (NCBI): domain Eukaryota; kingdom Metazoa; phylum Arthropoda; class Insecta; order Orthoptera; family Gryllidae; genus Gryllus; species Gryllus bimaculatus. The sequence continues at coordinate 1,342,993 of BOPP01000095.1, forward strand.
TTAACTTGTCAGAAAACTTTCAAGCAAAAATATTTTTGGATAATCAATAAAATTAATACAATCATCTCAGCATGAGCTGAGTATAGACTGCAACATTTTACATAATCTGTATTATGACACATTCGACCGAAACATTATTAATTTCGGGTTCCAAAATTTGTCTCTAGATGCGCCCCCGGCCTCACCTCAAGTGCAGTTTGTTTACCACTGCCCCCGGCAGCTCAGGTCCGCAACCGTCTGGCGTGGGCAACGGAATCATATGCCTCTTTTGAATTCTTAAGTGTATTCCCAAGTGACAGCTGTTACGGTTTCATCCAATCGGGAACTTGAATGCCACTACAGTGACGTCATTATGGTGACGTTTAAGCACGCGACTGGTTGACACCGTAACAGCTGACGATCCGTCGAAGGCCGCTATGCGTTACGCACCGCGCGGGCGGGATGGGGAGGTCGCTGGGCGGCGGCGGCGGCAGCGGCGGCGGGAAGGCGCTGAGCAGCTGCGCCAGCTCCATGATCGGGACGTCGATGTCGTCGGGGTCCAGCGGCGGGCGCGGCGCCGCGCCCTGCGCACATGGTTGCCACGCGTCCACTATTTGAGCTTCACATTACGTTAACTTTCTTTTCTTCACAAAATAGTGAACATTTCTTTTCCAAAAGCTTTATGATGAAACGGTACGAAATATAAAAATGTGCAATCTAAGAGAATAAGTAAAAGAGAATCGCGTTTTGTCTTTTTCATTTTTCAACACGTTGGTAAAGTTGGTTTTAAGCGGTCGAAAGACTTATTTCAAACTGGAAATGAAAAACTCTAAAATCGTATTTTATTTCTCTTGGATCTGATGAGTGCCTAAAGGTTATCTGGAACCTTATTTCGGATCATGAAAATGAACTCGCAAAGGACAATGAACCAACCATTTCAGAATTGTATTTTGAATTTCATGCACTTCTTCATGTCAATAACGCAGGACATCCTACTGCAGCAAACAAAACAATGATACACAAGAGTGAAATGCCAGCATTGTAACCAAGAAATTTCTCTCATTGGAAATCCAGAGTTGTCAAAAATATCTTATGCATCACTGGGCGCGTATACTACTGATTTTTTTTTTTACGCCACTATCGATCAGCTGGTCTGTGAATACTGTGAGTGAAGTGACATTCAAACTGATCAACACATTTTTAAATGCTGGCTAGTATTAAGCATAACTATGCAACTGGATAGTTTCATGAAACTGATGTACGTAAACTAAATAAATGAAAGGGGCACTCACGCCAACGCCGCCCGCCAGCTCCCCCGCGCCTTGTGAGGAATGCTGCTGCTGCTGCGGCGCCCGCAGCCACGCGGCCACCAGCTCCTCGGGCAGCACGCGCTGCTCCGGAGGGCGCGGCGCGGGCGGCGGCGGGGGCGGGGACACGGGCTCCGTGCTGCAGGTGCGCGCGGGCGTCCGCGCCGACCCCGCCGACGCCCCCGCGCTCGCGCTCGCCGACGGCCTAAGGGCGCGAGGCCACCTAGCTCTACCTCTCATCCTCCCCCTCCACCCCTCTGCTCTCTCCCATCTCTCACTTTCGCCTCACTCTGCCTCTCCCACTACGACAAGCAGTCATCGTGAGGAAGACAGTGGCAAGATTCTGTCAGATGCTTCAGTGCTGATGCGCAAATTAAGGACCCATCATAGATCACGGTGCAACGGTATTAACATTTTTTAAACGACGGCGTACAAAGTCCATGACAGTGAACAGCTAACTTTGGAGAAACTGTTCGATCTTTAAGAATCGAATCGAATTTGTTCACGCCACAAATTTCCGAAGCAATAAATTAGTTTTGTAAAGAACCGTTGTTTGGAAACTGCAATTTCATTCTCTATTCTTCCCCAACAACCATAAACACCAAGATAACAACACCACCCCAACAACCAGCCGCTTTCTCTCCAACCATCGCCCTTTATACGATATTTCTCCAACGATCGCCCAGCGGCGCCATTCGTCTCCAAAATGTTATAAACGAACGCCGGGCTCTGTACTTCTGGCAGTCACATCCGGTGCGATACGAGCGGTGCACCTTTTCAGACGAGCTGCTATATTGCCCGAAGAGAAGAATGGCGCTTCATGGCAACAGCAACAGCAGCGGCAGCACCAATGACAACGGGGTGGGCATGTTAAGTCGCCGACAGCCGTAGCTCGGTTTCCATCACCCCGCCTCACATCTACTAGTTTTATTTTCCCCTCTCTTTGAATCTTCTCTTTGCCTACATAGCTGGCCAACTTAATGAAGAATAGATGTGTTAATAATTTCACACCTGGAGAGGTGACTAACAGCATCAACTGATGTCACTGCAGTACCTCTGACCTGGAGGTCTTATGTTCGAGTCCCCACGGTGGCAGGAGTTTCGACATAGGTTGTCATCTAGGTCGAATTCTCCCACTATCTGGAGGCGAATTCAAGCAGCCGGCTGCTCTGACCGGTAGTTTTCCGTGGTTTCTCCGATCACTACCCGGCGAATGCCGAGAAGAATTCGAGATACGGACCGCGAGCGATCTTTCATTTCCCTTCCTCGTCCTACGTACACACACTTACACTAACATGCACTACACTATCACATATGCCGGGAGACCGGTCGGGGGCTTAGAACTCGTCCCCGGCTGGGGTGGTGATTCCCTGGTGGTAGATACCTGGTTGAGGAAAACCTCGCTAGCGAACGGTGATCGGCGCCGGATCTCGCCAGCCGACGGCGAAAGATCACCGCCACCTCCCTAGCAGAAGTATGCACTACACTTACGAGACTAATGGCCTATCAATAAATAACGAGGCTAATGGTCTATAAATAAGAATCAATCAATAATTTCCCTCGACGCCCCGTCAGATCACTAAGGATTCCGCAAGAGGGTGCTGACAGCTTACCTTCGTCCGCAGAGCGGGTTGTCACCGGGCACGGGCGGCGCGTGGGCGGTGGGCATGGCGGGCGAGCGCGGGCGGCGCTCCTGGCGGGCGGTGGCGGCGGCGCGCAGCTCGGAGTAGGCGGCGTGGGCGGCGCTGCGCCCGATGGCTGGGAACGCCCCGCGCGCGGGGGCGGGCAGGGGCGAAGGCGGCGGCGGCGGCGGGCGCGCCAGCTGTAGCGGCGCCGGGGCCGGGGCCGGGGGCGGCAGCGACAACCGCTGCCTCCGTTCGTTGCGGATGCTGCTCGGGTACTCGCTCTCAGGGCGTTTGCGGAGCAGCGACGCCGGCAGCGCGGAGAAGCCGTCCTGCACAGCCCACGCACATTCAACCGCTGGCAGATCCAGGGGGGCATGGGGGTCATGCCGCCCCCCACTAAGGCCTAGAGTTTTCGTTTACCTTCTTTTATTAGACAAAATTAATTAAATATTCATTTATGTTCGAATTATGTAGTTATTTAAACAATAATATTGTATAGTATCATATGTACAGTACATAAATAATATATAATATATTAACAAAAATGTTTATTATTTTACAAATATCTACTATCCCCCCCCCCAAGAAAAAAGAAATTGATCGGCTGGATCCGCCCCTGCGTTCAACTATACAGAATGCATTGGAATTCAACGACAAAACTTCAGAAATAGCTTCTTCATGTAGAGAGAGTGTCGGCTGGTGTGTTTAAATATTGGGGGCTGACAAAATTACATGCACAAAAGGTGTAGTGGGGTATCTTGAAAACCAGCCGTCCGCAAGGATCTGTAGGTACTTGGATACTATCATAAACTCTATCCTCACTTAAACCCCACTCTATCCCCACTCCCCACATGTTGTTAAACCTGCTACATAAGACATGAATGTCTTGTTTTTCTTACTTTTTTGCACGATGAACAATTCTTGTATAATTACTGAAATGTACACTTCTTTATTCAAACGTGAATTACCGCTAAAATGTGCATATAGCTTAACAATCGTCGCTACTTTTGCTCAGCCTCTGCCCTCTCTGGGGTCTTATCGCTTTTCGCAGCATTTCGTTTGCGCTTCGAAAACGATCGAATGGTCATTTGCACGATGATTATTCTGACGACACAGATTCCCTCCCTTGGTCTTTCGGATGATTGACATCGAGGAGATATTCCTCCCAGAACGCCTAACTGCCCTCTACTTGCATTCTACGTTTTAATCGCCTATGATTGAGCATTGCAGCTCCTTCCTTCAGGTCTGCAGTACATGTACGGATCATTCTCTCTAATCTCCTTTGCAGCCAATAAAAGAAAACGGATGAGATTACGACTCCGCAGAGGAATAAATACACAAATGAAACAAAAAGGCGCAGTGATACAAGAAAAAAATGGTATTGCTTCATGGATTCGGAAATTCGTACTGCGGAGTAATACAAGCGAGTCCGTAGTAGAGGAAGAAACATTCAAATGAATGCTCTCTACACAGCCTCTACCGCTTTCGCGCTGCCGCCTACCTCGCTTCTGAAGTTCAATGGATGTATTGTGATGGGTTGTCACAAAGGCAATTAAATGGGAATAATAAATTTACGTAATTGTAAATATGACGTCAGCGACAATGGGGGTATAGAAAAGAAACCCATGTGAGCTTTATTATGGAAACAATACAAGGAAAAGACAACAGAATAGATAGTGGGGAAAATACATAGTATGTTAACAAATAGTGCAGTGAAAGGACACGTGAGCAAATTCCGTGGGGCGGAAGATAAATTAAGAAGTTATTACGAGCAGGAAATCAAAGAATAAACAGATACTACGTTAAATGTGTGTGGCTTATCAGGAGAGAGATCGTGTGAGATGAGACAGATGGAGAGCGCGCGAGAGGGAAAAAACTGGGCAGACGATGTACTGACACAGCGTGAGTCAGATGTAAAAGGGAAATCTATTTGGTTGCAGGAAGAATTATACTGAACTGTGAGTTTGTAAAGGCAATGTTTTAAGATAGTGAGGTAGTACGATCAGAAAGGAAATAAAATTACGTGTGTGGAGGACGCGAACATCATTGGAGTGAACCGAATTCTTTGGAAATGGAGGCTGAATGGAAACTGGACGACGTTCAAGTTTGTGGTGGATCTCCGAAAGGAAAGTTGCAAAACGGGGAACATTTATTTTTGTTTGCATTTCTATCTTTGCATTTTTCTTGGATTTCGACTAATGGGTCATTCTTTAACATTTTTGTAATTTTTAATACATTTTTCGCTGATATCAATGGTTTTACTGGTACTTGCTTCAAATAATATTTACGGGATGCAAAATATATTCACAGAATTCCTGAGTAGCCTTCGGTTTGGTCGATTTGGCGAATCAGTTAGGTAGATTTCGCGATAACTGAAGACAGATGATTACTGATAAAGAACATTCCAAAGCGAAATTTTGCAGGTTTATTTCATTTGAACGAAAGAAAAAAGCCTCGATTACTCAGTAACATATCCAACAACTTGAGTTGTTAACCTGTAGTGGTTTTAATCAATATTTTTACCTTTCTTAAGGCATTTTTAAAACGTTTTCAGAGCATATTATTGATCATTTGTGGTGATGTTTTAGGTCATAAAAATCCGCCCCCGAATAATAATTAACTGGGGATCATGCCATCGCTGCTGACGCAGAGCATCAAACACTCTACTGCCGTAGTACAGAAGCCCTGCCCACCTGCTTCCAGACGTAGTCGTAGGCGCTGCCGCGGCTGTCCGTCTCGTACACCTCGACGATGCCGTCGCCGCGCTCGTCGTAGTCGCGGCCCTCGTCGTAGGCGCTGGAGCCGTCGTCGTCGTCATGCGCGTGGACGTGGGGGCCGTCGGGCATGTCCGCCTCGACGTCGGCGGCCGACGAGGAGGCGGCGGCGGCGGGCGGGCGCATGCTGACGAAGGAGGAGAGCACGGCGGCGCCGACGCGGCGCGACACCGTCATCGCCTTGATGCTGCGCCCGACGCCCGTCAGCGCCGACGCGGCGCGCAGGTGGCGGTCGGCGGCGGCGGCGGCGGCGTCCTCGTCGCGGGAGCGGCGCGCGCGGTGCTGGCCCGGGGAACGCTGCCCGTAGAAGAATGGCACCTGGAGAGCGCGGGGCGTGCGTCAACTTGTGCATCTCCGTTCTTAAACTACGCATTTCAGGAATGTGAAAGATTATTTTAATTCATATTTCTGGCATATCAATCGAGAGATAAAGAGAGAGGGAGAGGAAAGGAGAGAGAAAAAGAGGGAAAGAAAGAAAGAGAGGGAGAGAGAAAGGAAGATAAAAAAGGGTAAGAGAAAGAGAGGAAAGAGAGAGAGCGCGAGCGTGGTGCACCTTCTCGGCGGCCGAGTAGCGGTGCAGGCGCAGCGCGCAGGCCGTGAGGGGCGCGCGCGCCAGCCCGCCCATGAAAGCGCACACGCGCCGCACCGCGCCGCCCAGCGTCCAGTGCGCGGCCGGCGCAATCGGCACGGCGGGCAGCGGCGACGACGGCGGCGGCGGGCGCGTCACCACCGACTCCGAGTCGTAGCTGCAACGCGCACCGCCACAGGCTACACGTTAGAACTGATCATTTCGCTACTTTACACTGGAGTGGCCAAAGTCAGGAGACACCAATATGCAGATATGCAGATGGTAGTAGTATCGCGTACAAAAGGGCAAATCATTGGCAGAGATTCGTGGGAAAAGGTTTCTGTCGTGATTATGGCCGCACGATGAGAATTAACGGACTTTGAACACGGAATGGTAGTTGGAGCTGCGCGCATGGATCCTTTCATTACGAAAATCGTTAGAGAATTCAATATATCCGAGATCCACTGTGTCAAGAGTGGGCCGAGAATTCATTTTAGGATCATCTTCTCACAACACAAAACGCAGTGGCTGATGGCATTCACTTAATGACGGAGAGTAGCGACGTTTGCGAAGAGTTGTTATTGCTAACAGACAAGCAACACTGCGTGAAATAACCGAAGAATTCAATATGAGACGTATGGCGTATCATTGAGGAAAATGCGGCAAAATTTGGCTATAGTGGGCTATAGCTGCAGAAGACCGACTCGACTGCCTTTGCTTCATTTCGCTGAGCAATGAGAGATCCTACACAACATAAGGAGGTATCTCATGACTTTTGCCACCCCATTGTACTATTGTTCACTGAACTAATAAGCCGAAGCGATAAACTGCGTGTATTAAATTATCAGTGTAGTTATAATAGTCAACGCTGTTACTATCATTATTACTATTACCAGCTGGAATAGTGCGGAAATGCCGCTCTTTGTAATTGTTTAAAAAGTGAGAACTGCTTATTATTGGAACCCAACTTTGCATGGCCAGTCACTGAACTGTGCGTTACAATATTTAACGGTGATGGTTCGGGACGATGCGAGATTATCCATTCGAAGATTGCTAAGCATTGAGATTAAGTTGCACAGAAAATCAAACAGTTTCTTAAAATATGATTTATGCATTTCCATTGTTTTTAATTTTACATACAGTTCGGGGCCCTGAACATTTCTAGCCACCGGTGTTCTTACGTGGGAGCATTCTAAAAGATGTCAAAAACTCTCATTTTCTAAAATTCCTCTTATGAAACATAATTCAGAAATCAACTACCCTTGCATCTTCCCTATCTGTCCCCGCCCTTCTCCTCCGGCTCCACACATGCCCTTTCCCTGTCCCTCATCACTTCTCTACATGTCTCCCACCCATTCTACCCAAACCTGCTTTTACGGGTCTACAACGCATCGTTTCCAAGTTATGAGCTATTACAATGTGTGTTGCAATAATGTGTTTTTATATCACAATCTGCACCCTTCGGTTTCTTTCACCTTCAATCTATTTGATTTGACAAGACGAGAGTAATTCCCTATCCACCAGTAGCACATATACAGAGTTTTGTGTCAATGGTTTTTTATAAATCATGGTTATATAGTTATTTATAGGATTATTATTATTGTTATTTTTATTATTATCATCCCCCTAATTCAGGGATAAAGTTGTTATGAGTCGATTGAATATAAAATGTTCTCCGGGTTGCAACCCGCTTCCTCAGGAGGGGATCTATGGATTGTCGGTGTCTCTGCAATACTCTGAGCAAAATTTGGTTTATTCCCAATAAAACAATGTCTTGCACTCTCCAGTCTTTTGAATGACCTGGAGGTTTAGCCAAGTTCTTATACAAATTTTGCGGAACATATCCCAGAGCTCCGATGACTATTGGGGCGTCCCGTACTTTCACGCCCCACATTTCGCTGATTTCGATTTCCAAACTCTTGATATAACCCATTTCTCTGCCTCCTTGGTTACGTTTTGCAACATCTACAAGTAGACACTCTTTTTTCTTCAAATCCCTGATCACAATATCTAGTTTGTTGGCTCCTATCGAGTGATCAATTTGAATTTGCTGTATGTACAGTATTGTATACAGTCCAGCAGACGTCACCGGTTTTGGTTAGTGTTAGTTGTACTACTTGGGGCATGTGTTCGGAACTTCGAGGGCGGTACAGATCTGCCAGAGGAGGAAACTACACACTCTGTCGTGTCTTTAGAAGTATTCAGTTTTTGCTAGAATTGGACAAGCTGTGACTATATGATCAAAGGGTTCAACTTGTTCCTGGCAAATTAATATCTTCGGAAATTTTGGAAACCGCTTTATCATATTGACGTGTTCTCATCGTCTGATCTTGGGTAGCTATGAGAACTCCAATTCTTTCTTACGTCCTTCTCTTTTAAGTCATAATTGATTGGCCTTTATTAATCTGCATTTTGTCCTTTCTTTTTTAACATAGTCCACAGAGTGGAATTTATTATTATTATTGTTGTTGTTATTGTTATTATTGGTAGTAGTATTATCATCCCTCTAATTCACGACTAAAGACGTTATAGGTTAATTTACCTCTGCCACTGCGCGGCGGGCAGGCGCGCGCCGGCGGCGGGCGGCAGCAGGGAGGGGGGCGCCCAGTCGTCGGCGTCGTCCAGCGGCCCCCAGAGGCCGGGGGCGTGGCCGCGGGGCGCCAGCGCCGGCGCGCGCTGTGCGGCGTGCGTTGACGGCGCCGGCACGTCTCCGCTCGCCGTCGCGGCGGCGTGGGGCGGCGTCGCCGACGTCGCTTGCCACGCGCGCCCCTTCGAGAAGCTCTGGCCGCCAACGCGCGCCGTAAGGGACTTTGTGCACGCCGTAGCCGACAACACTATCGATCTTCTGCGTATGCGCACTTGTACTAAAGTGATGCGAAACTTGAACTGCGAGTGCCCAGATGATTGATAGTGCTTTAACGTTCGAGGGAGAACAAGCTCCCTATTGGGAAGTTTTTGCACGCCTTAACGGGCAACAATCGACTACGATCTCGATCTTCTGCGCATGCGCAAGTGCACAAATGTGATGCGAATGCATAGAAGATTGAAGCAAAAAATTCCAATTTTTAGGACGAGAAAAATTTATCGACTAGTCATCCCATTAGTGTGGTGCGCGTTTTCCTCGGAAAGTGGCGATGATTTCCCCCCGCTGGATGCAGAGATCCGACACCGACCTACACGTCGGAGAGCGGAGTTTTCTCCAACCAGAGGGCCACCGCCCCAACCGTGAGTTAACCTTTAAGATACGGAAGCCAACAAACGCCACGTACGATACACACCAGAACGAAACTTTCGGGAAAGTTCGTTAGTGACGCGGCATGAAAGAGATTTTGTACCTAACAGAATTTACTTCGAAATGCTTTATACTTTCAATCAAAACTGCCAGAACATAGGCCACAATTGAAACGCAGATAGCGTTTAATTAAGCTTGCAGGCGTTTGAAAAGTCCTTGGCGAATGTTTCGTGTTTTAAACGACCATGATCTCCCAAATGCGACGCTCGATAATGACGATTGGGTGATAAGATTGAACCGCGCGGTAGAACGGAGGAGACACAGGTGGGGGCAGCAAATAAAAGATACACCACTACTTCTACTGCTTAAGCAACTACATCCGCTGCAGGTAAAATGTTATGTCCAGTACACTGCTGATGGGAGGAAATCTAGGTATACGCTTTACCAATACATCATTCAGACGTCTAATGAGAAGTATTTTTGGTGCGATTTTAAATTTCGTCCATGTTAATTTTTTGTGATGTATATTTTTGTTTTTGGACAAATATGAACGATTTTGCTAAAAAGTGAGAAAAGGTGCACCGCACAAGATGGGGAGAAAATGACCTTGCCATCGTCCCCAAAACATTCGTCGAGTCAATCAAAGGTTTTTAAATCATTTCTCGCTCTTGGTCTATTGATACATTGATAAATAGATGTTGATGTCCATGGCCTGGAGTCGTGTAGATACACGAGTACAATTTGGCCTCATTTAATTAACACACGTTTAAAACTATAAACAACCCCTTCGTAGTCAGTTGAAAACCTTCCATGACTTGCAAACCGCTGTCGAGTCGTGGGTGTGCAGCGCTCAAAGTTTGCAGTTCCAGGAGGACTTAGCAAGGCTCACGCACTTAAGACAAAACTTCAAATATCTCAAAGTAGAATATGCGGAGACAGGGAACCCAACAGCTCAATACCTGAATGACGCTGTGGACGGTGGGCACCTGCGCGTAGCGGTCTGTGATCTCCGGTGCGGCCGGCGCGGGCAGCGAGGGCCGCTCGGCGCTCCAGCGCGTCCAGCCCGCGGGGCCTCGCGGCGCCGACAGCGCGGACCTCGCCCCCGCCCGCTCCTCCGCCTTCGTCAACGCCGCGGGCTCCCAATGGGCGGGGCAAGGCAGCGCCGACGCGGGCCTGCGCCCACCGCACAGCGCCAAAGGTTTAGGGGCAAAAGTCATGTCCTGGCCTTGGCCGACAGCAGTGACGCAGCCTCTCGACCATGGCATAAGAGGTTCGTATGGTTAGCACGAAGACATCCCTTCAGCGTATACACTGGTCTTTTTAACTTTTGGGGTGGGCTTTCTCATCGTCACACAAGATACTAGCACATTTGTAAGGAAAGAGTACAGTTATAATTTGCCTTGGCCAGCAATCGAACTCGGGGTTGCGCTGTGGAAAGCGAGTACGCTAACCAACGCGCCACCCACGAGGGTTAAAAGCAATATGGCGGATCAATCGAAATCAGGGCTTCTCAAATGGGCGGCCCAATTGGCGTGCTGTGACCCAGAGCTTATCTGCGGGCAACCGGAGAGGCCCATTGCCTGTGGAGTCAGCCAGGCAGGAGGGGCGGCGCGCTGGCTTTATCGTTAGTGAAAGCGAAGTGGAAACGGGCCACCATGGGCAGTATGATCCGAGTTACTGCAATACTGATGTAAAAGGCTTATATTTAAATTTCAATTCACTAGCACCTATACTGTTTGTAGTTTTTTTTGTTTTTTTCAAAATAAATATTCCCAGTCTATCCGGCTTGACTCAAAGCTCTACAGTTTTGAAAATCACTTACATTTTGGGGGTACTTTACACGAAGCCCGTAAGGCATTTTAAAAATTTTCTCAAAAAGGCTCCGAGTTTTTAAATTTCTTGAAAGAATGGAGTCAAATACACTTATAAAGTAGCCATAGGTCCGATTTTCACTGTTAACTTTGATATTACGTCAATTTCAAAAGTTTGTATCTTTTTCTGAGTCTTCTTTCAATTACTTTTTAATATTCATGATAATTCCGTAATTACTTTTTAATATTCATGATAGAGATTTTTATTTCAAAGCAAATTTGTTCTCCGTAATTACTTCTCTCATTAACAGCATGTACATGTTTTTAATACTATAGTAGTTTTCGCGCAAATTTGCTGGAAATATAGGCCATATTAAAAAATATAAAAAACTACTCAAAAACTTTGGTGGAGGCTGTACTAAATGAGCTCTAAAAGATATCACAAAAGTATTTTTCTCTATTTTTTTAATTACACAAACGTAAGTATTTTGAAATCTCTCTCAAGTCTCAAATATTTGTGTTACCGGCAATTTATATGCATAATTGCATATATGAGTACATGTGCTTTACATGTCTCATAAAGTTTCTCGAAAACTCAAAACTATTCTGTGAAAAGTAACTCGAAATTCCGCATTTTGAGTTATGGTCAAATGCCATTTTGTCAAACCTTTCCTACTTTACATTCGGGCATGTATGTAATGCGAATATCCAGAAGTTGGTATGTAGTGAAGCATACAGCAGGACTCCTATCGTTGTTAGTGAACAAGTAATATATTCACCTGCGTGACGCCACCGTGGGTGTCAGATGCTGTTGTGGGCTCCGAATATGTCCGACAGTGAAGCTCGAAGAGCTCCGTCTGCACAGCGACCTTAGGTCCACTTCCATCTCTCTGAAGACAAGCAGCATTCCTTGGATTTCACCATTCAGAAGCACAATCAGCATTTTGCTGAATAATAGATGTGCCTCGAAGAAAAAACATCATGGACATGGATATTGTTTGGCGATGCATAGGGAATTCGCGAGGTGGCAGGCGAGTGCGATAAATGAGTCAACTGTTGGCCGGCTATTGGCGCCGAACGCCTCCCACGCAACCGCGTTCCAAGAGTTTGTTTGATTCATTGGTGATTCCGGGCGCGTCATTCGTCACGTAAGTATAGTGCATTTTTTTCTAGGGAGGTGGCGGTGGTCTTCCTCCACTAGATGGCGAGATCCGGCGCCGACCTATCGTCGGCTACCGGAATTTCCCCAACCAGGTATCTCCCACCAACGGGGCCCCGCCCCAGCCGGGTCAAACTGTAGGCTCCCGGCATGTGTTAGCGTAAAGTATGTGTGTGTGAAAGTAATGGGTGAGGATACGACAAGGAAGGGGAAGGAGAGATCGCGCACAGTCTGTGGCCGGTTGTTGGAGCATTGCTCCGGCATTCGCGGTGTGTTGATCTGAAAAACCTCGGAAAACTTTCGATCAGAGCAGCCGGCCGCTAGAATTCTCCTCCAGACTGTGGCTGAATTCGACCTAACTATCAAGCTGCAGTCGTAAATCCTGGCAGGATCTTGTAGAGCCTGATATCACGCATTCTCTTTCCCGCTTCCCCGCGCCGGTTCAATCCCCTCCCCCACTCGTTTCAGAGTATCCGGGTAAACAGCCGAAATCGACAATGCGGAGAAGTCAGATGTGGATCGCTCGAGTAATGATAATGTGGCCTGTAACCACATTGAAGGTTTTAGTTGTGTCCCTTGAGGCCTTGACAATACAAACTCCTGTCGCAGCGCCCACCTGAATCGCCGGCAGCCGCAGCGGCAGCAGGCGGCGGCGATGGCGACAGCGGAGGTCTGCGGGCGCGAGGCGTGCGCGGCCAGCGGCGGCGGAGGCTGCGCGGGAGGCGGCGGGTGGGCGGCCGCGGGGAAGGGCGGGGAGGAGGCGGCGCGGCGCGGGGCGGGCGCGAAGGGCGAGAAGTTGGGCGGGGGCAGGGCGGGGTGCTGCGCGTGCGCTGCCCGTCGCAGCGTCACCGACACCGGTGGCGGAGACTGCACGCGCCGGGCGCCCTGCGCACACGAGAAACTCTCAAATAAATAAATAAATAAATAAGCAAACAAAACAAGGATACGTTTTGAAACGATGATGCAATAATTAGTATTAATTCAAGAGTGTGATATTACGATACGAGCGAGGAACGAGCGAGTATCTTCAACTTCACAAATGTGTTAACACACATTAAATTAAGATTCATACGGTACTTTTTCTACAACTTACGGTAACTTTTATAAGGTAAAATTTTTCATCGCATCGTTTCGTCACAGTTGACATGCAGGATTCACCCAAGGCCACCTGGCGGACAACTCTCTACACTACCTGGCCACCCAAATTGAAATTACGATCCAATTTGTTTCAAATAATATTCCTCGTACAAAATCGCTAATAATAAAATAAATTAAAACTGACAAGCGTAATATAATATTAGCTTCAATTTTAATGTACACAATCGAATGAAACATTTACTAGATACATTCTTCCTCATAAATTGTCAATACTTGGTTTGTAAACTTCTCTGCAGGGCCTTCGCGCACCGGTTTGCCGCGCTGATGCAAGTACATTTAGCCGCTTTTAGAAGAAATACTTTAATTATATACTATTAATAGTAGAAAAGTTTACTAAAGTACAATTACAGATTTAGTAAATAAATAATATTTAAGTACAATATAAAATAAGGCACTTCTCGAACTCAAAGTTGCAAATGTTATTATGATACTTTCTAAATAAATATTGTTTAACTTCCAATTGATATCGCAGCCAGATCTATTAATATTTCTTGTGACATGGTTGAACGTAGGAAGTTTTTAGACAAATAGTTTTCAATTTTGAAAATATTTCTCCGGCGGCTACTGTAACTAGCAAAGTTAATAAAACTTGTAATATCACAGTAATATTAGGGAATTCTAATTTTTCAATTGGTAATGATTTTGATTTGAGAAGTTTCGTGATTATATTTACTTCATCTGTAAGTGTAAGTTCTATTGCTTTTATATCTTGCGGAACCGAGAAAAATAGAAGTATTTTGCTGGAATTTGTCATTAGTGTTTTAATAAATGGAAAATTAATATTAGTTCAAACGAATACAACAAACAAATTGTGCAAGTGAGCTCAGTTTAATTTGTTTATTGATAACGGAGAATGAAATGTTATTTCCCATAGTAGCGAAAATCTATTGGTCGTACTATAAAACGGTGTCCAACAAAACGCTATATCTAAAAAACCATTTCATCTATAAAGCCATAGCTCCAAATAAGTTTCTTCGAGATATGTGGTACTCGGTATACATAATTGCATCAAAATCTGGGATGGAATCGCGGGGTACTTTTCTAAAATTTGCTTCCAAGGACCATTTTTATACCTCCTGAGCAATTTTTTTCTTCAAATTTTCAAACAGTGCACCCTAACTCAGAAACGGCACGAGACATCAAAAAGTGTGTAAGGACATTTCTGGGTAAAAATTATATTTTCCGCCATTTTTAGTAGGATCTAAAGCTAAGCCCGACCATATTTGGTGTCACCCTGCATCTTTACAATACGGGTACTGACATAATTAAGACTCAAAAGTAAAAGCTCGTCCGAAAGTAGCGTTTTTTATTTTATCTTAGAAAAAAAATAGAAAAATATTGTGGCTATTTTTGAGAATTGTTTTTTGTTTTAAATGACAGTAACTTCAAACAGGAATTATAAGAAAACTACTCATTTTTTAAAAAGAAATGTATATGACTTCACTTAATGATCTAGTTTTTAGAACTGATTTAATCGAAGACAAAAATCTCTACCATCAATATTGTACTTTTGTAATGTTATTTTTTTGCAATTTTCGAAAATACTGAGAGTTTGATTTTGCAATGCGCACCGGTTGCGAAAATGGGATCACTACAATTTTTTAGCATTCCTTTGCAATATACGAAGGAAAATGGTGTCGTTTTTGAGAAAATAGTTGTTGGAAAATATATCGGCAATATCAAATCTCGGCAAGCAGGCGCTGGGTATCCAGATGTGATGTTCGTAACATTTTATAATAAGTTTAATTTACGCCACAACTAAGAACACACAATCACCGGTTTTTATCAAGACAGATATTCACAGGCACCATATCTTCATATTTTGAAAACACTTTTGCGAATATATACTTTTCTTACTACTGATTGACCTGCCTGGGGTGGAGCAGCCAAAAGTAACGTAGATAAAATATAAATTCTACAAAATAAAATTTTAAGGTGTATCATTAAACTCCCTTGGAACGTTTCAAATAAACAAACCAGTACTGCAAATAGAAAACATAAACATTTATATTAGAATATTATCTGATTTTTTTTCATAACTGGGTAAAAGCGGATTGTACTGGAAACTCTGTCTTCTTTTCCTTTGTGTCTTTCAACGTTGGGATTACCATTTGACATAGTCCTTGTTTTGCGCCTTGAGTTTTACTTTGCTTGTTGTTAGTCCATTCCTTTGACAAACATGTGTTATATAACCTTCTCAGGTTCCCCTGAGTCTACCAGGAAGTTTTTCCCTATCTGGCTTCGTCTGTAACATCTGTTTCGGATTCCTGTTCTCTTTCATTCCATTCACATGTTTGAACCATTTTAGCACATTCTTTTCAGTAGTTTTCATAAGTGGAGTAACTTTTAATTCAGCCCTGATAGTATCATTTCTTATTATGTCTTTTATAGTTATCTATGTCGCTATGTTAACTCTACGTCGCTCAGCAGAAATCATAAAAATCAATTTAAGTTACCCAAAGGAAAAACTATGACCACCATAGATACCCTTCAATAAACCACAAATTAAAAATAAAGTCGCTGTAGTAAACACTCGAGCATCTCATTGAGTAATAGCGCTTTACACATTCAAAATCAAAGATGTCCAACTTCTTAATAAAGACAAAATCATCAAAAGTAAGAGAGGGCGTCGCTGAAAATGTACTCCCCACCTGCTTATGCCCAATCCCAGTTTTTGTAACATTGCATGGCAAAACTGTAAAATTTGTATGATTGGCTACATAGTAATTATATATGTTAAAAAAGAAAACATATGAGGAGAAGCATTTAATCAGTTTAATTTACAAGTTACCGCGCAACCTCATCCTACAAATAGCTTGAATGTAAACTACGCCAACTTTTAAGCATTGCGTTTTCAAAATGAGTTGATTGTTGAAAGTTTTAAATTAAAAACATAATTACTGGAAAGGAGAGTAAATGAGTAGTAGGGATTTTGAATGCCAAGAAAATGTCTGCAGAATATACTTCTTCCTTACACGTCACATACCGTTTTTAATTATATTTTACGAGAAATAAATTCAGTTCGATTTATATATCAAACTGCTTTCACCTCTTGTTCCTTCACATTCAACTTATTTTTTTTATACACTCTGCTCGTAATACCAAATAATGCACTGATATGGCGATACGACAATAATTTATCCTTGTGATCTTTATTCCTCAATGCCTACATTGTATATCTATGTAATAAAAGTTCTTATAATTGATATACATTTGAATATATAGTTTCAATAAACGCATTAAATTATAAATATTAATTTCCATAATTTTGCCCTTTTCGCATATTTAGGCCTGTGATGCATGTGATTCTCAACTCCAATCATAAAGAATCTTAAACTTATATTCAGGTTGATAATACACTACAGACTACTCTTTAACCTAAAATGTATGAACCAACATAACCAAAAAATGATTATACTGGAATAAGTGGAAAATAAATGCATTACATTCATACGCAAAGAAAATATTTACCTGCATTATCGCTCGTGCATATGCCATTTCGAATTTTTTGTTACACAGCCATAAATATGTGCGTCTGAGAGATATAAATACAAAGAACCCACATCGTCATGTGTCACATTGTTGAGGTAAACGCTCAGAAATCGAATTAAATCGATATGATAACTTCTCCCACATAATCTTTAATAATTTAAATGTCGAATATTTATTTTCGTCCAAAAAATAAATAAAAAATTAACGCGAAGACAAATCAATCTTATACAGTTTAACTTCTATTGTTTCCAAAATTAATACCGCACAACCGTCTAATGTCGTTGCCAAATAATACCATTTCCCAAAACCCTTAGGAATATTTGTTTGTTTCTTTTACTTTCTCTAGAGTTTAAGGTTTGTTATAGATAGCGCTTTAATGTGAGCGTGTGTTTGTGAGTGTGTGCGAACGTGTGTGTTTGTGTGAGTGTAGTCGTGTGAGTGCATGAGTGTGTATTTGAGGGTATGTGTGAGTGTGAGCATGTATGTGTATGTTTGAGCGTGTGCGTGTAATTGTGTGCATGTAAGTTTATTTGTGTGTATGTGAGTTTGTGTGCCTGTGTATGAGTGGAAAGTGTGTGATTTTGTGTGTGCAACACAAAGTGCACATATTTAAATGAATAGCCAAATATAAGCATTGATACAAGCAATACAAGCATTGATATGGGATCCAAGCGATACCATGAGCAAATAAGTAAAAGTGCAAGGTGCTCTTCATTGGGCTTGCCCCCACTGGAGCAATAGGAACCGCGGGAGACCCTGGTAGGTCCTTTAATCGCCTAAGATAGCAACTGGGAAGAGGATAGGCAAAGCCGCAAAGCAAGCCTAGGAACAAGCGAATAGGAAATTGGTATGAAAAAGTCTGACCCACTCTGTAGCACCACTAGCTGAAATGTCTCACTACTCTACATGCTTGCGAAGTAAAGAGAAAATACATATAATGCTGTAGCGGACGTATTGAAATGCTGTAGTGAGAAGAGAGGATTTTCCCTCAGAAAAAGTGTACTGTTGTGAGGCTCTGACTCCGAAAAATGGATAAATCTTGTTCATGTCCTTAGTAAATTACTATCTCTAACACGTTGGGTGTCCCTCGTTGTATATTCCCCGATCGATTTGGCCGAACTCGCAGCCCTGCGGATTTGGAATGGATATTTTGATTTTGGGAAGTACTTTTCATAGATCCTCAACATTTTCACATGTTTCTCAAAAATGGCTCCGAATATTTAGATTAATTTGTTTACGTCACAACTCGTCGAATACAGCAATGTACGCGTATAAAATGGCGTAGGTTCCATTTCCGGGGATCTTTCCGTAAGTTCGAAATTTTTAAAACTACAATCTTGAACTACAATTTTTTTTTCGTTAGGAAACCTATTCTAAAAACTACGTCTTTCAATAAGGCATCGTACATTGTTTTGAAAATACAACCAGTTTTTGCGTTTTTAAGGCAATTTATAAAAAATTCTGAAAATGCTCCAATTTTTTTTCTTTTCATTCGGTTAGAGCAATGTGCTTAATGAATGGGGCAGCTATCACTTTTACTAAACTCACTGAATTTTCAAAAATGGCAAAATTTTGCCAATAATCCGAGAAAGTTCCTACTGCTGAGAAAGTGTCACTAGTTCTTTGTGCAGTATAGTTGTCAATCTTCCGCCCTCTCTCAATAAATCAACGCGAGGGAAGATAATGATTCAATGCACTTTTAAAAAGAAGACATTATGTTAATAATCTGAACTTCCTTTGCCCGGACATTAGCTACGGAACGTACTCTGAATAAAGAACCGGTGACAGAAGATTATTTACATGCGCCCAGCACCCGTACAAACAAGAGGTAGCGAGTACCGCTTGTGGCGACAAACAACTGCCAACTGCTGTAGACTTCGGACGTGGAGACGTGCACCGACGCACGCCGGCTATCCATCGCATTACAAGTAAGTTAAGTACCATTCACTTGTTCAAGTAATTTATCATTCCAAAACATTTAATTGCTCAATTAAATATCTCTAATATTTAATTGCGTGAACCCAGGGAGGCATTGGTGCTGGAGCACCATTCAGGAACTGCTTTGTGGGAAACTGTTCTGTTGCTTTTTGGCACGTTGCCGTCTGCTATAACACAAATCAAATGTTCCGGCCCTAGAAAATTTACGACGCGCCGCTACGCTTACATAATAAACATTATAGAGTCCAGTCAAAATACGATACAATGTAGCTCATATTTGAATTAAATTGGATGTTTTCGTCAAGTGTGTTTTAGACTTGTTTAGCGGTATTTAGAGAGAGTACTATCAAAAGTTCAGATGAACTGGAAGTAAGCTTGAGCCAGAAACTCGAAAACTAGGAGGGAAAAAACGAGCTCAAAATTGATATTAGAAGTGGATGAGGCTGAACATCTTGCCCTTTTCTAATCCTGCATGCTTGTTTGACGGATTAGGAATGGTTCAATCCACTTTCAAACTCTTCGCCAAGAAAAAACATTGCACAGATTGGGATAAAGGTCTTCTAGAGAGTTGAATTTTGGTAAACATTCTGATAGAAAGCGAGCTCTTCAATGGTGCAAACGAAGAGTGGTGCAGTCATGTTTACGTCGCAAACCACTCAAGAGAACGGTAGGTGATAACACTGAAACATAACCATAAGGGAAATTAATGACATCATCTCAAGTCTCGTCGGTGCACAAAGCTTTACTGTCACCCTACAGATGAATAGAACAAAAGTGCACATATTTATTGATTTATCCTCATACTATAACGTGAGTAAAATTTAAAATTTAGGGTGTGAACTCTTCCCTGTTCTATTCTTCGATTTTACTGACCGCCGTGTGAACCGAGGCCTCACTCGCTCGGAAAATAGCACCATCAGCACTACTGTAAAATGGTCGCACTGTATCGGTACCTATTAAACGATGTATTCACAATAAAATCAAAAGGAACACAGTTTATCGAAATGTGGAATTTTTATTCTAAGAGACCCTCTAAGCACATTTCAATCGAAAAGTAGTGGCGCTACAGAAGCACATTCTGTCTCGTAATAATGGAAACTATTACGTACTGACACATCAGCCTTCATTTGAGATACTCGTAATCAAAGTCCCAAAGCCGGTTCGAAAATATAAATCTAAAATTGATTGAAAATTCCAAAAACTACATAAAAATAACTTCTTGAATGAATGCATTGTTCTATTCTTACAAGAAATTTAAAGAAAACAACAAGGCATGTTTATTCCCCCTAGCATTCGAGATTTGTGAGTGACAAGTGAAAGCTCTAGCAACTGAGGCATCTCTGACACCGTGAACACCCTTAAAGTTCACTGAGCTTTAATGAATTTACGTAATGACCTTTAATCCCCCACGTAAAAACTATTTTCAAGAAAGTTAACATGAAATGATTTGAAAATCTAACGTTGAGGAAGACAACATTTAGTCTCTAACTTCAATATTAAAGGGGGTAAAAGGAATTGGAAAAAAAAATAAACTTTCGCAATTTTCAAAATTCCATAAGTGTTAATGAAAATAGAACATCTCTTCATTGAGCTTCAATTCTCTCTCTTCATTGAGCTTGGAATCTTACCACTGCCTTGCCTATTTATTTACAAATCTGTAATATTTGTCAAAAGTGACTTAACGGTGGAAACATATTTTCATGCAATATTGATATTTATAATTACAACACACGTCATAGAAATAACGTTCATCAAGTGTCAGTATCAACAGTTCACTATCAGAAATCCACACACAATACATGTACGTTACTTTACAACGCATTGCCAGATGACATTAAACAATTGAAGTCACAAATTTAAGTTAAAAGAAAAATAGTTTCTGCTGCATAACTATTTCTATGTAATTAGAGACTATCCTAATTATCAAAAAGAAAAATAATATTTATTTTAATCAAACAGTGATTATTTATATATATATATTGAATTAGTTTACATTTGTATTGCATTTTTTTAAAGACTTAATATGTTTGTAACAAATAATGTATTTCAGCTTCCTGGTCAATGACCCCCATCTCGATCAGGTTTTTGTTCAGTTTCACTGACCCATTGAGCAAATGCTGAAATAGCCCCTTGCTTTGCTTCTGAACGCAAATGTAGCTTCACTATGCGCAGGTTTTGTTAAACTGTCCTTTTGCCTGTAATGGTAGGAGTAGAGGTAAGGGCGAGCAACTATTTTGTTAGCAATGCAGAAAAATAATACCTGCAATTCGTTAACCGAGGCAAATAAGTTTTCTATAACTCGGGAACGAAAATGTCTAGTTTTTTTTCAAATATTGTAATCTCGCGCTTTTTAAATTTATTTTTATTTATATATTTTAAACTTTCACTCATATTTCAACTATTTATAGTTAAAATGACAGGAAGAGATTCTGAAACTCAAGAAAACGAGCGCAGATGTCTTCTCCCCCATAAGTCACATAGTTGTTTTAACTAAATAAATCTAAATTTAAAACCTATGTCTTATAATTCAGGAAACCTTACTCTCTTTGAGCAAAACATTTGAATACTTTTTAGTTTTAGGAAAGTAAAGTACCAAATAAAATTAAAATATCCATTTCCAATTCGCAGGACCTCGAGTGCAGCTAGATCGATGAGGAATGTCAATAGTGGCTCATGCACTTTCCTTAAGAGGAGGAAAGACAAAGAAGTCGTTTGCGTATTGTTCTTCAAACCAAACATACAATAAATGAGATAAAGTGTTTTGTTACGCGATGGGAAACGAGAGAAAGATTACGATTCGGTTTGCCCGTTCACTTGGCCAGCTCGCGTAGTGAGATAACACCGCGCTGCTCTGCGGACGCGTCCTTACCCTTTTTACTTTCTCGTATACTACTTACCTAGAATTGAGAAAATATTGAAATGTTGGACCAAAAAGTGATGTTTTTGACAGAAACGTCGTTTTGTGCGCCCTGGCTACGAAAAGTCGGTAATTCTTGCTCCTATAAGTAGTAAATGGCTTTCCGTATAACGTTATCTACTCAGTATTCACATTTTGTGAGCTCATTATACCGAAACTAGTGGTGCTATAATAGTAGGCTACATTCCTTCTCGTAGTATTATTGGTAATAGTTCAGGCGCGGATCCAAGGGGAGGAATATGAGAGAAATCCCACCACCCCTAAAATTTTTCCATAACTATTAATTTTGTCACGACACTTTCAAGCAGATATATTTTCGGATAATCATTAAAACGAATTAAATCGTATTGCAGCTTGAGATGAGTGTAGCTTGCGACATTTTACAAAATCTGCAATACGACACATTCGACCAAAACATCTTTGATTTCCCCTCCCAAAATTTGTCTCTAGATTTGCCCCTCTAATAGTTACACAATA
The DNA here is from genome assembly GCA_017312745.1 of Gryllus bimaculatus. Classification (NCBI taxonomy): domain Eukaryota; kingdom Metazoa; phylum Arthropoda; class Insecta; order Orthoptera; family Gryllidae; genus Gryllus; species Gryllus bimaculatus. The sequence goes on from BOPP01000095.1 coordinate 1,365,430, forward strand.
TTGTTATTCTAGCTGAATCTGTGTCAATGTTCTCAACCCAGTAAACATAGTTTAAAATGTGAATGTAGCTTCATCCTGAATAACAACTTCGAAGAGTTAGCCCCTGAACTGTATGTTCAAGACATAAGAGGCTTATATCGAAGCTTATATTGACGCGTCAATTTAATTTTGCACAGACTCGGTTCTGACCCCAATGCATGCCACGGTTGGGAATACCCGGAAGAACTAAACCTCCAAAATTCAAGGGATCTCGGTTTTAAAGCATATTGCGTTTTTTAACCAAAGAAACAAGTCGAGCTCCACTCGCCGCCCCCCCCCCTCCCATATTCCCACTGCACGATCTCTGCAATTCTCAAATTCATATTCCCGCAACTTCCTCCTGCGTTTTACCCATGTTTCCATAAGCTTCCTCTTATTTCCCAGCATGCACCATTCTTTCCCAAAGATCCTCAAAGATGTTAATTGTGTTCCGTTGCACGTTGTCCTCATATCCCACCCCCCGCCACTATACGTCTTCTATTCCCCTTTCCCCGCATGCTCCTCACGTTTTTCACCGCATGTCCCCGGAGCTGTTAATCTAGAAATTAAACTGCAAATTCAAAAATTTAATTGTAGTGTTTTACCGTTAAATACTATTGCAAACGACAACAGTTAGTTCAGTGTCTCCCCCGCCAAATGGAATCGGAAATTCTTAAAAACGAGAGCACCCAAAGATTTTTCGCGCAAGTTTGCTATCATCAAAAAAATTACTTTTTGAGGAAATTGGTTCACACTGAAACCAAATTTCCAGTGGTTCTGGTTACCCGTGTTCGGGGTGAGGGAAACTTCCGGAAATGAATTAGAACGGTCAAGAAAGGTCTCATTTTGTACAACACACATCAAAACACCTCATTGTGTCCCGTCCAATCACGAAAACTAGGTTCTAAGGCCTTAGGACGCACCGTTTCTGGCTCATCCACGATAGTAATGTGACGCAGCATGTGTGTTGTGGCTTCCATTTATTTTATTTTATTGAAATAAATTTTTTTTTAAAAAAAACAGAACAAATACATTTCAGTAAAGGTCATATTTTTTTTTTATTTATTAGTTATTATTTTAAAACATTCTATGTTACTTTCGTTTCCGAATCCCACACAAACAAATGTGACAATTATAAATCGTATATACATGACATTCTTATTTGTAACTTGTACAATACACAATAACGATGATTGTTTTTGTCAACAAGTTCTTTAGAATGAATTTTAGTTTTTTGAATTGAAATACCCAAATAAGGGGGCTGCGATATTTTCGTCCTCCCAGGCGGCTGAGACCCATGCTACGCCACTGCTCAAATTACAAAACCCACTTGTCCCACAACTTGCTTCTAATTATGTACTGAATATTTTGTTTTAGTATCTCTCACAAATTAAATAGGATGTCAACACACAGTGTTGTGAAGAACATCACAACATTGTTCTTCATCATGCAACACTTCAATCTATTCACAACACTTCAATTATTTGTTCAACTTCATGTATATTTTAGATTTAGATTTATTTAGTCAAAAACCAGTAATTGTTATTTTCCTTGTTGCAGGCATGTACTTCATGCTGAAACAAATAATTTTTCTGGGCGCAGTTTTCTCAAGCCTTGCTGCAAATGAAACATCATCAAACTCCACTCCAATGGCAAAACCACCCTTCAAGGACATCAACAAATATAATCCATTTCTTATTTTCTTTGCAGACTACCTCAGACAAGCTACCATTTTCACAACTACAGTTGACTTCACAATTCCCTTATTTTCCTTTAAATTTCCAACAAAAGAAAATCCTGATCCCACAGCTTTAGTGAAGCAAAATTTAGTTGGTCAGTTTATATACTTTGCCGTAGTTCTTTTTTCTTTTGTAGCATCTATTGCTTTACCAGCCAAGTTAAATCATGGCAAACCACAAACACGATATCTGCAAGTACATAATGAGTATTACAAAGATACAACATAATCCATTCAAGTTTTTGTGGTGTAGAAAATATATTTATAAAAATATCCATAATTCAAATGATCATAACTTCCACAATTTTCATCCAAAAGACTAAATCCATCCCCCAAAGATAAAAGTGTTTTTTATAATGTAAAAATTAAGTGAAAAATGAAATCACCTCTTCTGCATCGCCTATTCCAACACAAAACAAAATAATGTTATTAATTTTTAAAAACATTAATTCCACTAGCTAGTGATGAGGTTTGAAAGTATGAATGATTACTTTAAAATTTTTCACTTTAAAACTATGGATGATCATTGGAACATTGGATGATTTTTTCAAAAGTGAAATCTTATTTTTATAAAGAGCATATTTACCAGTTTTCAGATGTAATTTGCATTGAAGTCTATCCTGCAAATCCTCAGAATTAAATCTGTATCAAGGAACAAAAGGACTATCTTTTCTGAATCAAGGTTTCTGTAATTATCTGTGGATCAATTTGTATCAAAAAAGCCTGTGTACAAAATATTAATTTGTTACGTATAATTTTCAGTTTTTCTGTAATGCATACTTATTTGCTAACAGTAAAGTTTTTTATAAACTATAAATTAAAACCAATCATTTTATTTTTCTTTCTTTGGTGTGTGGCCTAAAGAAATTCAAAAACCAATAGTCTTAATCAATCAGTTTAAGAATATTGGAAATTTTCTAAAAAAATTTCAGTTACACATACCTGAGGACAATGACAAACATCATTAACACGTTGTACAATACAAAAATAAGAACTGAATTATAAGTGAAAAAAATCATACTATATAAGTTTTAAAAGTTTTATAATAAGGATAAACTGTCTGCAAAAAATTGGGTCTATAATTTATAAAAATTATAACTGTGAGTTATAATACTGTTTTGGTCTCTGATCTTTCACTTTCAATACAGATAGGCCTATTTAAAATTAAAGATCAACTTGATGTTATCCAAAGAAATTCAAGTGTAATAATCAAAAATTAAATAGCTTAGTGCCAAATTTCAGAGATGACAAAATGAAAAGAAATGTTTTTGGAATAAACTGTTATCATAAACTTTACTTTTCAATTAAAAATAACATTCTAAGTTAAAAATACAATTGTCTTCGAAGTAAATGTTGCAAGTAATTACTTCTTAATCTCTTTTTGGAGCTGCTCTGGAGAGCCCCTTCATTTTCAAAATATATCTCTTTTGCTTCAATTTTTCAGACACCATTTGCGAGGAAAAATCATCACTATTAGCCTTTAGGGATGATGTTATTTGCAAACCATTTGAACATAAACATGTATCACAAGTATTTATATTATCAAAGATTTTGTATTGAATTATTTTGCTTAGATATTGTGTTGAATCCTAATGTTTTCAGTAATATTGTGCATCTTTTGTGATAAACCCATTCATGACCAGCGTACTCATTTGAGTATGCACATTTCCGATCAACTCAAATTTGCTTCAGATGCATTAATTTCAGAATTTTATTTCTCCAATAGACATAGATATCCTAAAGGAAACAAATAAGGACATTTTGTATTCTTGCATGCTAGATGACAATTTAGCTGAGCTCGCTAAAGCATTGTATGCTCCTGACCAGGGTGTTCTCATGACTTGATTCGTATTATTTAATCTTTTTCTAAAACTGTGCTTAGCAACTATATGCTGTGATTATGTCAGAGGGAGAGGCAGGTAAGGTGTAAAGCAAATTTTCTTGGTCTGCATCAAAGTTGGCAGAGTATATGCAGCTACGATCTAATGGTTTTGCTACTTCTGGAAGAAGAGATGCACACAAAATAATATTGGGTATTAATAGATTGATATGATCTGTCCATTAGGTGTTTGGGAATAGTGTTGCATTTGTGCATTTTGCATCAAGATTTCTTTTGAGCGATTACCAGTTTTATAAATAAATTATTCAAATTTTTTATTCTGTGGTGTACAGAAAGAACAGTTCAATCTCAGGGGAACGTTTTTTTCCATTGTAAAGGGTTTCTGCTATAAGATGTGGAGAGTATCGCTCTATGAGGTAAATGATATACCAAATTTATGTAATGTCAATGTCATAAAGTTTATTTTAGAGTATAACCTGCATTGTAAATTGTAAATACATAAAATGAAATCTTACATCAGACTGATAAATTACCCTCTTGATTTGATTTGATTCGAAAAGTATCTTGAGCATACATAGCTCTAATTTTCAAGTGATCACACAAATGCAGTCTTGGCCTCTCAAAAAAAACCATGACTACTTTTGAAAATAGAAAAGCATTTTAAGGAAGTTATAGTGAAGGCAAAAGACAATGATAAATAATCAGGATATTCTGAATGCACATATCAAATCTAAAGCAATGTGGAATACCTTTAAAAATGTGATCACATCAAATCACAAATATGAAACTTAGTAAAGAATGTTGTTTCAGGGTAGCCACTCCATTCCTGAAACAAATTTTCCTGACTATTCCTGTTTTCCAGTGCATTTTTAAAACCAAATTTCCTGATGAAATTTGTAATTTCTCACTATCTTAAAGAAAATATTAAAGCCAGCCTCATACCAATACATCAACTTTCATGGCAAAGTACAAATTAACAATATTTTCTCAACAAATAGAAATCAATCAAAAAATAATGCTGTACAATATTTAAGGAATAACGTCCATATTTATACCCCTCTCCAAATTTTTCCATCTTCTAATGATTCTTCCAAACATTCCCTGCTTTTTCTTTTAATTTCAGAAAGTGCCCACGTTGTGTTTTAAAGGATAATGACAAAAAGAATCTAGCAAAAGACAACAGTCTCTACATCCAACAATTTTTAAAATTGCAGTTATCTCATGGAGGGTCTAAAGCCGCAAAATTTAACAAAAGACATTTTCCCACAAAATGTGTACACAAGTTTCTTTCCAAACTTGTTCCAAATCTTTATAATGGACAGTACAGCAAACAATTAACATTCAGCTGGTTTAGAAGTATTTTATTAAAAATATATGCACTTGCCTTTATACACCTGTAAACTCACATATACAATGCTTATTTATGCACAGAAATATTACCAAATATTTACAAAACACCAAAAATTGAAGCAACTTTTAAAAAACGCAACTAAAATGATTGGTTGATTTCTCTTGCAGTTTTTCAAAAATATTAGAGGTCTCTCTAAAAATGAATGAAAATGTTACCAAGGAAAAACAAAGAAGTCATTTGTCGCGTAAATGTAGTGATGGAGTTTATCGCAGGTGATCCTCCGCCACTGGTGTCCTCTGTTGGATAGCGAGATCCGGAGCTGATATTTCCCTCCAGCGGGACACCACCCCCGGTTGGGCAAGCTCTAAACTTCTGACATGTGTGATAGTGTAGTGCATGTAAGTGTAGTGTATGTGCATAAGGGGTGAGGATAGGTGGAGGAGGAGCAAGGAAAGATTGTGCATGATCCATGGTCTGTTTGTTATGATATTGCTCCAGCATTTGCCTGGTGGTGATCAGAGAAACCTTGGAAAACTACCAATCAAAGCAGCTGACCTCTAGAATTCTCTTCCAGACCTCTTCGAGTCAAGCTAGTGTCGAAAATCCAGCCACCATCAGAACTCAAATCCTAAGACCTCCAGGTCAGCGGCACTGCAGTAACATCAATTAATGTCTTGGGTCAGCTATGCTGGTTTTATTATTATGAATTGTAATGAAGTGAAGAATAAATACAAAGCTATGTAACAATTGTACTGAAGCTAAGGATGTGATGCCAAACATTTTCAATTTATTACTTGATTGTTATGTTCAGGGTAGTACTATCCACATGCAGTGGGTAGTACTACTCACCTGAAAATATTCCACATGGATAATAATTTAAAATTTTGACAAAAATTGGGGAGAAAATTCAATTTAACACCATTATTTCCACCATCAAATAGGTGAAAAAAAATATTTTTGAAATTGACCAAAACTTTCAATATTCAGACTTTGCAAGCAATGCGCAGTTGTGACCTAGCACAGTATGTTGACATTCCGTTCCTTGTCTAACACACAACCAATTTCTGGTGAGCTGGCAGTATCCCATTGAATCCAAAAGAACAGCACAATCCCTAATACTCGAAAAAGATCTTATAATATCTTTGGAATTTGCATTTTTCTTTTAATGATATTCAATATTCAAGATATTGCAGCATGTGAAATCATTTTGAAAACAAAGTGTCCAATTGGCGCTCTCTCTTGAGTCTGGCAACTCCCAGGTATTGCACAATGCTCCTGCCTATTACTGGGTTTACTGCATTTACTCATTACACCTTCACTTTAACACAACTGAACATATGGCCTTAGATGGCAACCAAATGGGTGGGGAGAGGGTCTTGTGGCCAAACACTTTGGAGCACTGCGCGGCAACCGAGGCAGCCCGAGAGGAATACCAATATTCTGTCTTCATCCGGCTCTAGCTGCAATTTAATTTTACGAATTTGCACTTGGAGGGGATTGCGATGATAATGGTTTTGTTGTTTACCTTTAATTTTATCAGAAGTGATAACGCCTTTTGTATAATCTGCAACTAGTTTATAATGTTATGCATCACTTGAAGTTGAAATAATTTGATTGAAGAATATCCTTTACTTAAAACATAGTGTTCTGTTAGGGTGCATGATTTGTCTATGGGTCAATAGACACATCAATTTAAGTCTGTTTCTTTGGGACCAACTGACAGAGCATTTGCCTTCATCACAACCCTGATCCATGGTTATGAATATTATTTTATGTTATGTATGCATGTGTTATCTGAATTTTGAATACACTTGTTGGTCTCACTTTGTAAATTGTTTTAATAGTAAAAATAGCTGCATACCGGAACCAAATTACAAACAAGATCAATCATTTTGTACTATTCTAAGTTACACTTAGTGTGTTACTGTAAGTTTAGAGATGTAAACCTTGTGGGTGGGTAAAATTTTAATATTGCGAAGTGTTGAGATTAATTTGCACCAAATATAAAATATTTAATTTACTTTTACACAGATTTCAGGATTCTGGTAGTTCCCCTGATTACGTATGCCATGAACTGGGAAACCTCTATGACACCTAATTTTTGTGGAAAACATAAGAAAATATAAATCGGGTCTCACCTACTTATTGTACCTCCTCAAGATTCTAAATAGCTAGAGTATCCAGAAGAATTGTAATTCCCCAAAGAAAAAAAGAAGATACCAAAAGACGTTTTCCAAATTGTTGGCACTATTATAGGTCACAATTTTTAATTGTTTCAGAATCCAGAATATACAAAACTTTATTGATGTATTACAAAGAGGTGAGGATTTTCTTTATACAGTTGCGTATTGTATAATTCAGGCAAGTGGCAGCCCACACTCAAATCCAATGTGCCGATTCATGAACACACAAGTTCACACATAAGCTGTTTCACAGAACACCACCTGAAATAGCCAACTATTAATGTCCTCAAACAAACACCATCTGACATCAAAGCAACCCACCTGTTATTTTCAGTACATTTGCCACTTAAGAGCAAAGTGGATGATACATGCTGGTGGAGTACAGTATTAAAGGAATGAGGAGAATTTTTTATAGAAGACAACTGTTTTTGTAATTAATATAAAATAAAACTGTGTAATTCATTTAATATAATATTGTTTGTAAATAACATGAAGATAATTAGGTGTCTTATATACACTGCATTATGTACATATGTAAAGTACTAAGGCATTAGACAATGTAAACACAAGTTACATAATACCTGTGCTAAACTGTTACACCCACTTCACCTAAAATATCTGATAATCTACTAAGGTGGATGTTAATAGCACCATAATCTGCATCGGGCATACTTCTATGAATAAGCTGGAAAGCATTCATGTACTCAAGTTCTGAAAACTGTGGTCCTTTCTCCATAACATTATTGAGTATTTCCTAGAAAACAAACACGTGTTAAAGTAAGTAGATCTACCTCTGAACAAGTTTACAGTGTAACAGTGATCTTTTGTTATAATAACATTTGAACTATGAATTAGAAAACACGTGAAGAACTAATATTTTCACTTCACTTACTTCTGGTGTCAAGTAGAACAATTCAAAATAATGTCTTGCATGATCAAGAGCAATTTCTCGAGCCATTGTGATGTTTGTTAACGTCTGCTGTAAAGCAAATATATTGCGACACATCTTTTGTATGCCACCTTCATCTATACGTTCTATGTACTGGGCAGAAGTTATTAGAATTTTTGCTATAAGATGTCCCAAACCTTCAAATATGTACTGCAATGAGAAAAAACAAATTTTGATTTCATATCCAGGTCATAATTAAATTTGTAATGTGGTTCTACATACGAAAGTTTTTGTAACAGATACATCATATTATAATACTACAAATAATATCTACACAAAAAGTAGGATGCAAGATTTTCAAAAAACTTGGAATGACTACAAAAGACAGATTCAACAGAAACCTAATATAGATCTAAGAATGGAAGAACATTTCAAAATATTATAGCACGACCGAGACCATAAAAACACAAACAAAGAATTAGAATTAGGTGCACAATCATCAATACAAGAAGGTTAAATTTCTTTTAACATTCCATGAAATGAATTTACAGAGTAGTTTTCCCACTTAATAAAATTGATGAAATGGCAAGTTTAAAACCATGAATTTAAAATGTGTACAATGAGATAACATTTATGGATTTTTTCTTTCTTTCCAACTTCAGGCAAAATACTCTGCATATAAAGAAAAGGAAGTAAAGCATGAAACTGTTATGGAAGAACAATAAAATATAATAGCAAAACTGAAAACATAAAGTGAACAGCAATAGATGAGATGAAACCAATTATTATCAAATATGGCTAACAGGAACTAAAAAATAAAGTTTGCAATTTTTTGGCAGGAAAACTCATATTGTGGGCCCCTGATACAGAGAAGTGAATAAATCTTGATCAAATATGTAGTAAATTTCTTCTATCACATTGTGTTATCAGAATCCATGATTTGTGACTCCTTGATGCTGAAAATTTGGTGTGTGGCAAAACATCCGCCTGGCCACAAAGATAACTGTGTGTAAAACAATCAATGGATTTTTTGTAAAATAAATATTCTCTGAACCTTTGACCCCAAATTCAAGCAATTTTAAATAACATTCTTTAAATTTTGGGAGAACTTTGCATGGAGCCTCCAGGAGATTTTCTAAAGCTTCTCGTAAATGGCTCTAAATTTTTAATTTAAATTTCTTGAAAGAATGGAGTGAAATACACTTCTGAAGATGGCAAAGGTCTAATTATAACTCTTAACTGTGAATTTTTGAAAATTACAATTGTTTTGGCGTCTTCCTTCAACTACAATATTAAAGGTAGAGATTTCTTTCTTCAAATACAATTTTTTCTCCACAATTAGTATTTTAATTATTGTCATGTCCTTTTTGTCAACATTTTATCTGTTTTCACATACTTTTGACTGAAATTAGGGCAATATTAAAAGGTATTAAAAGACAAGTTTTTCTCGAAAATTGTTCAAATTTTTGCATAAAAAGTGTATAATAGTGTATAAAAAGTGCTAAATGCACTTTTTAAGATATAAACATAATTTTGATGTATACTACTTTTTTTTCCTCTTCCTGTCCAATCCTTCATCCCTTCACACACACTAAACTAACTTCCCACACATGACAGGTGACCGGTGGGAGCTTAGACTTGTTCTGGCAGTGGCATTGTCCCACATGGTGAGGTATATGTAGACCTCATTCAAAGTACTTGTACTTGCAA
>BOPP01000095.1:1375183-1408068 GCA_017312745.1 Gryllus bimaculatus
GACATTATTATTAACATGTTGTTTAATGTTTTATGTTTACAAATACTGCTTTCCACTATTCCGCAAAAGGAAAATCTGAAATCTTATTTCTCATCATTGTTTGTCAATAAATGAATCGGAAGCGAAAACAAAATGTTGATGCTCCCATGATTCTTCAAATTTGAGGGCACACAAAAGAGGTTTTAAGTTTGGACTGAGAACAGTTTCTTTTCCGCTAACATTAACTGGTTTGAACGAACACTAAAACTTACATTAGGTTATGAAACAACAAACTTTTTGTGCATCGCGAAAGTTGTACTTATGTCTTAAGAAACAGTTTCCCCAACAAAACCGCCCAAAAATGTGACATCGGACTTTTTTGTCTTGCACTGATTCCAAATGCTTATAAACACCTTAAGAATCATTCTTATAGATACAGCTTCTTTTAATTTTAATATTCTAAATATGCAGATAAATGGACTCAACAATCTTCATGAAAATGCAAGCATATTCTCTCTTCTTTTCTCTTGCAGACATTGAAGGTGCGAAATCGCAAACAGAGCTTTTGGCAATAATCTCTCGTACTACAAAACAAAATTCCGTGATGTCTATGAGCATTCACTCTCGCACAGCCTGGACACGGGTGATTCCCGCTTGGCACACGTCATGCAGCCACTTCTGAGCTTTCTGAAACCATTTTTGAGCAATTCAGACGTGTGGCCACAGCCCATTCTGCTGCTGTGTGCAAAAGACTCTCTCGTGCAGCAGACAAGTATCATGCAGATGTTGCGTCTATATGAACTGCGCTTGATGTTTGGTCCCAAAATACCAGGCCAGTGGTAATGTACTCATACCCAATTTATGTGTGAAAAATTCCCCAATGGCTGCAAAATCATTTGTTATGTTGATGGCTGTAAAATGCATTAATTGTCGATTATTTACGATCATATACGGAGTGTTTGTAAAGGTAGGGGATGATTTTTTTTCTTACCTCGCCTTCTCGATGACTCTATATTTACAAGTAGCAATTTATGAAATACACATCGATTAGATCCACACATAAAGTCACCCTGGGGTAGAAATATTCTATGTTGTTGAGTTGAAAAGTTTTATAACGGACCACGCTCCTTCCTGTAAATACACTCGTCTCTCCCCCTAAGTCCTTCCTATATAATAGGTACTAATTACCACTCTGCATCTGACCATTGATCTCCCTGTCTGTGAAATCAATCTTTTGTTCCAGCCCAACCAATAACATGACCACCCCCATATAATTTCATATTCTTACATTTTATCTTCCATATGTTACTTTTAGCTCTGCAAGCTTCTTCTTCACCTGATTATCTTGATATTCAAAATACCTGCTGGTGACACCTCCACAAAGCACCACAGCATTCACCCGGAACCAACACAGTGACCATGTCAATGGTATTTTGCCCCGCCGGAAACTCAACACGATCACGAAGAGAACACCGCTTTTCAAATTTGATTATTCCCCCTATGCTCATTAATATTAACAGCTATTTAAAACATCAAATCAGAGATGCGTTCTGCAGCCAAGGTACATGTTATATTGTAATTCTTTGTTGTACAAAATGTATTACTATTATGATGCCTTCATTTTCGAACAAATTGTTACCGCTTATTTGAAATATTTTTAGGATATCAACGGGTACTCGGTAGACCACAGTCGTGACAAACAATTAGTATGTTCCCTCTAGATCCACGGAACATCACTCATCTTCATTCTCCTTTGATTGCGTTTATTGAAGAGATTGAACATTGCTCTTGGCTGTATACTCCAGGTGAGTCCCTTGCACTCTAAATGCCTTTCTATGATGTAGTTAAGGCCAGGTGTGTTTTCAGGGAGACATCATCTCATGGTTGCAGAAGGAGCTATGAAACGCTTACCCAAAGCTACTGAATGGCTTGGCGAGCCACGTACTGCCCAGAGTCATGCAACACTTGGAGTTTCTAGACCCCTTTTGCAGGTACAGGTTTTGCTCTGTGTTCTTTTTTACTAAATATGAATAATAGTTTACTTCATAGTCCATGGTGAAATAAATGATATATTATGCATTTATAATTATACAATTTCATTTAATCTCTGAGCATTCTCTTTACTGTAATAAGTGTCAGGATAAAATAAAAATGATTTTGTGATTGTATATAACCTCGGTTTGAAAAAAATGAAAAAACCAATTTCATCTTGTTCCTGTTAAAATGATTTTGAGTTCTTATTTTTATTGTATTTTCTTGATTTTCAGATACATGTAACTGTGGCAACGCTGTATTGAGATCTTCATTGATTTATATGCCAAGCCGTTGCCATGTATGCGGAGCACTTTCTTAGCATCATTTGCAATATTTTTGCGAGCTATAGAGAAACTTGCCAGTGCAGCATTACAGAGGAATTGTTTCAACCTGATTCAGAAAGATAAGCGTATTGGTAGTGCAAGCTTGGTTGAAAGATGCAGGATATTAGTCGTTTTATAAAGTAAGGCTAATAATATCTCCTTTTCATATTTAGTGCATACTTTGCGTTCCCTCGAATATTAGAAATTAGAATTCAATAAAGAAAATAAGAATATATAAATAAATATATCAATATTTTATAAATTTAAAAAAAAAAAAGTCTTATTTATGTAAAGATAATGAAAACATTAACTTCCTTTTTACGGTCCTACTCTAATTGGACAGAATTTGCAGCAAACAGAAAAGCTACTCCATGCTAGACCGTAGGTTACTGCGCCGTGAAAGAAACTTACAGAGAGGACGGAAAGCCCTGAAGATATAGACAGCGTAATCTCAGAAGCTGAAATTCTGGCTAGCAATTTAGCGTGAATGCGGGCACGTGGTGCCCATCGAAACTTGGTCAGACAGCTAGTCATGCTTCGGGCGGTTGCACAACTGCAAGACAAGTAATGGTTATGCATTATATCTTTTTGCAAATTGTGTTGTTTGTGAATGAAAATTAATTTTAACTTTTGTGTTGGCATGTATTAATGTGAGATGATAGAATCAAAAACGCTTCTAATTGGTCTTGAGGAGGGAATAAATTCTTTATAAAATATGCAGTATCTGCAATTGCAGTATATGGCAAATTATCCGCTATATTTTATTGCTTACTGTTTCATTACTATGTCTGGAAAAAAATGTTAATTTTCTTGTTTTCTTATTGAAGGCTCAAATTTGTACTTTGAACCATTTGGATTTCATCTGTGTTGGTTGATTGAAAGCTACTCAGAAAAGAAGTGATAGTGAAAAAAACTGAGCCTGTTTGGGCATAAATTAGGTTCAGTATTATAATTTTACTTTAAGATTGTTTGACTGTTTGTAATAATTTTTTAAGCTCATAAAGGGCAGTTATCAGAGTTCAATGTATTTTTTTAAGAAAATAAGGTTGGCAAAATTGAAAAACTATACACAATATTCCTCTGAGCTGCCTAATAAATTAGTTTTGAAAATACTAACTTCATACAAAAGTATATGTAGGTATTTCAAAACATAATCTTATTCAAAAATTGTTAAAATTTTTTTCAAATGTTGTTACGTTTTTAAATAGGTATTTGTAAAGGAAAGCCTTGATTACAGTTTTTATTGCTGATCATGGTTTGATTGTAGATACAGATCCATGATAAGGTGAGAAGATATATTTTTCTTTTTAATTCTGGTTGCAGGAATGGTTTGCATGTTCCAGTTCAGTTATTGCATCCCATTTACCTCGCAGGAGGATGTCCTTCTCCACATCGTTCAAACAAATGAAGCTGGATTCCCAGCTTACCTGAATCCTCGGTCCAGGCTCTGGAACCAATTAGCTGGGAGTTTGAAGATATTGGCCAATTTACTTGCCGTCTGTGGTTGCATTTGGAGGTAAACCTTTTTGCTGTGATAAATATGTAGAATAATTGCTTATGTAAAAATATGCACAAATATATTTGCCAACATCTCCTCCACTCAGCTTCATTCAGTATAAACTATAGTTTGCTTCGTTGGAAGGTCAGGCGTACTTTTTTGCTAGATAAATTCGTCATTCACTCTCACCCTCACACAATATTGCTTTAGTTTGACACCTGCTTATTTAAATTATCTACCTGTACTACACATAATTAATCAGAATTTGTGAGTATAAAGTGTTTTAACAATATTGGAATTCGAATAAAAAATTCTAGGAAGTTCCTTTATATTCGAAAGTTGCTAGTTTACATGCTGAATTAGTTTATAGAAATCTGTGTCTTCTGGCGTGGTTATATCATTTCTTTACCTGAGAATATAATTTCCCTTACAACAGCTCCATCAAATTATCCTTCCTGCTGTTTATTTGTTGGGATCTAGCATATTGACTTGTACTTATGGAGAAGACTAGCCAATGCTTTGTAGATATTTATTTGTGTTTTAATAGGAGCTTATGGTTATTTTGCAAGGTCCGATGTGCAATGTTTCCCCATTAATCTTCTACCTCGAACTAACAATTTAGGGAGGAATTTGCTGGTAGTGTCATTGATTCCCAGGAACTGATCCTAAAGTTCTTGAAACTGAGTCGTGTTACTACGTTGGTATAGATGAAGCAATGGAATTCAAGCCTACAGCTGCGGAAGTCAAAGTACGTAACTCTTAACATCGTTTTTACTTTTTTGTATGTGAAAGTTGCAGAAAACAGTTTAATGCTGCCATTTTTTGACAGAAAACTTGCTTTGCAGTTCCTACGTAATGAAAGCGGGTTTTTCTTCCTCCTATACATCCTGATCACTTTCCTTTGATTATCCACAATGATAACAGAACCATATTTTGTAGGTCCATAATACTCAAAAAGCTGTGTTTAAAAAGCTACAGTGGCTGACTTTTGGTTAGATGCCACCACTCATGCCTATAAACAATCATAGAATTTTGCCGTGATCGATATGACCATACACAATCCCTGCGAATTTGAAACTGATAATTAATTATTTTACATGTACTTCACGATTGAAAGCCACTAGGCCACATTTTTGAAAGTTTTTTCAGAATGGGCCCATTTTTTCTTTAATTTTTTTGGGGAATAGAGTGAAGTGCTCATACAAGAATGGCACACGATTGATTTTTTAATTTCATTTATTCATAAATTTCGAAAAATTACTTAGGTTTAAAACTTTTGGACACTGTTCTAGACCAAATAACATATTAAAAATAGATTTGTTTTTGTAATAATCTGTTCTTCAAAATAGATATTTAAAAGTGTCGTGTACCTTTCTTTTAAAAAAACGAGTTAATTTGTGTAATTTAAGGGCAATCATGACAATAAAACAGGCGGGGTGCTACAGAACTGGACAAGACTTCCTCGTTACCTAGTTAGTTTTCTAATTTGGCTTTAGTCTGTGCCTGGCTTTTTGGTTTTGCCCAACCTATTTTCAGTTACTGAGAGATGGCTCAGGCAACAACTTGATGTGATGCAGTTCCTCTGACCAGCACGCCTAAGTTGAGTCCCAACTTGTGGCTAAGATTTCCCGACCAACTGGTCAGTGTAGGTCGAATTTAGTCTTTGTCTGGCAGCGAAAATTCTAGAGGCTGCCGCTCTGATCGGTAGTTTCCGTGGTTTCTCAGATCAACACAGGCGAATGCCGGAGCAGTACCCCTACAACGAGCCATGCCTGCAAATGATGCTTTCCTTCCTCTTCCTTGTCCAATCCTCATCCCCTATCAACACACACTAAACTAACTTCCCACACATGACAGGTGAACCGGTGGGAGCTTAGACTTTGTTCTGGCATGGCATTGTCCCACATGGTGAGGTATTGTTAGACCTCTAATTCAAAGTACTTGTACTTGCAAATTGCGAATAATGTATAAAATCCCAGTGTTGGAGTTAGGGTACTGCTCCGGCATTCGCCTGGTGTTGATCTGAGAAACCACGGAAAACTACCGATCAGAGCGGCCAGCCTCTAGAATTTTCCTCCAGACAAAGACTAAATTCGACCTACCTGAGCCAGTGTCGGAAATCTTGCCACAGTTGGGACTCAAACTTAGGACCTGCTGGTCAGAGGAACTGCAATCACATCAGTTGTTGCCCTGAGCCACTTCTCTCAGTAACTGAAAATAGGTTGGGGCAAAACCAAAAAGCCAGCACAGACTAAAGCAAATAGAAAACTAACTAGTACGAGGAAGTCTGTGCCATTCTGTAGCACCCCCTGTTTTAATTGTCATGATCGCCCTTAAATTACACAAAAATTACTCATTTTTTAAAAGAAAGGTACACGACACTTTTTAAATATCTAATTTTGAAGAACAGATTATTACAAAACAAATCTATTTTTAATAATGTATTTGTCTAGAACAGTGTCCAAAAGTTTTAAACCTAAGTAATTTTCGAAATTTATGAATAAATGAATAAAAATCAAATCTGTGCCATTCTTGTATGAGCACTTCACTCTATTCCCACAAAAAATTAAAGAAAAAATGTGGGCCCATTCCTGAAAAACTTTCAAAAATGTTCTAGTGGCTTCATGTGAAGTACATGTAAAAATTAATTATCAGTTTCAAATTCGCAGGGATTGTAGTATGGTCATATCGATCACGCAAATTCTATGATTGTTTTAGGCATGGGTGGCATCTACAAAGTCAGCCACTTAGCTTAAAACCACTTTTTGAGTATTATGGACCTACAAAATATGGATTCTGTTTTCATTGGATAATCAAGAAAATGATTCAGGATGTATAGGAGGAAGAAAAACCCGCTTTCATTACTAGGAACTGCAAAGCAAGTTTTTCTGTCAAAAAATTGGCAGCATTACAAAACTTTTTCTGCACTTCACATACAAAAAAGTAAAAACGATGTTAAAGTTACGTACCTTTGACTTCCGCAGCTGTAGGCTTGAATTCATTGCTTCATCTATACCAACTAGTACACGACTCAGTTCAAGAACTTTAGGATCAGGTTCCTGGGAATCAATGACACTACCAGCAAATCTCCCTAAATTGTTAGTTCGAGGTAGAAGATAATGGAAACATTGCACTCGGACCTGCAAAATAAACATAAGCTCTATAAAACACAAATAAATATCTACAAGCATTGGCTAGTCTTCTCCATAAGTACAAGTCAATATGCTAGATCCCAAAAATAAACAGCAGGAAGGATAATTTGTGGAGCTGTTGTTAAGGGAAATTATTCTCATGTAAGAGAATGAAATACCACGCCAAGACACAATTCTAATAAACTAATTCAGCATGTAACATAGCAACTTTCAATATAAAGGAACTTCCTAGATTTTTTATTAAATTCCAAATTGTTAAAACACTTTTACTCACAATTTCTGAATTAATTATTGTGTACAGGTAGTAATTTAAATAAGCAGTGTCAAACTAAAGCAATATGTGTGGAGGGTGAGAGTGAATGATCAATTTATCTAGAAAACAAAGTACCCTGACCTTCAACGAAGCAACTATAGTTTATCTTGAATGAACTGATGGAGGGAGATGTGTTGGCAAAATATTTGTGCATATTTTTACATAGGCAATTATTCTACATATTTATCACAGCAAAAGGTTTACCTCCAAATGCAACACAAGAAGGCAAGTATTGGCCAATTCTTCAAACTCCACAGCTAATTGGTCCAGAGCCTGGACCGAGGATTCAGGTAATGCTGGAATGCCAGCTTCATTTGTTTGAACATGTGGAGAAGGGACATCTCCTCGAGGTAAATGGGATGCAAATAACTGAACTGAACATGCAAACCATTCCTGCAACAGATTAAAACAAAAAATATATCTTCTCCACCTTATCATGGATCTGTATCTACAATCAAACCAGATTCACAATAAAACTGTAAACAAGGCTTCCTTTACAAATACCTATTTAAAAACGTAACAAATTTGAAAAAATTTTAACCATTTTGAATTAAGATTATGTTTGAAATACCTACAATAATACTTTTGTATGAAGTAGTATTTTCAAAACTAATTTATTACAGCTCAGAGGAATATTGTTATAGTTTTTCAATTTTGCCAACCTTATTTTCTTAAAAAAATTACATAACTCTGATAACTGCCTTTATGAGCTTAAAAAATTATTACAACAGTCAAACAATCTTAAAGTAAAATATAATACTGAACCTATTTATGCCCAAACAGGCTCAGTTTTTTCACTATCACTTCTTTCTGAGTAGCTTTCAACCAACACAGATGAAATCAACATGGTCAAAAGCTACAATTTTAGCACTTTCATAAGGAAAACAAAGTAAAATTAACATTTTTTCCAGAACTAGTAATGAAACAGAACAAATAAAATATAGCGGATTTGCATATACTGCATATTTTTAGAATTTATTCCCTCCTCAAGAACCCAATAGAAGCTTTTTATTCTATCATCTCACATTTAATACATGCCAACACAAAGTTAAAATTAATTTTCATCACAAACAACACAATTTCAAAGAAGATATAATGCTAACCATACTTTCTTGCAGTTGTGCCAACCCCCGAAGCTGACTAGTGTCTGACAAGATTTCATGGGCACTCACGCCCCCTTCACCTAAATTGCTAGCCAGAATTTCAGCTTCTCGAAGATTACGCTGTCTAATATCTTCAGGGCTTTCCTCTTCTGTAGTTTCTTCACGGCGCAGTAACCTACGTCTAGCATGAGTAGCTTTCTGTTTCTGCAAATCTGTCCAATTAGGTAGAGACCTAAAAGAGTAATGTTTTCATTATCTTTACATAATAAGACTTTTTTTTTTTTTAAATTTATCAAAAATATTGATATATTTATTTTATATATTTCTTATTTTCTTTATTGAATTCTATTTCTAATATTCAGTGGAACAAAGTCTGCACTAAATATGAAAAAGGAAGAATATTATTAGCCTTACTTTATAAAACGACTAATATCCTCATCTTTCAACCAAGCTGCACTACAAATACGCTTATCTTCTGAATCAGGTTGAACAATTCCTCTGTATGCTGCCTGGCAAGTTTCTCTATAGCTTCGCAAAATATTGCAAATGATGCTAAGAAAGTGCTCGGCATACATGGGCAACGCTTGCATTAAATCATGAAGATCTCTTATACAGCGTTCCACAGTTACAGTACTCTGAAATCAAGAAAAATACAATAAAAATAAGACTCAAAAATCATTTTAACAGGAACAAATGATAATTGTTTTTCATTTTTTTCAAGACCGAGTATATACAATCACAAAATCATTTTAATTTTATCTGACACTTATTACAGTAAAGAGAATGCTCAGAGATTAAATGAAATTGTATATTATAAATGCATAATATATCATTTATTTCACCATGGACTATGAAGTAACCTATTATTTCCATATTTAGTAAAAGAACACAGAGCAAAACCTATACCTGCAAAAGGGGTCTAGAAACTCCAAGTTGTTGCATGAACTCTGGGGCAGTAGTGGCTCGCCAAGCATCAGTAGCTTTGGTAGCAGTTTCAATAGCTCTTTGCACCATGAGATGATGTCTCCCTAAAAACACCTCCTTAACATAATCAGCTAGAAAGGCATTTAGAGTGCAAGGACTCCCTGGAGTACAGCCAAGAGCATGTTCAATCTCTTCAATGAAACGCATCAAAGGAATGAAGATGAAAGTGATGTTCCGTGGATCTGGGGCACATACTAATTGTTTGTCACGAACTGGTGGTCTACCAGTACCTTGATATTCCTAAAAATATTCAAATAAAGGTAACAATTTTTCAAATGAAGGCATCATAATAGTAATACATTTTAGTACACAAAGAATTACAATATAACATGTACCTTGGCTGCAGAACCATCTCTGATTTGATCTTTTAAATAGCTGTTAATATTATGAGCATGGGAGGAATAATCAAATTTGAAAAGCGGTGTTCTCTTCTGACGTGTTGGTTTCCGGCGGGCAAAATACATTGACATGTCACTTGTTGGTTCCGTGAATGCTGTGGGTGCTTGTGGAGTGTCACCAGCAGTATTTTGAATATCAAGATAATCAGTAAGAAGAAGCTGCAGCTAAACAACATAAAATAAAATGTAAAATATACAAATTAAGTGTCAATATTATTGCTGAACAAAAGATTTATTTACAGACAGGGAGATCAATGTCAGATCAAGTGATTAGTACCATTTATAGAAGGACTGAGAACAATATTTTACAGAAAACTTCCGTTATAAAACTTTTTCAACTCAACAACAAGAATATTTCTACCAATTAAAATATGTTATTCTTCTATAAAACATCTACTTCATAAATAATCATCAAACATGTAAGAAAAAAAATCATCCCCTACCTTTACAACACTCCCCTATATGATCGTAAATGAATCGACAATTAATGCATTTGGTTTACAGCGCATCAACTAACAAATATTTTGCAGCCAGTTGGGGAATTTTTCACAATCAAGAATTGGGTATGAGTAATTACCACTGGGCCTGGTATTTTGGGGACGCAAACATCAAGCGCATTTCATATAGACGCAAACATCCTGCATGATACTTGTCTGCTGCACGAGAGAGTCTTTGCCACGCCAGCAGAATGGGCTGTGGCCAACACGTCTGAATTGCTCAAAAATGGGTTTCGAAAGCCTCAGAAGTTGGCTGCATGACGGTGTGCAGGCAGCGGGAATCACCCTGTCCAGGCTGTGCGAGAGTGATGCTCATAGGACCATCACGAATTTGTTTTGTAGTACGAGAGATTATTGCCAAAAGCTCTGTTTGCATTTCCACCTTCAATGTCTGCAAAGAAAAGAAGAGAGAATATGCTTGCATTTTCATGAAGATTGTTGATCCATTTATCTGCATATTTAGAAATAAATTAAAAGAACCTGGTATCTATAAATGATCTAAGGTGTTTATAAAACATTTGAATCAGTGCAAACAAAAAAGTCCGATGTCACATTTTTTGGGGTTTTGTTGGGGAAACTGTTCTTAAGACATAAGTACAACTTTCCATGCACAAAAGTTTGTTGTTCATAACCTATGTAAGTTTGTAGTGTTCTTCAACAGTTAATGTTACGAAAAAAATGTTCTCAGTCCAAAACTTAAAACCTCTTTTGTTGCCCTTCAAATTTGAAGCTCATGGACATCAAACATTTTTGTTTTCTCCGATTCATTTATTTGACAAACAATGAGAAAATAAGATTTTCAGATTTTCCTTTTCGGAACTGGAAACAGTATTTGTAAACATAAAACATTAACACAACATGTTAATAATAATGTCTAATTCCAAAAGCACACAACAGCAGCCAAAAGTGTATTTGTATGGTGAATCGCAGAGACATCTTTTTTGTCAATTTCCCACTGATCACACTGATCTCCAGATACATTCATAATTCTTTATCACTGTTCTAAGAAATTTTAAATACAAATCTCATTGCCACACTAATAAGAATGAATCATAGGAATATGAACACAAGAATGAAAACTTACAAATCTATGGTACTTTTTTAAGCAAACATGAATTTCCATTTTCAGACATTACTAGATTCTATAAACTGTAAAAACTGGCTAAAAAAATGTAAGCCTTTTATGAGAAATATATCCAATAAAAAATACTAGTGGGACTACAGAACAGCACAAACTTTGTTGAACCTGTTAGTTTCTTATCCTCTTCTGAAAGATTACCAGGGTCTCCCACGGTACCTACCGCTTCTTTTGAAGGTGGTTAAGAGCACTTTTGCATACCCTGAACATCTGATGGGCCAATCTCCAATTTGTAGCTTCACATGTTCTTATGTTATTCCTTGGCACCACTTTGGTGTTTGTACCATTGTTTTGGTTCTGGTTTGGAGTGCCCCCAAGCCTTCAAACTCAAGTGAAAACATTCATGTCTTATATGAGTTTCAAACTCTCAGCCTCAATATCCTTTACACTCATCTGCCCCAAGTCTGTCCCACAAGGCTAAATTGCATCTGGCTAATTGTAAATGTGGTACAGTTTTGTTATAATAATTTGATGATACCAATCATATAACTAAAAGTGACTTTTGTATTTAAACACTGCCTTTAATTGATTTTGAAATATTGAATATATGTATCTGAAGTGTCCTGAAATTAGTTGTCAAAGTTATGGTGAAAATAAAGTTATTTTAGCATTCAAATAAAGCAACAATACACTCAGTAACTAACAATTTTCTCAAAATTAGTTAACTCTCTAGAAAGTTTTGGAGAACATAATATTCACATTACTAACATAACATATTAACATTTAATATTTACAACATATGTTTATTAATATAATGGTTTAGTTTACTTTCATGAAATATTTATATTGATGCTATTGTGTTTTATCAAAAACATGTACATTTTTCATATATTCTCAATTTTTCAAACTCCTAATAGTAGAATGGAAATTTGGCATGAAGAATATTGTAGAACAGGTTCCAAGTACTAATTTTCATACCAAATTTTGAAGCCAATTTCGAGAAAATATTTTCTGAAAATGCACAATTTTGAGTGAATTTGAGAAAAAGAGAGGAGCTCTCAAGAAACTTTGTAAAAAGTCATTTAAGTACTTGTATTCACAAATGCAATAAAGCATTTACAATAGAGAGAATGTAAATATTAATAACGTGAGTGATGCATAAAAAAAGGTGCACTTGTGTAATTTTTAAAAAACTCAAAAAAGCATCTAACTCACTTTTATATCATGGTAATCAGTGCATTTAATACAACCTGTACCTGAAATTTAAAGAAAAAATCTTGAAGCCTTTTTTGACAAAATCTTGTTTTATTATTAACCAGATTTCACTCAAAATTGTACTATATTTTTCTTTTTTACAAATCACACAACATTAATTAAAGAACTAAATAGGTGAACAAATTTAATTGTAAGAAAACATCTATATCTTAATTTGTGTAATTGTAGAGAGATGCAGGATAGACATTAGCAAGTCTTCAACTAACAAAGATACATTCTGCATTGCTGTACAGGTTTTTAAGCATAAGAAAGGAAAGCATAACAAACCTCATGCAATCAAGTATGGAAATTTTGTTAAGATAAAAGAAAACACAGGATCTTTTCCAATGAAAATTGCACACTTTTCATTAGATTCTGTGAAGTTTATGCTAAGTGAATTTAACAATAAAACTCAGCCTGTTCACAAACAATATCTTGGAAAAGGTTATAATATATGAGTTCTACCCGAAATTTTAACTTGAAATGTGATTGACCCCAAGTAATATTACTTATGCGCACTCTTACAACAATAAAATGTGACATTTTTGTGGTTCATTGTTATAAGGGAAGAAATTTGGCTTGTAAATCTTTGTTGAAACGGAAAATGGTACAAGTTCATAGTTTTTGCTATAAAAATGAACACATTATTAACAAAGTTTTTATCACAATTATTCCTCAGAATATTTGTAGGTGTTAGCACAACATTTCTGAAATGAGAACATTGTTTCAATTTTAACAGTGGTTTGTGGGAGAGGGGGGGGGTCTCCATGATCTACTAGTTTATTAATGTAATGAATAGCAGTTATTTTTTAATTG
This sequence comes from Gryllus bimaculatus, assembly GCA_017312745.1. Lineage (NCBI taxonomy): Eukaryota > Metazoa > Arthropoda > Insecta > Orthoptera > Gryllidae > Gryllus > Gryllus bimaculatus. Next base: position 1,388,613 of record BOPP01000095.1, read on the forward strand.
TTAATGAAACTTGTGTAGTTTGTAATAATGTGAATTATGTTGAGGTTTATTGTAAGCACTTGCATGTTTTATTAGTCATGTAATTAATGAAGTAAGCTATGTGAATTATTACAAGTTAACATAATTTAATTTAATTCTTGTTATAATTTTAAATAATGATGTTGTATTGTAAAAATTTACATACATTTTTAACATTTAATTTACCAAATTACTGTTAACTTATTAAATTATTAATGTATGTTAATATAGTTTTTAAAAAATGTAATTTTTATTGTAATTTAAATTAACTGATGGACTTTGCTTGCTACTTTTTGTAACTCTCAGTAATAAAATATCATTAATTATTATATTATTATTATTATTATTATTATTATTATTGTTGTTGTTGTTGTTGTTGTTGTTATACATCATTAACAAATAGTACATGCACTGAAAGTGTAATTTGGAAATCTTGCAGACCACAAATATGGAAAGGAAATCAAAAATTTCATATGTAAATAACTACTCCTGACCTCATGGAAAAGAAAAAATAATATTTTAACTATTTAATAAATATCCTAACATCACCAAGCTCATTTCTCAATTGTTTACACAATCTTACCTCTACAGCATCTGGTAACTTATTTAACAATGCTAAACATTCCACAAGAATTGCCATAAAGTGCTCTGAGTCGGCTTCTGGGTCTACTGCATCAATGTCTTCACTCACATCACCTTCAGTAGGCTGTCCCAATGCAGCACTCAGACCAGTTCTATACAAATTTGTTTGTGAAAAATTTCTCAAAATTAATGATCTTCATACAACAGATTATGATTACTAAATACCATGTAACTTAACAAAAATAGTCAGGTAATGAAGCTAAATTAAAACACTGCTGTGAACCTGATAAGACTTTTCATTAATATAATGACAGAAATGATCCAAGGAGAATTGGAAGCAATACCTAGTCAGTAAGTCTAAAGCAAAAACACATCCACGTAAATACAGTTGTTAAGTAAGTCTACTGACCATATGTGTAATCAAATAACATGTAATTGTTTTTCATAATAATATCTACTGACAAAAAAGTCAAACTACATAGTTTAATGGTTGTTTACAGTTTAGATCACAATTTAAAATACCTTGTTTGTTTGTTTTGCTATAATTAGTATAAAATATGTTCTGGTTACCTCACAATTTCACATGAACTTTGAAACAACTTTCTTTCACTTGCAGTCATAAAATTAATAATTTAAAAAAGTTTTATTCCTTCAAATACACAACAAATGAAATTCACTTACCTCGTGGACTGGCAGTTTGGAAGAGGTGAGCTCACATCAAGAAGGGCTCTACGAGCTTTAGGGTTACGTGCAGAGTTACGAAGCTCGCCTGCACGCTGAAAAGGTGAATTAAGCAAATTTTCTCTCCCAGACCCTTGTCTGCACAAGCTGAGGACCTCTTGAGTAGAATGAGTGTAGATGTGATGACTGAGCTCCTCCATTAGTTTCATATGTAATTGCTGGACATGGAAGCACAAATATTAATACGTTAACTTCATCTAAAGCGGTTCCCAGCAGTATAAAGACTTTCCACATAGAGAAAATTCTTGAAAAACCATATCAAATATCTGAGTTTGCATGTTCAAACCTAGCTGGGAGCAGTGGATTTTTAAAGAATTTTAGAAAATTCTCTGTGAGTCACTCATAACATGCTTGTGGCATTAAAAAAAACTGGCAGGTGCCTGGCACAATTACATTCCTTCACGTAAAGATCCCACAAGTAATGGATAAACACAAGTGGAGCAACACAAATAGTGGATAAACATCACTGAGCCCACTGTTCTATCATTCCCAGGCCACAAATACTGGAGTCAAAATTAAATAGACCTAACATTGAGAAACTTTGCAATACAAATTAAGAGTCCTTTTTGGAGTTGAGTCAATGGATGAGCCTGGACAAAACTACAACAGCTACATGAAATCTGAATTGGCCTAGATTGACAAAGAACCAAGCATTCTGGTTGAAATATATTACACCAGATACTGCAAGAAAATTAGCCTCTTCATTTTTAAGAGCTGATTCAGATCTTGCAAAGCTAGTCTTAGAACTGTTTCACCCAACAAGAAAGTTTGACACTGTTTCATCATGACCTGTATATACAAGATCTTCGGGGGGGTTCAATGCAACAAGAGGTTGTGGGTAATTCATGTGTATGTTGCTCAAAACTCAACAAAAACACTTCTGACTTTAATAAAAAGAGTGCAAAGCTAAACAGTTCCACAACAGCAAGTGTAATATAAATCCAGGTATATAGTATTTATATTAAAAAAGTGTGAAAGACATAGAATTTCTCACTCTGTTTTGACTGTATGTACTATAGCTGTATGTACTATATGTATGTACTACATGTACTAAGGCATGAGCAGATGACAGTAAATGTTTACACAGTAATTTTTCAATTCTCATTAAATTGAATTTTAACAAAAAATATGTCTAGCTCACAAAAATGTTTTATCAAATTCAATTTAACATTTTCTTCTGTTCAGTTACTGTTTTCTTTAAAAAAAAATTTCTTCACTTGACATATATTGTTATATTAAATAAATCTGGACTTAACAAATCAGGTAACTACATGGAATCAAACATTTTAATTTCATGAATTGTCTGTTTTGAAAATTAAAAAGTTTACAGCGTGGGGTCTCAAAATTAATTTTAATTACACAAAATTTTCAAATGAAGAAAAACTTTTGTTTTTTAAAATTTTAATTATTAGTAATCACATTATCACTCTGCATTATAAAATCAATAGGATATTAATGCAAGATATTGCCTAGTTATTGCAAAGATATCTTCACATCTCATATCGAGTAGTAGTAGTACTAGAAGTAGTTTGAAAAAAGAGATAAATTATTTCTAGCTTTCCTATGTAATGTAAAGAGGATAGAAATGTGATCTCACAAACACACATCCAAGGCACACACATCATTTATGTATAAACAAAAAGGGAGAAAATAGTTTAAAAGTTTTAAACTGGCTAGATCATTACAAGAATGACAGAAAAGCTAAAATGAGAAAATACAGACCATCAAAAACAACATAATGGAGAAGGGATAAAACAAGGACAAGGCAGAATTTAATATTTATTAAAATAATAAATATTTGATTTTAAAATGCCAAATTGAAACTCCTCCAACCTATAGCAAACATTTAAAAAATATACTTTCAAATTCAATATACCTGTTTTTTAGATTGTAAATCAGCTCGAACTTCTCTTAGAGCTTCTACTCCTTCCAAACCACCCTCACCTAAAGTCAGGGCAGATACCAAAAGTTGGGTAGCATGTAAATAATGCTTTTTATTCAAAAAAGATGTCAATTTTGCAGGCACTTCTCGAAGTTGATCACTGGCAAAAAATTTTCACATGTATCCCAAACTGTTATTGCAGACACAAAAGATAAAAAAGAAATAACAAAAACTGCATATATTTTTAAAAACACCTACATCTCTTCTAGAAGTTGAAGTACATGCTTGTGTTCAACTCCTTCAAGCCATAATTTTTTCAATTCATCCCTCCGGCAATGCAATAGCATTTTACAAGCTTGCAAGTTTTCTTTCACAGCATGAATTTTTTCTCGTGACAGTGTCACTCGGGCAGAGAGTTTTGCAAATAGCTTCACAACAGAACATACAAAAATTAAAACAATAATCAGGTGAAAAAAGTTAAGATAATCAGTAATGGTAGATCATACCTGCATAACTTGAGTGAGGTCTTGATCATGTAACGAAACAAGTTCATCCAAACGTTGATCACTTTTTTTATACTCTCGTTCGAGTTTGGCTTTTTCTCGATCTCTCTGCTCATTGGATTCACTTGCTGATAGTGTTCTAATAACTGACATCAATAACCCGCTCTGTTTCAAAAAGAATATGACAAATTCAATAGATAGGTTCACAAATGTTGGGTCTTAATTAACAAAATATTCAATAAATGTATTCTAACTTATTTGATAACACACAATTTCATTATACAAATGAACGTTTCTGATATCTACGCTGACACTGAACAACAGTCGTCAAATATTATTGTCAGAATGATAAGTTACAAAACAATATACCGTTTCCTTTGGGTGTTTTATACCCCTTGGGGGTTTCGTTGGCGGCGTGCTCATTTTCGCAGTTAAATTACTTTCAGATTTACAAGAACACAAACATTCTACAGAAATGAGCACAACCCATCAACGTGCACCAATAACACCGGGCAAATCTCACGCCCCTTTCAACAGCAGCATCACCAACAAGCACAGACTGCCCGATGGACGCAATCTCTACCACAGATATGTTGCCGAACATGACAACTGTCAAATCACAGTCGTCTTTCTAAACAACAGAACATCGAAATGCGTGACGCGCGGCAAGTGGCTACATCTTGCCGTTCCGTCATGCGTGCTCACTAACGCATTCGGACTAACGCAGGCCGGGGCGAGTTAGATGGTTATGTTGTTGATATTTGAAAATTAGTGAAAAATAAATTGTTTTTTTTAAATTTCTTGAACAAGTTTTGTGAAAACTGTTTCGTATATGGTTTTTGCGTTCTATTGAGTATTTCTTCATTCGAATTTTAGTGAATTTTTATAGCTTATACTAACATGCCAGATAAAGTTCGAGGAACTTTCGTATCGCAAAAGATTAATAAGGTGAGGTGGAAACCTGAAGATTTATCTTATTCCAGTTATTTTGTTACAGGCAGTTGGGATGACCAGGTAAGAGAATATCCAAGTACGTTGTATTTGCTTTTACTGCTGAATGATTTTTTTTGCGGTAAAGGAACAACATACTAATTTGGATTTGCAGGTCAATACACTTATGCTATGGTCCAACCCACGTCCTGATGATGACCCAGATCAACTTACAGTCAAGACTGCATCCTTGAATTTCTCGGGGGATGTGACTGAACTATTGGTAACACATTTTGATATTTTATGAAAAATACATTATTTTTGTGTGCAAGTAATATTATATTTCCATTGTTTTCAGTTCATTGACGACAAAAGGTTTATTGCGTCTTCGTCACATGGATTCGCAAAGTTGTTTGAAATTGAATTCTTAGATCTTGGGAAAGCTCTGTTTAAAGAATTGATAGTCTGGGACAAGTTACACGAGTTTAGGTGATATATTAGCATTGATTTCACAGAGCTGTTTAAACATTGACATATAAACTGAAATAGCTGTATTTCTTACAGCTATGGAAACTGTTGTCCATGTACTGGTTTAGCGTGTTTTGAAGAAGATATTGCTACCATAGGAGAGGATGGCAGAATAGCTCTACTCACTGCCAGACAGAAAAACCCTCTTCGGAAAATAGGTTTGCATTAGGAACTAACAGATTCTTGTATTTTGCTTTAATTGTACAAGTTTCTCCCACAATTTTAAATTCACAGATAAAGCTGACAGTTGTTCATTACACTGTGTGTGTTTCTTGAAGTACAATGAAGTGTTGACTGGAAATATTCGTGGTCATATGAAAGTTTGGGATTTAAAAAGTCAGTCAAATAAACCAGCAACAACATTTATGATGTCAGGTGATCAGGTAAAAGAAAAATAAATTAAGTTGAAATTGTGATATTGCATTAACATTTGATACATTATTTTAAACAAGTTTCTAGATTATACAATTCAGAGAATTGCATTATGTGGTCTGGATTATGGGATGTTTGGTTTAATTTATTGTGAAAATCTTGTGTAGATTGCAGCCAGTTGTGTAACATTTCATCCTACGCAGCGTCACATGCTACTTGTAGGTGGAGATGATGGTTCTTTGACTGTGTGGGATATGAGACACAATACATTTCCTGTTACTGTTCTCAGTGCCCATGCAGAGTCAGGTAATTAATTTATTCTATTCTTAACTTGCTCTTATGTTAACTTAACAATCTTTTACTCTTTGATTGTTCCTCTGCAGTGAGTGAACTGAAATTCCATCCTGATCGTCCAGAACACTTATTCTCATGTTCTGCTGATGGTGATGTGTGGCACTGGAACACATCAACAATGTCGCGAGGCACACGTTTCAGTTCCAGTTCAGGTGTGGTTTGATTCTTTTTTTCATTATATTAACTGTTTCTTTATCGTATTTAAAATTGTATATACTCATAAAACTTAATGAGCAGTGCCATTTCCTTTACATTGTTTTTCTTTTCCAGATATGTCAATAGATGAGAATCCCTGGCTGAGTAGTGATGCTGCCAAGCATCGAATTGAGGTGTTGTCAACTATGCCAAAATTGCACAAACCAGTCAATTCTTTGGATGTGAATCACAGTAGATTGATATGTTCAAGTGACAATGAAGCAGTCTATGTTATTAATGATGTTATCCCATGAGTCTTTTATAATGGATATACTTTTTACATTTATTAAAAAAAACTTCCTCTTTTTTTAATTGGTTCTTTCATTTCATAATTTCCTTTAGCAAGACCTCCCATATTTCTAGCTAGCTGTTAGTTTTATCTTATTAGCTCAACCTATAAAATAGAATGCCCAGGTGACTTGTATTGTAGTAGTCAGACTACTTGCCTTCCACCACAGTCTAGAGTTCCCAGTTGATTCACACAATTTGTGATGGATGATGGCAGCTTTTCTTGTTGTTCACCCGTTTCCCTTGTCACTCCTGTATTTTATAAATTCACATCCGTTCCAGGCTAGGCCAAAAGGCAAAGGAATCAGAATTTAGTTGTTGAAGTGGCATTGAGTTCATGATTTCGATGTACATAATTACAGATATGTAGTTCATTAACTTCATAAAACTGATTTGTCAATGTAACAGCACTGGTTTAAGAAACATTGAAACAATTACTAGTAATTATCGTAACCAGTATTTGTAATATTTATTGCAGTTAAAAAAATAAAAAAAACTTAAAAAGTTTTCCAAAAGTTTCAATAATAATACTGGTTATCACCAAAAACAAAAGAAATTCATCATTGGAAATAGTACTTTCATCTTGCCATGAAATCTAAAATTGTTAATGAACTTGATTACTAATTTCTGCCAGAAAATAAATGTTTATAGTAATATTTTTCCTCTGCTTGGAGCATTCCATGAAAATCTAACTGTTCACTACACAGATGTATTCAAATTTTCCTGAGCAATATTATCATAACCATTTAGATTATTGCAATCAGTGTTTCAATATCTCACTTTAGATGTTTATATTCAAATCTAAGCACTAATGTAGGATTCACATTCTTAAAAAAAATATTGGTCACCTAATTTTTCTCTTGAAAGTATTGTGAAATCTCAAAACAGACATAACTTTATTGGACGTTCTCATCTACTTTTTATTTTTATCATAACACTGGTCAACAGTTGTCTTTAGAATGCAAATTTTTTTCTGTTGCAATGTGAAGGAAAAAGTTAATGAGGGCTTAGGCACTAAAAGGTAAAGTTTATTGAAAAATGTGACTCAAGTTTTGTTTGGAAAAAACTTCAATTTTTGCAAGCAAATAACTTGAAAGCTTTGAGTAAGAAAGTAATGGATAGAGACAATCCCACATGCAATTTTGTCAGCTATCATTTTGAATCGTTAATTTTTCTCTTTGTTGCATTAGTTTCAATTACTATGTCAAAAAATAATTGTACTTGGTAGCTTTTGAGAGAAGGATATATGTTTAAAATACCCCAGAATGAGATATGCAGCTATAGGAGAGCTCTTAGAAAGTCCTTATCTTGTTTTTCACATGATCTTTGGTAGCAAACTAAATATATTGTTACCTTGGCAACCAATAGTGAAAAATGGGATGAGACAAAACAGGATATTTCGGCTTTCTGATGAAGTTGTTTGAGACAACGGGACAGAACTCAGAAAAATGGGAAGATCCTGCATTTTAGGGGACATACACAAATCATACAGTAAGGTTCTGAGGTCAATAATTCAGATGTACTGTATTTAATTCTTTAATTTTATTTTTATTAATGGATTTAGTCATTTCTCCCTCAGAGCGCTCGATGCAAAAACACTTTCTGGCAGCAGCATGGCAACCAGCCAATTTTAATTCAAATAGGGTTGGATCCCCAGTGGAGATCTCATAATTCACAGCATTATCAGTCAATCTTCCTACGATTATTGTACATTGGCAGATGAACATTGGAGTGAAATAACACATTAGGTCATGATCTACCTCAAAAATGATTAAAAAATTGTTGGGCTGCCTTGGAACTATTCACCATCAAACATAGTTCAATTTTCATAGAGATTACTCACTCTAGAACAATTTGTGCAACTTACCTTCATTTTCTTTACTTGAAAAATTCCCACTGGTGTTTTCCAGGAAATATATTTGTAATTTACTCTTTAGAGAGACAGGATATTGTTCAGGTAAAGGGTTTATCAAGGTCCCCCCCCTCAACTTCTGCTTCAAGACACACTGTAAAGGGAAGAAAGGAAAAAATAAAATGAAAGATAAAGGTTAATCTTTTAGCTCTGCTTTCCTAGAGATAGCCCGCTAAATGAATAGCTTACTATTGTGGACCATAGTTTCAGGATGTTGACCTGTCATATTGACTTCTGGAAAGCTACATAGATAATCATTATTTAACTATGAAAGTCCCCAAAACACAGTAATACAATAATTGATGTAAGAAAAGCAGTTACTGGTATATGAAACTAACTTCTGAAAGCACGTAGTTAATCTCTTGAATGACAAAATAGAAAATTCCATTCAAACGAAACGGATCAATATCTCTTGGACAAAAGATGGGCCCCTTTTTAAAACGAGAATGGCAAAATCATTAAATAATTTTAGTTACAATTCCAAATGTAAAAACACCACCTTCCTTCTAAAAAAAATTTCAATAGATGTAAATAATAACTTAAGGGTATCCCTCCCAATATTTTCTTTCAAATATACTTAAAGTCTTGCTCAAATAATTTGCAATAAAACTCACTTAATTTGTGCATTGATGCCTTTAGCCAACCTATTAAGAGCAAATTCTTCAAGGAGAAACTTTTACAGCCTTTGATATTTTATTTGGATCTGAACAATAAAGCAAACTAATACATAGTTACTAGGCCTCTTACAAATTGCAACACCATATTTCTAACTATAATAAACATACAAGTTATGCATAAAACCCACAAAATAATTTTTTTTAAATGCTATTTAGCTACATAACAGAATTCAGAAGAAAATTATGCCTGGCTACTTCAGGTTGAAAGCACTCAATTTATCAACTTTTATTTCTTCCAAAATATTAGAAGATGAAGCGATTCTTACCATGTCCTTACCATTTTTTGTGATTTCTTTCAGCTCGATAAACAGTTTGCCATAACAGAACAGAATTCAGAGAGACAAAAATAGCTAAGAGAAGTTTGACCATGAAAGTCTTTGCTGTCATCTTGATGTGTATTCCTATGTGGTAGAAAAATCATAAATAATATTTACCAAATTGTGTTTGATTGATTTATTTAACTTCATCATCTATACAAGCATACATTATTTTATAAGACACGAATGGGAAAGATGTCTAAAAACAAAGGGGTTGGAACACAATTTCGCATCAATTTTAACATTTGTAGGGGTTTTTTAGTTTTTCATTCTTTCCTGTATTCCTTAATATTTTTCTCAACATCTAAATTATGCACAGCAACTACGAAATCACATTGAAGATAACTAGCATTTCATTAAAAATACACTATTTAATGATACCACTGGTTTCAACAAAATCTTTTCAGTTTATCAATATTTTTAAGGCCACAATTGCCCTACTTGGCATTATTTCTGTACTTTCTAAACATGTTATAGAAAAAAATACTCAGGGTGCAAAATGTCACATCAGTAACTAAAAGATAAGCAGACAGTTTCCAAAATAAACTTCCTTTCATTTACAGAAGTCATGGTACAATTTATTTCACAAAACAATTCTAACATCACACCCATACACAAACACTCTCGCTGTGAGCCCCCTCCCCCCCCCTCCCCATGCAGCAAATCTAAGTAAACATTAGAGATAAACGCAGGAAGACCAAATGCAAAGAAGAACAATGGAAAGTAAACCAATAGAAAGCATTACTAGTTTTTTTACTCACTAATATATCTGAAAATGGATAAGCCAAGCAAGGCAACTCTGCATTTTAAAGATTGGAAACCATCAGCCTATGCATAACATTGTAACAGCACATGCTTTTTTCCTACACTTCTTGGGATGAATAACAGAGCCAAGTAATGAAATATCTAAAAATATTTTAACTCTTGTAATAGATGAAGCTTGAAACTTGCAATATTTTGAACCTAAGTTTCAGGTTCACTCCTATCAACCAAGGCAATCTCCTCTAGACATCAGAACATTACAAACAGAGCCATGACTGTAGTTGGAAGCCTTAAAAACTATAAAAATCCACTTCCTTAACACTAGAAATGTTTTTCTTCAAAAGATTAACAACATAATTCACAACCACAATCTTCACTTTAAGTATAATTCTGAAGTAGGTATATCATGTAAGCTAAAAGTCCACCCTAGGTGCAAGAGACAATTTTTTAAGAATATTAAACTAGGAACAATATTTTTTTTAAGCAATAACTCCTATTGACTAGACATTTTGTTTGGCAGAGCAATGGAATGTACAGACAGTACAGTTTAAATGCACATGCCAAAATACAACTTTGGCACTACACTGCTGATCAATGACTATCATTTCATTTGAACACTTCTATGACACAAAAACAAATGTTTTTCAAAGAGATCAAGAATCATAAGTTTATGGAATAAGATATCACATGTGAAACTGGAGTGATGCCATGATTCACAGCAAAGGTTAATGCATTGTGCGTGAATTCAATTTATGTATGCAATAACATAAACCTACAGAACTCGAATAATTCAGAAATAAGCTAATATACAACATAAGTTAATAGCTAAAAAATGTATGCACAATCCAACACATGTCTCCTCTAACAACAGCATTCAGCAACAAGCACCCTAACTTTGAACTTCTTTTTTAGCAACAAGCACCCTTGCTTTGAACTATTCACCACCTTGCCACATCTTTCTTAAGTTATCCAAAAAAGGCAAATTTACAGCAATAACATTACTGTGAAGGATAAGAAAGCAAATCTAATAAAATAAGTTCAATAAGAAATTTGTTTACAATCAATAACACTCGTTCAATGACTTCTCATAAAAATTGAATTCAAATATAATTTGCACTTAAATTCATTAATTAGGTACAAAATGTTTTGCTGTGGATGGTGCACTATTATATATCCTCATCAGAAAAGTGCAACACAAACATTGGCCTCCCTTGAAAATTCCATTTACCTCAGTGATGCATGAAGTCATTTTCTTGCTCACAAAGTTACTTCCACACTTCAAGTAACAGGTGTAAGGAACACTTATTTCTCAATGCTCTATGCATCAGTAAGATACATGGAAATAAAGAGTTTAAGCAAAGACTAACCATTCCATCCAAGTTGTATATATATCTTTTATCTGTGTAACTTCAAGATTTAAAATATAACATTCTGAACACGTTATTTACAGAACATTACTTTGATACTTTGAGAAAGTCTACTATAAAATATTATATATTTTTCATGCCTAAGAGCACTCACAAAAACACTATTTCCCTATTTCTTAATTTCTCACGTTTTATTCATATTAGAGAAATTAATTATCCATGAAGGGTTAAATTCTTTACAGTGAAAATTTCTTGAAAATTCTTTTAACATTTGCAACAAAAAAAAATATTGTTAACATTCAACAATATTGACAACTGAAATAGCACAATATACACACAAACAATCATTCTCTCCATGTTCAAAGAATGAACATGATTTCAATATAGCATGTTTGATAAATTTTAATAAATTATTTATAACATTTTAATTAAATAAAACAAATTTGTAGAATATTACTCAATATTGAATGTGACCAATCAAAAATAGGAATAGGATAAACTAAGAAGCAAAAAGTAATACATATAGTAATATCTTCCTGTTAAAAAATATAATGCAGTTCAAACAAAAACAATAAATCTTATAAAATGAGATCAAAAACAACTTCTAAATGACTAGACTGAATTACTAGAAAATAGCATAGTGTGAACAAACACCCAACAATGGGTTTAGCAAAACTTCTTTCAGTACCTTTATCAGTTTAACTGTATATGTAACATTTCATTATCAAAAATTATATTTTGATAAAGTGAATCACAATTGATTGTTTTCTTTTCCATAACACTCCAATAAAATTATATCACTACAGATTCAAATTGTGTAACCAAGTTGTATGTATTTAAGAATAATTATTTTCCGGTGAAATTATCCTACTTGAGCTCAATATGATGATCACACAGCATCTCTCTAATTCTGTTGATACAAAGATCGTCAAGGAGATAAAATAGACTGGAATGAGGATACCATGCACATTTTTCTTGCAATTTCTTCAATCTATCCTTGCAATATAGTTCTATTTTAGTTCATTGTTATACAAATTATATGGAATAAATTGAAAAAATACTAAAAATTCAACAATATTGTATCTCTCAAGAACACTAGCTTGAAACTATTGTAACACAAACTGACTAATAAAAATTTTAAATTGTGACAATAAACAAAGAAGACAACATACCAGCATTCAATACTTCATTATTCATTAGATGTTTTGGCTGATATATAAAATTTGAACAAAATATGAAACTATCTTTTTCATACTCATCTTTAACTGATCTTTCTCCTTCATCAGCTTTACCTCATGAACACAATTACAATGAAAAATAAATTAATAAAAAGGAGGTAACCTTAGGACCTCAATATGACATTCAGGAGAGCATTAAAATTTGCCCTGCAAATTTAATTCTCAGATTTTGTAAATCAAATACCTCAAACTGGAAGATATCTTTCCTGCCAATCAGGCAAAAGATACTAGAATTTGTTTAATTGCCTTTAAACAAATTTTGAGGCATCAGTGAATACAAAAGCATTTGCCATGAAAAACATGGACTTCAGATTTCTGATGCATAATACAATTTCCAAGAAAAAGCTAAGCTGGTCTTTTAGCTAACAATAATGGTAAACCAACATGATGTTCTTGTTCATCAGTTTTGGAAACAAGTTGAACGCTGTCATCTGAACCACGAGCATGTAATCGTTGTACTTCAGGTTTCAGAATAGCAAATGGATTAGAACTTTTATCTGTAAACGGAAATGTATAGAAATTATTTCCATGTGATTAATATTTTCTTTTCAGCTTCCTGAAATACACTAGACAATATTAAAATATTCAAAAAGAAATATTCCAAGTCAGTAAGAATTATCCGATTACATGAAAAATACCAAAAAGTATCGTAAATTCGGAATGTACACTTAACTACAGTACACCTCAGATATAACAAAGTAATTTCTCCAATTGGAGCTTACTTACTGTAGGGCAACAAATATGCAGGGTTTGAAATCACATTCAGTAATAAAATCTGCCCCCCCTTCCCTAAACCACTTGGTCATTATTTTAAATTACTAAAAAAATTTTCAATGATCCTCCAAAGGTTAAATATTCACAACAGATTCACAGAAAAAAAAGTTTATAAGATCAGCAAATGAATCAGAACTAGGAAATGAGGCCTGACATTATTACAATTCCATCACCAGCAAGACAAACTTACATGATCAAAATAAATGGGCAATTACAGACATACACAGGCAAACAAAAATTATAATGTCGTTAACTGAAAAATCATTAATTTAACAATTTATTGAACAGAAGCTACTCAACATATTGAAACATTTTTCAATTAAAATTATTTTACTTCAAATCATATTTCTGCTTCAACAGTCTTTCCTTTTGATGCTCTATCGATATTTGTTTTCGACGATCCGTTCGGCAAAATTTTGGGCATTATTTGCAGGATGTCTCATAAGAGTATTCTTCAGTTTCATTTACAACCCTATCCAGATTTAAGTTTACTTCAATTTTTCAAGTTCAGCTATTTTACATGCTCATATTCTAATATGACAAGAACATTTTCAACTGTCGAACAATTAATGTACATAAATACTCACATACCCTCATTATTTTCAATATATTTCAAAACTAGCACACCAAAGAAACTGAATCATGAAAAATAGAACCATTATCCAATCTTCTGCTGGCAAATTTTACTATGTACAACCCCATATTAACTAGTCTAGGAACAGATGATTTTTTTAGGATTAGAACTAAATTCATTATATTGAACATTTCAGCATACTCAAAATCTTACAAGTTTTGAAATAGATAAAATATTTTCTCGAAGTTATAAAACTTTGCAACCTCATTTCAATGAATGCTTACCTCTAACTTCACTGCTGGATCGCTGGTGTGGACGAGGTGACACACCTAAACGTGCTGGCAGTCCCATCTGATTAGCCGCACTTAATGCTTCAGCTGACAACTCTCGCAAACAATCATTCAGGCTTCCTTTAGATTGTGATTGCTTAGGAGAGAGTACCTTCTTTGGTGTTTTCTTGCCACAGTGATGAATACTTTCCTGATTAAGAAAATATCATAAATGACACCTAATAAATGTAATGGGTTACTTCATCAAGCCTCAAGCAAAACACAAAAATTTTAATGAGTTTGATTGTATTTCAAAATTGAAAGTAATTTTATTACTTGCAAAAATGCTAGTGTCTAAACGTTCAGTTGATTTTCTCCAAAATTAATATTTCCCAATCAACCTGGCTGATAATGTGGCCCCTTGAAATTGAAAATGATTTTACTTTTGGGAGGGGTACTTTACATGAAGCCCTTGAGACATTTTAAAAATTTTTAAAAAGTGGCTCCAACGTATTTGATAACACTTTCTTATTGGATAGAGTGAAGGATGTTTAAGAGACTGGCACAGGTCTCCTGTTCATTGAAACCCCCAATTTTTAGAAAACTGAAAAAGTTCAAAATTTGTTTGGCATTTTCCTAAAACTAGAATTATTAAAATAAACATTTTCTTCTTAATAAAATATGTTCATGAAAAACAGATCTAACAATATTGTCATGTTTAATTTTTCGAAAACAAACATACACAATTTTTATTTTCTTTAAATCATTTGTTCTTAAAATTGTATGAAATTTTTTGATGAAATTGGAACCTTAGAAAGCATAAAGGATTTCTAAGAGAATGATGTTGGTCCCTTATTTGTTGAAATAGCTAATTTTAATAAAATTTAAAAATATTAAAATTTTTCAGCCTCTTCCTACAACTGCAATTGTGAAGATACAATTTTTTATTACTGAAATGTGTTTATCAAAACCAGATTTTCAAATAAGGTCAGGTTAAATTTTTTGAAAATACAAATATTTTTTGTGTAATTTGGTGACAAACATAATCGCCTACTCTGAATTTACGCTTTGTGAATGTAATTCGAGGCAGTTGGATTCTTTGTTTGTTAGAATTTATATATTATTTCAAAACTCTTTGATTCTTTTATTCGACCTTTTGTTATTCATTTACCCATTAATCTTTTAGAAATTATTTAAATCCTATTTGAAATATCTAAAATAAAAATTTCTAGCCTTCAGAGAATATCAGTTTGAAACAATGACATTCCGTGCTGTGAATCGGCAACAGAATTTCTGTGAATTATGTCTCATTGTCGAGTTACGAGGTAGCTGTATGAAAAGCAGTTATAATTTTGTTTGTGCCAACATTGGATTGAAAATATTTTGTTTTTTCACCAAATGTTGCAAGATTGGTAATGAGAAAAAATGATGACCGAGATGGGTTAATTCAGGGAGAAATTGTGGTATAAATGGTATTATATAATTATTAAAAGGCAGAAAGTACATGATGTTTTAGTACCCCTAGTTTTACTGGAATTTGAAACGAGGCTGAATTATGAATCACAAAAATGTAAGATGAAACATCATCCAGATAAAAACACATACCTTAAGACAAAATTACAATAACATGGCTTTGTAAGACACACAATCACAAATAATAAGCCCCAATACATTCACGAAAACATAATGATTAAAAATATTAAGTTTAGAATTTCAAATCGAGTATGGCATACTGTATTGTCATTTAGCTATATAGTTTGCTGATTTGTAAATTAAATAGCATGTAGAACACAAAAAGATGAACTTTAAATTCAAAGAAATCCTTTAAAATGTAACTATCTTAAGGATGTTCAAATATATTGGATTTCTAAACAGTTTACATTTACTGTAAAATTTTTATGAATTATTTTATTACACTTACCTGACTTGATTCTTCATCACTTGATTGCAAAGGAAAGCGAAAGACTTTAAAGTTTGGAGATTTTGGCCATGTGACAGGCGGTGGGCTACGAATCATATGCTCATGAATCTCTGGTAACGTAAGCGGATCAACATCCAAATCATGAGGAAACTCCTATAAGAGTTTCATAAAAGTTATTTTCTTGTAAAATTTCCATCCACATCTCAAACAGGAAAAATCTCAAAGCCATTAGTCAAACTACTTCACCTGCGACATTAAATTGGCATCATCCGATTCAGATTCTTCCATGCTGTCCACCAAACTCTCCCGACTAGCTAGCACCTGAAGGAAAGGATTGTCCTGGCGAGACAAGCGCAATGCAGCCATATCTTGATCTATATCTCGTGTTCGACCAGGAGTAAGTGTAAGGGTGGACGCAGCAGGCGATGGGGGACAGCAAGGGGCTTGAACCATTATATCCACAGCTGTAACTGACAAACTGGATGGAACTCTGGGCACCGCTCCATATCCATAGTTTGGAGCAGCTACAATGAAAGGTAGAATGCATTGTTCACTAATTTCTAAAGGGAACAATAAAGAATAGTAAAGAGAACAAATAACTAATTCTTTTGGAATGAAACAATGACTCACATTTAAGGTTTTTATTGTTCTCTGCATTATCAGAGAGTAAGTATCTACAATTAATGAAGGATTCATTGGCATTATGTCATCATTTCACTATGTTTTATTGTGTAAATAAGCTTAAAAGCTTACACATATATGAAGCTTTCATGACTTGATTTGACTTTCAAGATCTATATTGTCAGAAACAAAGCATTAGCCTGAATTGTTAATGAATTGTACCCAGAAATAGTTAACTGCAGTACAGGGAGGATAAGTATTGAAATCATGTCAACAAAACAATCTCATATTTTCCTTCGTAAAATTTGTATTTTGATTTTAGGAAGGCCAGGATTATGTTGTTAATGCTGTACCTAAGATGGTTAAGATTCATGAAGGTGGTGAGAAGATACATGCAATTTTGAACCAAAAGAATCGAGATACCTGTCTGTATGAGTAATGCATAACTCAGTTTAGAAGCTTTTGAGCTGAAACTTAGTCATGCACTTGTTTTTCCTGAGTAATGTTTAAGTAATAACACTAAGAGTTTTAAAATTTTCTGTATGCCATGCATTCCTACTAGATTTTCATTTGCCTAACAGGACAGCCGTTCACGTAACATTTGCTCCATTAATATTACATTGTTACAAATTTTGAATAATAGAAATGTTAATTTTGAAATATTACCAGCTAATCATATACCAACAAGTAGTAACAGTAAGAAAAATATATTCTCACAAAAGTGAGTAATGACAAGATATATTGCATTTATCACTCTTCTGTAATTAGATATTTGTTCTCTACTGAAATCATAAAATGAAAATAAACAATAACTACTCACAACGACATTCAGAACCATGATCCATTGCTTTAAATGTTGGTTCTTCAAAATTCACATCACTTATGTCATCATGGTATTTTTTCTTTTTAAATAAATTTGAAATAAATGTCAATGGGGATTTCTTCAAATATCCATTACGGCTACTGTTGTCAGATGAAATATGAAGCATCACAATCTACAACCAATCAATTTTATATGTTAGCTACAACAAAATGCAATACGGCTTTTTCACTTTCATGTTTATGAGGATAAAACGTAACATCAATATTTGGTTAGTAAAGAATCACACCCTAATCTACCGCAAAACACCATTACATATTTCACCGTAATCCAAGCACTGGTCCAAACACATACTTGTACAAAAATAAATCGTTACTGTACTGTACCCAAAGTTAGTATCGCATGGATTTCTGATCCATTAAACTATTCCCAAATCAAATACGAAATACAACTTCCGAGCAACACCTCAGTCTTCCCATCTCAGCCATGTTTGCTACGTCGACAGTCTTGCCAACAGATTTTCGTACCATACTTCCCCCAGGAAAATCACTAAATAATAGTTTTAAAGAATTGTCATAAGAGGAAACGCGAAACAATCTGTGTTGGGGCGAATTACGGTTTCCGTGACGAAACAGAATGAAGAAACACATTCTCCAAGAAATGTTTTCAGCCTTAAGATTCCCTCAGACCACTTAATAATCGCAAATTAGCGTGAGGCAATCTTTCTTATATTTTTCTAGGAATACATTTTCCCTAGCATTCCACCTTTCACTGAAATTTTCTACCGTATCACCGTAATGTTACGAATAACTAATGGTGTTTAAAATACAGATTTCTCCTTGTTTTGCTTTCTCACTACCGTTTACGCAGTAGAAAGGAAATGTAATGGTGCGGGAAAAATCAATTTCGGAAAACTCAAACCGTTCAACTGATTTTCTCCAACATTGACATCCACCTATCGATCTGGTTGATGTCACGGACCCTAGAAACTGAAACCGAAATTTTAATTCTGGCGGTACTTTACATGAGGCACCTGGGACATTTTCAAGATGTTCAAAAAAATGGCCCCCTACGTTTTTTATTAAATTTGTAACTGGATAGCGTAAAGGAAGTTTAAGAGAATAGTGCAGTTCTCAAATTTGTTGGCAACAATGGTTTTTGAAAATTGCAAAAGTTCCATCTTTTTTGGCGTCTTTCTTCAACTAAAATATTAAAGATAGAATTCTTTCCTCTAACGAAATCTGTTCCTTGAAGATGGATTTTAAAATAAGATCATATACAATTTTTCGAAAATTAGATAATTTTCGCGTAATTTTGCATGAAATATAGGCAATTCTTATTACATGAAACAAATTTTTTCTCAAATACGGCTCCAACAATTCTGATTAAATTTTGACCTCGAACAACGTACAGGATTAAAGAATCACTTATGAGAGTGGTGCAGGTCTAATGTTGAAAAATCTGATTTTTGAAAATTGCAAATATTGACAATTATTTTCAGCGTCTTCCTACTGGATTTATGGAGAAAAACAGTTTTTATTTACTTTCTGAAAAACTCTATTTTCTCAGAAACCGCTCATTTTTTTTCTTTAAATTTTCTCAACGTATGTAATAAGGAACGGTAAGAAATATGGCGATTGTCCAATTTCCAGGTACTGCTGGATTTTTTCGAAAATTGCAAAAGAATTTCAAAACTACAAAATTGAAGAAATTTTTGCATTAGAAAAAGTTTGTTGTAGTAAATTATCTATTTAAATAAATAAATAAATAAATAAATAAATAAATAAATAAATAAATAAATAAATAAATAA
>BOPP01000095.1:1408274-1422852 GCA_017312745.1 Gryllus bimaculatus
GTTACAATCAATAGTGGTCGCTAATGACCTAGACGTTTATGCGACCTTAAATAACAAAACAAAACCCTCGTTCTCTTCACGTCTGCTTTCATTTTGTCGCCCGACATTTTATCATTTACACATTTTCTCAATTACTTGGCTCCATAATACTATAACAGAAACCACATACACTTATTACTTATAAAAGAATTCATTCCATTTCCTAATGGGATGGCAGGTGGCGGGATGGGTGACGGGACGGGATGGTTGGTGGCTACGTGCCCAGCTCTTCGGAGGGAAGGTCAGCTGGTTCGAGTCTTGTCAGGGAATTGTTATTTGTGACAATTCTGTGTTGTTGCAGGAAATAATTGATTATTCCACAAAATTTATTAAAAACCGTTTAAAGCAATTCTATTCGTAAATATTATTAATCAAGATAAATAAACTGGAAGTGTGTGTACGTGATTTTTTGAATTTTTAACTTTTAAACAATTTTTCACATCTCTTATTGAATTTGCAAATCGTATAAACCATCAAATCAATTGTTGTATTTTGCCGCTTATGACTTTTTAAGAGTTGTCAACGCTCTGTATAACACGGGTGGCTGAAGTGGTTAAATGTCGAGTTCGGTCTCAGCGTTTCGGGGAGAAGGGCCGCTGTTTCGAGGCTGGCTCAAAGATAATCATTTGTCACAACTCTCTGTTGCTTTCAAGAAGCAAAAATTATTTGCCGCGTCGAGTTATGCCTGCCGAGCTACAAGTCTACAATCTGCAGCCTCGGTAATGTTAATTTTTAATATTAATAAATATTAACAATATAACAAACAAGCGCCTTCGACGCGGCGTCACCCGGACAGCCCAGATCACCCACATAACAAGACATGTTTTCGTTCTTCGCTGTACATCAACATCCCTCCACAATTAGGTACGTAGACCTTGTTGACAAAACGTTAAATGAAAGTTTTTATTACACGTATAGGAAAGAAATCTCATCGGAATCAAGCAACTATTAATAGTATTTCAAGTTGTTGCTGCGAGAGCGAATCTTGAAGTAATAATTATGCAAATAAGCCTCGTCTGCGCAAACCACGGTGTACACAGAAGGCGTAAATAACAAGATAGAGGAATCGAAGCCTTCTAAGCGTGACGTTATAAAGATGGCCACCATCAACAAGGGATAAATATATGACACATTGATAGTATCGATAAGTGCCGGACCAACAAAAATTTAATTGAATGACAAGAATATCTCATCCGCGAGAGTACGATGTGAGAAACATTTCCTTGAGACCTGTCTCAAAAGTTTAGTTTTTAAGACCCTAGAACGCTTCCTTTTGGAGTTATTTAACAATATAGCTGAGTGCTGAGGGTTGCGTTTGACATGAACTGAAATAATATAGGAGACGATTTGCTCTGATCTTTATCTAGCTACTTCTTCATGCCACATAAAATACTGTTTGACGTATATTTTTACAAAACTTTCAGTGTATTTCTCGACTATAAATTTGTTTTATTTTTCTTACTCAAGAGTAAACTAGATATCCTTACAAGATTGCGTGGGTATCTGCCAACAACAAATCTATATCGTACTCATTACAGTGTTGCTGAATACAATTAGCTTTCGTACAGCCCTTCAACATCACTCGAATGTGTCATTTTACAGTTTATGTAGAATGTCACAAGCTAAACTCAGCTCATACTGTGATACGAATTTTGTCGCATTAATGAGTAACGAAAATATTTTGCTAGAACGTATCGTGACAAACTATTAATAGTACTTCAAGTTGTTGTTGCGAAAGCGAATCTTGAAGTAATAATTATGCAAATAAATCTCATCAGTCTGCGCAAATCACAAATTAAATTGCTATCATCTCGCAAACACTTCAAATCTAGACCCGATTTCAATCACCAAATTCAAAGGTAAATTGACAAAGTACAGAATACAGGAGAGTAAGGATGTGACGTTGTCAAGAAAACATCGACGTTTCTAAATACCGATAAAAATCGATATTCAAAATGAAACCATCGATGCGTTTGTAACATCGAAACAAAACCATCAATATTATTAAATATTGATGTTTTAAAACAGGATTAGTAACCACTTACGGTTACGCGGCAGGGGGAGGGGAGTAATTTGAAAGTGGTATCGTTTACTAATTTTGTACCTGATAAAAAAAAACAAAGTAAAAAAAATCATCAGGACAATTAACAAAACGCGGATTATCTGATTCGATAACTCAAAAATTATGGAGACTTCTCTATAGAGGGATTTTATTTATTACCCTTAGTCATTTTGGTCTGAAGTATATTCAATTTATTAATATCTAAAAATTATTATAATATTTTTGAGGGAATTTTTCTTTCATTTTGAAAATATCGATCAACATCGAACACAAAACACCGATTTAAAAAAATATCGGCTTCAAGAAATTGATGTTAAATACATAAATGATTTTATTAAAACATCGACATCGATGTCGCATTCCTACTGGAGAGAACGCGAGACTCGAATCAGTGTGATGCTTGTTGATGTAGGTCAGCGACTTGAACTTCGAACTTACGATTCCGAGGCCGTCGCAGATACGCACATAATTTGTTCCGCGATCAGTAGGGACAATGTTACGAAACTGATCGACTTTGATCTCTTGCAGTGACGTAGCTTGAAGAGAGAAAGGAAAGCTGAATATCCAAGGAAAATATTATTTCTCATAAGAACAGGTCCCTTTAAAATTTTGACAGCAGACAACTTTTTTCAATTATTTTATTTCATAGCATTTCAAATTTAATATTACATCTATGTTTTCCCAGTCTTCAACAAAGTAGAATGGGAAAACATTGACTTAAAATTGATTGAACATTGATTTAAAATTTTAAAGGCATATGTTCTTAAGAGAAATACTGCAATAAGAAGACGCTACAATAGTAGAAAAGATTATTACTTTCGATTATTGCTCTTCGATTACAAGTTTGTTTTATAATAATAATATAAATAATTATCGCATAGATCATTTCAATTGTTTATGTCAAATGAAATGATGAGTGTGGGGGCGGGAGTGAAATTACACGTGTCTTCTTGAATTCTAGAATCCCTACACTCTCTTTTATTTCACACTATTATGATTAAAAATATAAATTAAATATATGTTCACTCCTACGTAATAGAGCTGCATGGGCAAACATTTTCAGATCTGATTTGTATATACTGCAATCAAATAACTAACCCTCTACTCCTCTCCTCTCACGCCTAGCAAAAGAAAGCTCAATAAAACTGGTACACAAAATGAAATTATATATGATACAAGTTTTGATATGGTTGTCCGTTATTATAATTTATATATTTTAATGTTTGAAATTATGAATTATGAAATAAAATTTGCAGATATAGTATTTATTTATGAATGCTCAAAAATAAAAAAAGCTGATAAATTTTAAAAAGTGAAAATTGAATTTGTATTTACGGTCCAGAAGCAGAGCAAGGGGTCGTCTCAGCACTTGTTCAAAGGTTAAGGGAAACTGAACGAAAGACTTGATCGAAATGGGGCATTGACTTTGAAACTGAATTACAATATGTGATACAGATAGAAATAATAATATTATACAGTGAAACAATGTTGAGAGGAAGGTAGCAGCCCACTCGCTGAATCAGTGCCCTACCAGCTAGGATATGAGTAGAGGGACGATTTTTTTGTTTTAAACGATATAAAGCTAAATTAAATGAACATTTCGAGTTTTCTAGACGAATTGAATTGTTAATAGGTACTTCGAATTCACTAATTATTTCGAAAATTTTCGCGACAAATTGGCTTTTGAAGCGAAACTGACGTATTTTCATGATAAATGCGAATTTTTGGCGAAACTCATCAACACTTATGAATGGAACTCGTCGTTTGTGGAGAAATGTGCCCCAAGGAAAGTTTCGTGGGTGAATACGATGCTAACATCAAGTGAAATTCTTGTTTCTGACGATTCGTGGCATTATAAGTAGTGTGTTATCCTCCAGAATGTTGATCCTGCCCACTTGGATCGTATGACGGAAAATGGATGTGATCGCGAGGGCTGCGTGGGCGATGCGACGGGCAAACCTCCTTGGCATCGCCAACCCAATGGTTACAGTATCGGCAGAGAGAGATCGATGCGCTTTTGCCACACATATCTATGCTCGTGGCACCATCTACATAACAGACAAATTAAATCTCAAAAAATTAATATTTACTGGCGCGACGACACGAGATGATACCCGTATCTTGCTTATAACCTTCGACAAAGCAGAACCTAGTCGCCTCCGCAACTTCGTGAGAGATGAGCGGCAACGTTGAACCGTGGCTGTTCGAAAGAAAGCAAATCCTCGCAAGCTGATTGGTTCAGAGCAGGTCACATGATATCCCACAGCACGAGGCAAGAGAACTGTCAGAGTTGCTTATGAACTGTAGGTGTGAAGATGGGTCGGTCGGCGACTGTTGGGCCGGCAACAGACTACACCGAGAGATGCGTTGCGTGAAACGTGCGACGAGAAATAAAGAAAGAGGCCGGTGGTGCTGGGTCCACACACTAGAAATGTCATTCGATGACTCGAAATGCTTTTATGTGCTACAAGTGGAGAGTGGTGACAGTAGTTAGCTATGAGATCAGCGGCGAGTTCCATTTCTTGTTGTATTAAATGCTCTTGTGAAATACTTGTTTTATTTTCATAATTGTAAATATCTATTTGAGTTCAAATTATTAAGAGAAATACATTACTGTATTGCATATAAACCGTTATTTAATGAAAAAAGAAATAAAAAGGAACTGAATGTGACGTATAGGGAAAAGTACAATACTTCTCCGAAACTTTTCTTGTGCTCCGATATTTCTACCCCGTCTGTTTTAATGTATTTGTTGAATTATGAATAAATGGTGAATAATTCGTAATAAAATTCACAACTTATAAATTAATTTATAAATGTGAATTAAGAAAAATTATATATTAATTAATTTCTTCCAAAATACCCTTTCACGTTCTTGCATCAAATCTTTATTTTTAAGTGGCTCATTATGTACTGCTTTCTTACAAGAAATATTTTCCACACACGCTTTTTCTAGTTCATTTCCGTTTAAAGAAAAAAATATCAAGTAAGAAATTCAAAAAACCTGTTATCACATCTTTTACTGATAAATATTATTATCTCATTTGTTTCTACGCATTGCCTAGTGTTTTCCTGCGACAGCAAATGTCATAAAGCAAGTGAAGTATTAGAAACGTGGGTGTGGGGGATTGATTAGCATAATTTGTTTCGATTTTCCACATTTCTCATTGCACATACCTGGAAACACATTCCTCGGTGTAGTCTGTTGCGGGCTTAACTGTTTACAGAGAGCTAAAGAATTTGCCAATAAAGGTTTATACGTTTCATGTCAGTTCGTGAATGGCTTCGAAAACGTGTTCCAGATATGAGGCCGAAGATGATTCTATTCTGCTGGACCATGGTATAGTTTACAAAGTAAATATGACATAATAGTACATATGTTATAAGAGTAAATAATTATTCATTTATAATAGTATAAAAAATTCAAAATAATAAAAAACAAACGCTTGTTGACATACTTCATACATCTATCCTCTTTTAAATTAAAAAAAATAAATACTCGATTTTTTTTCTACCTACTTTCGAAACAAATTCATTCTCTCTTCTCTCTCTCTCTCTCTCTCTCTCTCTCTCTCTCTCTCTCTCTCTCTCTGTCTCTCGTTCTCTCGCGTTCTCTCTGTCTCTGTCTCTGTCTCTCTCTCTCTCTCTCTCTCTCTCTCTCGAATGCGATTTTCCCCCACGCAAATTAAAGGGAAAAAATTAATGAGAAAAATCATGCCTCTAGGTATGAGACAACCAAGAACCTCACGGAAGGCAGTTCGCGATGTGTCTTCGGAAGCCCAATTTGTCCTTGTGGAAAAGTTGCGAGCGCATCGCGTGTCGTCGAACAAAATACCTAGTGAGATGCCTTCTCATTGGCAAAAAAGCACGTCACGTCAAATTAATTTATATTAAAAATGATAAACAAGGAGCTGAACTGATGTATCCCTATTCGTAGACAGGATTTTGCGGCAAGTGCTGATGATTATATTTTAAAATCATGATAATGAGCTTATGGATCTATCCATCACGGCCCCATGTATTGTAATTATTATCACTTGATCCGAACTATCAGAATCCACAGTTCTGACAGGAGGAAGATATCGTTCACTGGGCATGACACTCACGTGACACTACCATGAAAGATAATTTCTTAAGTGATCCTCTGATCCTCTTCCGTATTATTATATAACTAGCGGACCTGGCAATGTTTCACTATTTCAGTGAATTACACATCACAAACTATTGGTCACGTGATTGTTAATCACGTTTTACGCTATGATGTGCAAAAAGTCTAATAGATGAAAGACTTCCCCGCATTCCCCGGGTTTGTTCTATGCCCTGGTTTGGATATGGTTGTCAAGTAACCTATTGTTAAAACGTTCCTCCTCAAATTTAGACGCTCTCTTAGAAAAATGACACTCTCTTACAAAAATTTGATTTACTTATCAGATATTAAAGTAATAATTCCGACCGAGTTTTCAAATCGCAGGAGCAGAATACTTGTATGCAGTGAAGATGCGCTTTTAATCCTTGACTGTGCGGCGGGTTGCGTACAATAATACGGTTCGTCATTAACGAATAAATCAACATCAACAAACCCTCCACATATCCAATTCATTTCAAACCACTCATTAAACATATTTTTAATACGGCCAAAGTGAGAAAATTTCAGCGAAATCGGTTGAGTAGTTTTTGCGTCTATATGCGGCTCACGTTCCCTTTTATTATATACTAGCAATATGTGGCGTCACCGACGTTGTGAACTGTATTAAAAATAGTTTCATGTGTTGAAAATATCTTTCATACTGCATTTCTTTCATGCCCAGCTTTGTTAAAATATGTTCTTTCAGCATCTGGCATTGAACTTACCATTTAATCGTAGTAGCTGAAAATGTTATACTCCCGTTCACAGAATCCCAACACCCAATGGCCTTGTGTATTACCCATACGGGATATGAATTGGTTTTATTGCAATTTCAAAATTATAATCGCCGTAAAAAACACTTGCATATTTTTTTGCTAATAGTTAAATTTTAGTATAGCTACGTATTTACGCTTTTTTGGTAATAGGCCCATAGCACATTTCCATTTAAAAAATGCTAAATGCAAAAATACTGATCATTTCAGATTAGTTCCAAAAAGTGTATCGCAAAATCTTTTACAATTACATTTCATTCTTCCCCGGATTTCCTGAAAACTTCAAATTTTTCTCCCCTAATTTTTGACAAGATTAAAGCTTCACAAACTCAGTCCAATTTGTGTTCACTTCTGCTTCTGCAATTGCCCTTTAAATAGTTCTGTATGAGAATCTAACATTAAAAGGTGACTGTTGTGTATGTCTGTGTGAATAAGATTTTAGTGTGAATAAACTGTACGTCACATTCATTTGTATTCGCATTCGTATGTGAGAAGTCATTCATTCTCTAGCATTACTCACTGTTTTCTTTTCTCCATATTCACTTTAAATTCTTCAAGCTCAATAAGATCTGAGGCAATACTGTTCGTAGGTATTCGCAAATTTATTTTAAAAATACGTAAATAACTCGACTCTAAATTGAAATCAAACAGCAGCGCGATTTACTTAGTAATTCAATTGTTCACTTAAAGATGTCAACATTAGTGTCGCCAACGTCGTGAAAGAAAATTATGGCGTAATAAGTCAAAAAACGCCTTTGGATTTCAACGCCACATAAATCGATCTATGCAGGAGGCATTAATTAACTTTCCCTACACTACACGTAATATATATTGTAACTGTATAGTGATAGGTTATATTTTTTGTTTTTTACGTTGCTACACACAAACTTAGCTCCTTAGCAACTAACCGTCTAAAAGGAAACAAAATTGATTACTAAATTTTTACTATCCGCGAATACGTAAAATAGAGAAAGTTATGTAATGCTGCGGAAAATCCGCCTGTCCGTCAGTCTATGAACCCTACTAGCGCCTAAAGCATACGTAGGATTTCTTCCTAATTGAAGAAACCGGAATCCAACTGGTTCGATTCAAATCTTTGAGAGTTTGTAACATGAACTCCCCGGACATTTTTATTTTTTTCTCAAAACGCTGCCAATTTTTATTTATATTTTTTTGTAAGAATAGAATAAAATACAACTATAAAGCTGGCACGGTTCGATTGTCAGTTTTATCTCTGAATTTTCGAGTGTCTTCTTACAACTAAAAATTGAAGATAGAGATTTTTTTCTTCAAATAAACTTTGTGTATCACCTACAATTTTTATGAAAAAATTCGTTTATTAAAAAATGACAAAAATGTAATTTTTTGACTTGCCTTTACCGTAATTAATATTTATGCTAGCGGCGATTTGTTTACATTGTATTTATGACTACACGTGCTTTTAATAGTGTCAAATAAACTTTCTCAAAATTCAACAGATTTCTGTTAAAGCTAGCTCAAAATTCCGCATTTTCACAAATTCTCAAACGCCATTTTCTCAAAAATGGCTCCACATTTTTCGAACGGGTAGTGCTAATTGCACTCTTTAATATGACGTAAAGTTCATTTGAAAGTCTGTGCCATTTGTAGCGCCACTAGTTTTTTTCTGTATATTATTCGACAAATGTGCTTGAACCTTCCAGAGAGTATATATTCTTCTTTTATCGTTTTAGAGTATTTATTATATAGATAAGTCACAGAGTTTATTATTGATAATTTACAATAATGTCGCATTTAAGAAACATTGAGATCAGTGAGCATATGATAGAGAACATGATGGAACAAATGCATTTGGAATGTAATTGTTGATTAATAGACATGTAACTACTGTTTCATATTTCCGTTCCTGCTATAATTATCTCATCCTAGATCCATATACACATGAATCTTTATCTTATCTTACAGATAGTATTATATCCTGCATTGTTTCATCATTGTATAAACAATGCTGCAGGCGTAATTATTTATCTTGTATAAAAAATTATTTTTTGGGGAACGATAGACGAAAATAAAGGCCTCTATCAACTGCTGAACACTTATTTCTCCGCAGAAAATTTCTTGCGGTCAGCTTTTCTCATCGGTGATTTTCATTGCTTTCTCCGATCAATACCAAGTAAATGCTAGAGTAGTACTCTAACAAACGGGCCACGGGCCGCGATCCTTCCTTCATCTGTGCCCTATCACCTGTTACACTCACAGTTCCTTTCACTACACTACCACACATGCCGAGAGCTCCAAGCTGGTCTCGGCTGATGCTGTGTCCCACTAGTGGGAGACACCTGATTAGGAAAAAAATATGCAAACCAGCTCGGCGACAAATCTCTCCATCCTACGGCAAAATTACCGCCAACCCCCTCTATATAAAAACATGCGTTACGTATACGAGACTAATAAACTTTGCAGTTGACGCGTCCGCAATCATCACACGCAATCATGATGCAAAACACGAGATTATATAGGAAGAAATCAAATCCAAAACGAGGTGAAGATTGTGCATAAATTCCCGCCTCTCCAGGGCAACTGGAGAGGCGAGAACCGAAAACCTGGTAGCAGTACGCTGTGGGGAAGGCCACAATACGCTAGCCGAAACTTGAGCCACAATGTCAGTGACGCGGCTCGTCCATAAGTAATACATGACGTAGTTATGACCTGATTTTGCAATATGGTATTAGCTAGAAATTTAATGATTTAATTTTATTTAATAAAAAATAAAATTTTCATTTGTTATTTGGAATTGAATAATTATACCTGCCTCTTGGGTGGCTCATGATCAGCTAACTTTCCATTGTGCGGTCCTGGATTCTATTCCCGGACAGGGCAAGAGCTGTTACTTTCCATTACAATCATTTCAGTTTCTACATCTGTTTGATGAAAGAAAAGTTAAGTCAGGCCAAGTATTCTAGATAAAGAGAAGGAAATTTGTCATGCTTGCTACATGTCTCTTTTATCCCCAGCCCAGGCATAATAAATAAAAATACAGGCCTGGGAACACTGATAGCTTGCATAAGTTGGATTAATCTAACCTTAAAATGCCAAATACATACTTACACATATTTATTCTTCACTACTACACTGTAAATTGAGACAAATATCGCCAATGCATCACACATTCATTAGTATATGCTGACTATAGCCAAATTATTAGGAGTAATGATTCAATACATAGAAGTTCAGTTGCCAGGGTGTCCCCACCAATATACCACACATACCAGAAAATTATGGGAATATGTCTCATGCCCTGGCAGTGAAGCTCATAATCCTCAAAAGAGCATTCGCAAGAGTAACAATAAAAACAATCCACTTGGTAACAATATTCTTTTAATAGTTGTCATGTCACCCACACATACAAACACACATAAAAAGAGCATTATATCTCATATTTCACAAAATGCATTGCATACTTTTAACGAACAAAATTTCTAGCAGAATACCTTTTAGCATCACATTGTTCTAATTACCAAACAGAGTGTTCTGCAAGTTCCAGTGAAATGATAATAAGCCAAAGTTATCATTGAATTTGCAAAACATTGAACACCACTGTGTATGTATATACACATACATAATATATATAATCAAAGTAATTGAACACATGATTCCTATATCAAAAGATCTTAAAAATTGATGTAATGAAATCTCAATTAACAAAAATAATTTTTCTCTTAAAATCTATAACTCACAGCTAAAATGAGAAAAAAGCAATGTAACTTTATACATTTCATAACAAATTATGTACCTTTCCATACTATGTTCTTAACATGATGAGGTTGTATTTAACATTAACATTTATCTCTAAAACCAGGAAGTCTAAAAGACAATGAAAGCTTTCACAAATACAATAAACAATATAACCAAATGTATGCTGAGATTACATGGAACAATGCTCTATCACAAGTCTTTTATTTAAGAAAATAAATGAAAGAAATTATCAACAAATATAAACTTTGCAACAATAACATAATAAAAAATCAAGTTTTTTGTCAGCTGTCTGATTAGTCAAACATTACATATAAAGAACCAGATTCAAATGACTATGGCAAGAAAGTTTTCCTGAACAAATATTTTCAAATGATAGATTTCATATAAATAAGGTAACACTAATTCATGTAGTCATACTTTCAAATTGCACCTACTGGATTTCAAGAATGTATGAAGAAATATATATGTTCAATTTTTACTGTTACAACACAGCATTATGAACATTTTCTCCTATATACCCAATTACGTAAATATTCTTTATAAATATTAATTATTTTGCTCTCTTACTTCAAGTTCCAACAGATAGTAGTCTGATCATTTTAACTTCATTGAAATCTCCTCACTTTTAAGCATTAATTCTTGGTCATTTATGCACAGGAAAGCTCATCCAATGTTCATGTACTGGACACACAAACTTAACAGTGCTACCTTATACTTAACAGAAAATATGTCTATTTATTGCACATTCATAAATAGTGGAATTAAATTCAATATAAAATAATCAAGCAATAATTCTGATTGAGAGCTTTAAAATATATAATATAAAAAATACATTTGTCAATTATATTTTTGGTCCACAATAATAGACATTGTACTATCAATATCTTACTAAAAAGAAATGTAGTGTGTTTAAATTAACGTACAATTAAAATCATTTACTCAATGCTTTTGGAATTAACCGTTTCTCAAACTTGCCAGGAATGTCAATGTGCATCTTATTTAGCCCATCAATCAGTCTTATAATGTATGCCATGAGAATGGCCTATAAATATGTCATCATTTGGAAAGGCAGTAATTGATGAGTCAACAGCAAATACTAATGTACAATATATAACCATACAATTTTTCACACTCTTGCATCTTGAAAACAAATTTTTTGAGAATCATTTCCCAATGAATCACAAAATCACATAGTACCAACTTAAAAACATTATCTCCCAGTACAATCCACATATTTTGCGAACCTTATGGTAATGCAATTAAATATTTAATACTACCAAGATGATATGTTCCGAATTTTCTCATCTTGTGCTATCATTTCCAAACAGCATTGAAAAATTCCATGAATGAATCGTAGATCATGAATGTAATTGCAACATCAAGACAAACACGACTCAGTCTAGGCACAGTACCTTTGTAAAATCTGGAAACAAAGAACAGTAATCAAATAGTGCAACAATTTTGATCAAAGATTTGTACATTTATATGAAGTAACTTACGCAAAAGGTCCTTCATTTTTCCAAATTTTAAGGAAGCAATCTAAAGTATTCTTGTACTTTGAAGCTTCCAGTCCCTGTCGCAGAATAATTCATCTTCGTTAATACAATTTAAGGGTCCAATACACACAATATCTTCAAATTAAAATACAATTCAATTACAATTTATGGCACTTGTTTATAAAAAAAAGTGAAGTTATGAAAAAATGTAATACAATTAAATTGCCGAATAATAAATTTGCCGCTGGCATAAATAAATAAAAATTCCTTATAATAATAAGGATGCTCTAACTCTTGGCTCTCCTAACAAGTCACATCCCTCAAATTCTCAAGCATAACCTTATTTCTATCAGAGTTGAATAAATTTATAATAATTTTAAAAGAATTTTACATTGAAAAACATTAATAATATGTACACCGCACATATTCAAATTAAATAAGAAACAAGGAAAAAAGAAAGAAAAGAATAACCTCTCTAATATTAGTTTCAATCCACCCATGAAAAACTACGGTTTTTCATGGGCAATGCTCTGTGTCCTATGGTTCTCCAGATTTATGGTGTATTACACCAGTCTAGATAATTCATTCACTATTCCAAATTATTATTAAGTTTTGTAGTGATAATTTACTTCTATGGACTTGTTACTAAGTACATGACTCAATAATAATTTTTCTTCTGATAGCATTTGAAGTACATGAACTTTTAATTAATGTTGTATTATGTTTAATGCATACCACTTGTCCACTTTCAAAAGCACTATGCATCTAAAATATTGAATCTTCTACTAAAAGCAACGAAAAAACTATTCCAGAAACATGTAGTTCAGGAATTTCAACAAAGGAAATGGGTGGGGGATTTTGGCCGAGGCAAACTTTCGGCTGATGACACGCTCCCTGACCATCCCCACTTCACGTTTCAAATTAAAGAACCAAAAGACCAACTCACAAGAGGTTTGAAACTTCTGAAATTATTTAAACATAATAAATATTTTACTTCAATGGAATTTTCTTTTGTCTATTCTATAAAGTATCGAGAGATGACAGGTAACAGCACTTTTAATGAAAATTGAGTTAAGTGCAGAAATTAATAGTTAAAAAACCCAAATACTCCAATTATGAATTGTAATGTAATATAGATTCACCTGCATTCGTGTCTTAACAACATCAATAGGCGTATTTCCAAATACAGATGCAGCACCAGCAACTGCACCAAAAGCACCTACAATTGGTTTGGGAACAGGTTTCGTAGGGTCACCATCTCTGTACCAATCCTTCAGGGTTTCCATGACAAAAAAACGTATAGCCTGGTTGCTTCCTTGCTTCATAATGGTAGCTGTTACTCCTTGATATACACCTCTCAATCCTAATATGAAGTTTTCGAATTAAAACAAGCATACACAATACAAATACTGAGAAAATTGCAATACATACCTTGTTCTGCAATAATATGTCTCACACCATGGAAAAAGCCCTTAAACTTAGGATTAGCAGATCTTTGGTCATTGATGAATTTTACTTTAACTGTCTCCATTGGAGTAACAGCAAAAATTGCTTCACAAATTCCAGCTCCCAGACCACAAAGTAAGCGTGTTCCTGCAGTCAGGTTACCTTTATCATCCACAGCATGCTTTTTAAAAGTTTCAAATGCACCAAATCTAAGCAAAAAAAAAAAAAATATGTAACATCATCATAACATTAGTCAGAAACTCACAACCCATATAAATACGCACCTGACAGCAGATTTGGGTATTGAACCATACAATAAGACACTAAGGCCTCTATATAGTCCAAAGAATCCATGATTGCGAACAGTTTTTTTTACACAGTCCAAAATACCAGTATATTGCTTTGCTTTCCCTGATTTCTCATCTAACTGCAGTTGTGTCTTGACATATTCAGTAGGATATGTAATGCAAATTTCAATGCCTCCAGTGATCCCACCTAAACCAAGATAGATTACACACATTTGGGCAAATAAAAACTCAAAAACTGCATTATTTTAAAGCACAAAAACATAGAAGTTCCATATTATTTTTTTAAATGAAGAAAACAAGCAATTAAACCTAAGCAAAATGTTATGAGCAACTAAAGGTAAGTTATTTTTCATTCAAGGGGATCCAGGTGATTGACAGTTACTCTCTGACAGACATGTCCCACACTTGTCTGTCAGAAAAAAAGAAGTGTGTATGGTTACATCAATGAAGTAACCTTGAAATCACATGCCAACAAACCACTATTATGTAACAGTATCACCTTGCATATTGATGAACCTCATTTTATAATTTAAATGAGTGTCAGATGCTACAATGATTGACACAACAAACAGACTGTTTCTTAAAAAAAAATT
>BOPP01000095.1:1422858-1480358 GCA_017312745.1 Gryllus bimaculatus
ATATATATATATATATATATATTTTGTTTCTTTACCTTAACTCTCATTAGTTACAAATAACTTTTTATAAACAATTTCTGCGATAATTTAAATAACTATTCATCACATTTGAAGTTTAGTAGTCCGTAACCTTCGTCAAAAATTACGAGTGGCTCAAGGCGCATAGCCGGTCTTCATACGCTAGAGGTAGCGCCACGCTCTAGACGACCGGGGCGTGACCTCTGACCTCCAGAGCCTTTTGAAAGCGGCTTAATTTCGTTGTAATGCGCACCTGCAATAATACCCTTTATACCCATGTTGCCGCCGCCAGCAGCTGCAGCGGCGCCGGCGTCTTTCATCCATGGGCGAAGAAAAGGATTTCGAAACTGTAGATTTCTGTTATCCATAGTGTTATAATATAAGTGCACTTTCTACTGCCTACGAAAACCACACGTCAGGAAGTAAATCTAAAACTTATTTTAAAAAATTGAAGAGCATACCACACTAAACTTGTAAGTGCACCCCCTTGGTTTGGCTAAAACCACTACAAATAAAAATCACAGACAAAATTCTCACGATGCGTCTTAAAATGCTCATGCAAAATACAAGAGGTGTGGCATTCATATGAAACGTACAATGCAATGGGTACAAAAGGGGAACCAGCCCTTTCCACTAACGCAACCCGCAACACATCACTCAAATAAAAACTGCAACTATCATCTTTCTACTTCGTTCACGGCAATGTCACGCACCCTTCCACCACACTCCTACACGAGAGCCACGGAGTGCGCGTGCGTATTAAGCATTCGGCAATTGTAGCCAATCATTGCGTCTACGCCATCAAGAGTTCGCGTTATCACGCAGTCAGTTCTGCCACCGCCCCCAACTGTCATTTTCTTTCCAAAGCAACTTAGCTTTCACAAATTGCTATTCCATAACTTGCGTTGTCCTGCGATGAAGAGGTTTTTCCTGAAACATAAATTCCATTCCGGCGTGAAACGATTGTCACCAATGCATGACATCAACCTTGAAGAGGTGACCTTAATGATCGAGGCTTAGGTTGGGAATGCTATGAGGCGGCAAACTTAAAGTTCGACTAGCTTGGATTTTCAACAAGTTAATTTTACAAACAGGTTTACAATGCTTATTCATGTATAATGTGTCATGTATGACGTACGATGTAAACATAAATGTTGTATCTATAGTAACAAATCCCATATCTAGAGTTCAATGACTATTTCCTTTATTGGGCCTGGAATTCGTTATCTCTCACACAATTTCTTTGGCAAACAGTATGAGAAACATTTAGTCAATACATTGGTAAGTAAATACCGAATAAATTCTCGAGGGAAATGAAAGGTTACAAACACACTTCATTCTGAAATTTTGTTTAACATTTTCATATTTTCTCGAGAAAAATAAGTTAAAATGGTAGAAAATATAGAGTTATTTTGGAGGTACAAAAACTACTAATGTTGATACAATCTTTGTTCAAATTATCTAAATTATGACAAAAATCAGTAAACAGTAGCTTATTTCAATTATTAATCCTATGTAATCTACAGAACTCAACTTAAAAATATAGACCTATCGTAAAAGAACAACAGCACAAATAGAACTTTTATTTCAATGCTAACACAACCTTACTAGCAAACAAGTATTCACACACAACTGAATGACATGAAGTAACAAACTCATCACTAATTTTGATTAAATAATTTTAATTATATTTAATTCAACATCTTCTGTTTATGTGTTGTTTTAATATTACATTCTAGAAAATACAACAGATGTTGGGTTAAATATCCAAGCCACTTTAACAAAACAAGTCATTCAATCATACTGAAAGTTTTTTTGAAGGCTTGTCTAAAATCAAAAGCACCAATATCATTTCTGCCAATAAATTCTAAGTATCTTTACAAGAAAATAAGTTAAATCAACAGCTTCAATGCCCAAGAGGCATACTTTTTTTTATTTTTTATTTGTAGTTATTACAAACTATATATTAAATTGACTTATCATTACCTTCATGTTCATAATATAGTAAAATGAAGATCAAGAATTAATTCATTCAAAAACTTACTCAATTTTTCTTTTGATTGAGATGACCTACCTTAGTACAATTTTTTATTTTAATTTCACAACTTCTTTCGGTTCATTTTCTGCATATCACAGTTGATTCTCCAAGATGTTTGTTCATTTGTCAACAAAACAGTTAAGAATAATTAGTAACACCCAGGATTAATTTGAATTGGGTAAGGCAATATACACATATTTAACAATATTGTCCAATACTAAACTAAAAGGTAGCAAAAAATAACATTAAAAAATTGAAATATAATTTTGACTTATTTAGAAAAACTCATTTATTTTCAAGATCAAAGAATCATTTGGTATTTGTATAAAAAAGTTACAATGTCTAATACAGTGTCCTCTTACGTCTTTCATTGGTGTATTGACACAACAAACACTCTTTCCACAATTTTCCTTAACAGATCATATACACAAATATTTTGACAGACAAAATCCACTCACAGAAAAAAATTTAAATGGCTTTAAATTTAAAACAATGAATTGATAATATTACCCACATGATGATACACTCAAATACTCTATTTAAGAAAGAATACTAGTTCCGACAATTAAAGGGCGCCACAAACATATATTTTCTCTAAAATTAGAATATTCTTGGTGATTTTATACACTCTTCAAGACAAACAAATGAAGAAGCAATTGCATCTTGGAGAAGTATTTACAATTAACATTAAACATCTCTATACCACATCAGAGAATATCTGAAAAATTTACATTATATAGACATTCATTCTTTGGAACAAACAAAACATAACTAATCTAGCCATATGATGTTTAAGAAGCTTGTGATAAAAAAGATAAAAAATGATAGAGACTCTTCCACACACATTTTAACTATGATAATGATTCCTACAGTAACTTAACCACAAAAACATACTTAAATACACCCCTGCTCAAGAATTTGGTGAACAGCATTCCCTTTGGAAACTTTTGTCTTTTGGAGACAAACTGTCATTAAAAAATGGTAACTACAACGCCTTTCAACGATGTCAAGGAACATCAATGGGAATTTGGGATATCAAACTTAGAGAATTATTTATGTATACGATAAATCATTACACTCCAATTTACGAAAGTATGGGTATTGAAAGAATCAATTCTTTTCCCAAGAAGCAAGAATCACCTATCTTCTGAATACCCACAATTTATGATCTCTGGTGTTATCTTAACATAATGAGGTATGTATGTGTATTTAGATCACAATATTAGATTTCTTTGATACCAAAGTACTTTCACAAACATTTTTTCCATCTTACTGTATAATGCATCTGAGAATAAATAGCACAAAAACTTCTACAAAACTACTTCAGTATATTGCACTCGGCTTGAAACTATTTAACACTTTATAATTATAAAGATGCAAGTCTGAATTCAAGTGTATGTATTTATTAGTTGTCTAAGATTCCTCTGCAATACATGCCAAACAATAAATAGTTATCTAAGGTTATCTTTTGAAATTTTGTATAAATTCTATCAATTCTCACTTCCATGCAACAGACAATAAGATGTCCCATCCAAAGTAAATACAATCCAAAAAAATGATAGTGAAATAAAGTAATCATTAGGTCATGAAAATCATTTAATAATTACATTTAATTTTGTAGAAAACACCTATCTATTTTAAAGCAGACAACAAACATGATGAAAACATAAATACAAACTCATTTTGTTTAAATCAGTCATGATAACACTTGTTGGCAGCAATCGTAATAACTAACAACACAATGATAACCAAAAGAAACTTATTATCATTAACGGATTTGTAACATCATGGAGTTTTATCAAATTTACCATTCAAACGACAAAAAAACATTCATAATTCAAGGAATACTGCAATATTTTTTCTACTTTAGAAAATCCCAATTATGAACTATGTTAACATCTGTCCTGAAGAACGATAGAAAGTACAGTACAAAACTTCAGACAGAATTAATTTCTCTCATACTTTTTGTTAGTAGAGTTCTTTGCACCCTTTGAAATTCACACAGGTGACTGTGAAATACGCTTTGCGTATTTAAAGAAAACTGCTTCACATTTGAAGTATACTTTAATGTTTTCAATAAGTCTAACAAAATTAAGTTTCTTCACGAATACAGGCCAGTAGTAGTGTTTGCCAAACGCCGCATACGTCTGAAACAAGTACATTAATAAAATTCGTGTATTGCTATATGGTAATTTGTAATTGTTATAAGTGCATCTGATTTTGCTTATTTTATATTTGCATTTGTAAAGTACACGATTCCATAGACAGCGCCAATCTTCAATAAGTGAAATCACTGAAACTAGAATTCAACAATATTTCTCATAAAAGTTGTCGCAATTGTTTTTCTCTTCCTGCTTAAGAGTTATGGTGCAGTGTGCGACAGAAGGAGAAAAATTTTTAGAATACTATGCCCCAAAATAAATGGGATTTTAATGAATAACTTTTCTTCGATTTAGGCTTGATTTAATGTGCAGAAGAACCACATAATAAGGTACATAAGGGGAGACATTGCTGTCCTTTTGATGGCAACTCTTACAAGAGGGAAATGCTAGTAAGTTCATGTATCTTCACATAAAGAAATCTTACATTTTTAACTGTCCTTGACTTAACTCACAATATCAAGTTTCTCTGAAA
This sequence comes from Gryllus bimaculatus, assembly GCA_017312745.1. Classification (NCBI taxonomy): domain Eukaryota; kingdom Metazoa; phylum Arthropoda; class Insecta; order Orthoptera; family Gryllidae; genus Gryllus; species Gryllus bimaculatus. The sequence continues at coordinate 1,427,549 of BOPP01000095.1, forward strand.
ATGGCATTAATTTCCTTTTCAGAACCATATCAATTGCAATCCTCAAAAAAACTCTCTCAATTAAGTCATCTTCGGTAAAAATGGAAAGTTTCATGAGACAATCAACACCAATGTCATGATGATGATGGAAAGCTCCACAGATAGCCAATAATGCTTTAAAATTATTAACCTTATGCCTTGTCTAGTACTGGACAGCTCACTATGTCCCCATTTGTCCTAACACAAGGGCATAAGGATGGATGAGCTCAGGGACCATAGCACCTTCCATAAAACAACATACAGAGAAAGAGGCTCAAAAATGTCATCTAATACACTTGACTAGCGTTATTTCTAGGAAGGCTACTTCCACAATCCAGAAGCAGCCCTTCTTAAACAGCTTTTGACAAGGATGACCAATGAATCATTCTGCTTGCTGAATACACGTATTTGCATGTGTGTATGTTGGGGGAATCATTTGGAACCAATATTCCGTCTAGTATAAGTGAGATTCTTACATGACTGAAGACAATGTCCATAATTTACATATTGGGACTCGGGACACAGCATATTGTCTCTTATAAGCGGGTTCACTTATATATGGATTCTTATATCTAATATACCATATCATGAGATGCAGAGTTGGTGGGTACAAACTAATACCAGATCAATGAAATTTTTCAACTTCTTTTCTCAGAAAGTGGATATCCTCTTTTGGACATCTCATTGCTGTGAACAACAGATGGTTATCATAAGAGATATGTAAACTCACCTAGTATTTCTGTCTTGGTCTCTAATTTTCTTTTCCATCTCTGCATCAGTCAGAGTTTCAAGGAAAGGTGCCCACTGGTCAGCTTCTGATGGAGGTCGGAAAGGAACTTCTACAGTAGGGAGAGGTGCCTCACTAAAAACAAGGAAGCATATCCAATTACTTTGTGACATTCATGCCACAGTCCCGTAAGGCCATTCCCAGGCACTCTGTTGCACAATCTAAGGTTGCATTACAATTATCACAACATCAACAGGAAATGATCAATATACAAATTTTGCCAGAAAAAACAAACAATTTAGCGTTTTGAAATCTGAAATACGAGTAGAACTACAGAAAATTAAAAGAGTCGGTACTTGCCTAAAAGCATATGTCCTTTGATGCCAACTCAATTGTCCACGGATGCTGTAAGCAATAGCAGTAACAAATTCTCCACCCAGGCCCAGTTCTGCACACAATTTCATGGCAAACTGCTCTGGATTGTTGTCTTTCTCACTCATGTCCCATTCCACTTGATCCACCAGAGATGTGTTTCCCACGTGAATATTCAACTACAAAGGTAATGAACCATTGTAAAAACATGTTCCCAACAATGTTAATATAATCTTTGGAGATTTGTAACTGATGGTGTATTTATCTTCCTGTAATGTTGAGCAATATGAAAGCAGCCACTTTCACCACACGTCTGTCAGGACTAAAGCTAGAAATCCAAAGGACAACCTAATTCTTAAGAAACACAAATTCAAATTATATTTTGCAAATTCTTGGAAAATATTGAATACAATTTTGAAATGCAAGAAATGAAAAATGTTGCAAGATATAGTTTTCATGAATTTTAAAACATGACAGGTTCATGTTATTTTCTAACATTACTCCTGTAATTAAATCAACATTTTGAAGTCCAAAACATTTTTATAATCCTGCAATAATATTAAAAACTACATTCATTAAGCAACAAGAATATTAAATAAGCCACTGCCAACCAAAGGCCCTAGTACCAAATATAAAATATAATAACTCAAACTTAAAAAATATTTTTTAAGACAGATTGTCTGAAGCTTTCGGTTGAAATATATAACCTGGACAACTGAAGGATTGGCAGTTCTGACTGACAATTTTAAACTGGCAGTTTTATAACGATTATGATGATTTTATAACCCAAAAATACCTGAGTTATACTCAACTTGCTTCCCGCAAACTATGGCCCCTTCCACATGGAACACTTACGCACATGAGGCGTGGCCTCTTTCTAGCTACACTTCCACTTGAAAGCATCACATAACTTCTTTCACTTGATCAACCTTATAGGTCACTTACACACAGCACACTTAAATCCTGTAGCAATCAAACTACGTTCTTGCGCCTATTCAATGACAGCCAAACACTACCTTTGGCGTTATGCGCAAAAAAACCCACATTTATTCTCACCATTGTAGCACACACTAGACACTCAAAGCTACAAATCACAAAGAATCTGAAGAACACAAGAAACTTAACTGTAAGACAGCAACATAGCCAACCACTTCGACAGCTATCCTGAGAGAAAATCAAATAGACCAAAACACGATTTACCTGTCATCACACAACATTCCGTAACAGAGTTTCAACAAGATATTAGGGTGAAATTTCTCCCACCCCTCATTTTTGATGTCACTTTCATCACCAATTACGAACCATTAAAATTATTTCAGGAGTGTATTTTTTTACAACGAATTTAAATCTCACTGTCTAAAACCGCCCATGCTTTGCTTTTAATATATATGTAATTAGTTATGCATATTGCTCACCACTCCTCCCCACCGAAAGATTCCCCTCATAATCCCCTAAACGCCCCTCATCCCCTCCACCATGGATTTCCCCTTCGCCGGAACGGTGCAAAGTGCTGGTTTAAAAGACTTCCTAGGTTGTACCACATACTACACTTCAGCCATTATTTGAAATCAACGTCAAACAATCATTTCAAGTTAACAGAAATTTTATATTTTCATCTTTTTGAGTGGTGTAGCTGTAGAAGTGGTTACCTATCTAACACAGATTCTAGCACTTTTCTGTTTCTTTGTGATTTGTGTTTTTGAGTGTGAAGTGTTTGTGCTGTGAAAATAAATCTGTTGTATGTGTATGAGTGAGATTTTTTTATCACATGCTGCCTAGAAAGAGGTATTTGGCTGACAAGTAGGCTCGCAACTATATATTAATTGTTACAGGATATACATGTCATGAGTGTAAAGGGCGTATGAGCTTGGCCAAGTGGAAGGAGTTACGTAATAATATTTAATGCATGTAAAAGAACTGTGATTGACAGAATGACATTGTGCAGGAAAGTGTGAGCAGAGAAACCATTGGAGGTGCAGTAGTGAAAGTGGAGACAGAAGAAAGGTTGTTATAGCATTTTTTAGCAAAACTAATGACATATTTGGAACTTAAAAGTAAATGTTTTAATTTGCCTCAGGGCACTTAAGCACGTTCCAAAGTCAAACAAATGTTTTAAAATATGCACCTTGATTATAACTCTCTGATCGCTGTTCTCTTCTATTATTGTATCAGTAGGAAAACCATCAATTTGTTGGCGAATGGCTTGGGCAATAGCAGGAACAAATGTCAAAGGATTGAGATCCAAATCATCACATAACACTTCTGCAAATTGCTCTGGTGTAATTAAGCTCTCTGAAAAGTAAAAAATAACAAGAACTGTCAAGAAAGGAAGGATTCTAGAAAACAACAACAACAACTAACAACTAAGTTGCTGAAAGGCAAATTGCTCACCATTCTTATTCCATGTGAAAGTGTCCCTTAACTTTTGTCCTTCTATTTCCATATCCAGTCGAATTGGTACTAGGACTTCCATTTGAGAAGCATTCTCAAGAATTGAAGCTGGATCAGTGTCATCAAAGCTACAAAATACATGTGGAGTTATATTTAAATATACATGATTTAAGAGTAAGATCTTTAGACTATAGAGTAAATTAATATATCAGATACATTGCACACAATGCAAGAATAGGAGTGTACTGAACTCTTCCAACAAGCTAGCAAATTAATAAATGCAAATGTTCATCTACGATTTTATATATATTTCCTAGTACACAATTAACTTGCACATGCTCAATAAATTACTCACCATAATGGGAATGTCCGGACCTTTTTGTTATTAACTCTGTTTCTATTGATAGCAGTTGCTTGCGGAACTGCATCAAGATGTGAACTATTGGGTAAAGATGGGACCCATGGCATACTCTTCTTTGATTTACTTTCTCTATAAGAAAAATCAGAAATATTTAATTTATAAACATTCATTCTTGTCATAACTATTTGCACAATAGAAAATTAGGATTGCTGAAACAAAAAGCCAACGTGCAGCCTATTCCATATTTCAAGATATTGACTGTATACAAAAAAATCACTAATCTTCTCTCAACAATAAATTATTTTTCATAAAGAAGTTGCTTTGGTGGAGCAATAAATTGCATTTGGGTCTTTCTCAAAAACTCAGAATTTGTAATTAATTTAGATTATTAAAGAAAAAATTCTTAATTTTAAGTAATCTGGATACAAAATTCAAGAACACACATTCCTTTCAATTATCAGGTGCTAGTTTACTTGATTCAACAATACTTCAATTTTAAGGAAATACGAAAATCTGATTAGCTTACTACAAAAAACAATTGCTTTGCACAAAGATTTGTGATGTCTCGTCTCTGCTTGCTGAAGGTCCAATTAACCACAAATAACTGGAGAGGTCTGGAACCAGTTTTAAGTAAGAAAATTGGAGAAAATTCCTCTTTTCCTTCACAGATTCACAGCTCTTTCCAACTAAAAGATGCTTACCTTACCATCTCTAAATTGCAATGTAAACAAGCTTCAAAAAACCAAACTTCATGAAGACAAGTGACATACCTTGGGACTGGTGGTTCAGAAGAATGAACTGAAACTGCTTTATACTTTTCATCATTGCCTTCTATGATATCTTCTACTTCCGAAGCACGTAGTAAAGATACACTTGATGCCAAAACATGCTGACTTAGACCTGCAATAGAGAATTTTCATTCATTACGATACTATCAATAATAATAATAATAATAATAATAATAATAATAATAATAATAATAATAATAATAATAATAATAGTATGAAGAAGACAAGTCATGTATTCAAAACAAATTATAAAATATTCCTATGACCTATGCAACCTAATATTATAATTATTATTACTGGAAAAAGAAATGAAAATACGACACCTCACCCAATTCAACAAGTTTTTTTCTTTCTTCATTTGTTATACTCCTCCTGAACATGCCAGGATATTTCTTGTATAGGGACCCACGAAATAATCGTAGGTAGTTTCCCACCTAAAGAAGAAAGTATAGCAATAACCTGCGTTCATTTTTACACATATTTATATAAAAACGAACAATTTTTTGTCAATCGAAATCCACAGAGCTGAGAAGATATACATGAAGGAAGTATGATTGTGAATACATCTAATCGAAGTATGAAATATTACTATGGCAATCAAATCTTACCTCAGAACCAATACAGTAATATTCCCCATTTTCTTCGACTTGGAAACTTATTGGTTTGTCACCGTATGTTCTAATAGCCATATTTGACACTAATATGAGTTCGCTCTAATTACAAAATTAATAAATAGTTTCTCTGTCAACCGGCACCTCCAAGTATCTCTACAAATTCGCAGGGGCTTCCTCAGGCTTCCTCTTGCTTGCAGCTTGCTTGTTCGTGCTCTGCTTGCTTTTGCTCGCTTGGCTGCTGCCGCTGTTTGACCGGCTTGGATGGCTGAGATGTTTGGGATTTAGTTTTGTTTGGCAGCTGGCTACCCTGCAAGATGTAGTTAACGATAACTCACTATAGAGTGCAGCAGCAGACATTCACTTCATTAATACCTCGAGTCTTAAATTTGAATTATCATGGGTAAGTTTCGTAAATTCACAGATAGATAGATGAAAAAATTAAATATACTTTCTATTGCTAAAAATAAATATTTCTTCCTAGAAAAGTAATAATTTACGTACAAGTTTACTGAGATAGTGAAGGAATAGACACCTAATTTATTTCGCAAAGTATAATGTGGTACAAATGAAAGACTTTTTCCGTTTAAAATGATAAAATTTGAAAGCGCATGAAAATAAAAAATAATTTCTAGCATGTATGTTCATACGAATAAACTCTTTACTCATTTTATTTAAAACAATGCACGTTTTAAGCACAGCTATGATTGCAGGAAAATTATTTCCACAAATAATGGCGAATATGGTTCGAATTATTTTTACAAGAATTCCTGAAGCCAGCACACGAGATTAGCGTTTTCGTGACATTTCGAGATTTTACCTTTTAAGTAAAAACCTTTTGATTGGGATAAGTACTTATAAGAAAGGTTCTTACACTTATTATTTTAGTAAATGATTTATTGATCATGTAATGACAATGTCACCTACGTTAGGATCTAATGTAGTAGGAGGCGTTATATAAAAATAAATAACCACATAGATTTCAATTTCAATAATCTCTAAACAAAATCACATTAAATTCGCTTTAAATATTTCATTTTCATGCAATAAAATAATTGAAACAATGAAAAAGTAATTTTCGAAGTGTGTCTCATCTTTTTATGGCTTCAAGCCTTAATTAATACGAACAACTTATATAGTAACAAGAAGCCACACTTTTAACAAAGTCGAGATATCGACAATTACAAATAAGGAAGGTTGCTGTGGCTGATGTGACTTGTCTTGTTACAGCCAGAAGCTCTCTTCAGTTAATCCAAACTACACGTTCACGTTCAAATCATATTCGGAATAATTCTGTTCCAGAGACACAGTACAGTAAAACTGTCTAAACCGGAAGCTGTACAACCGGAAACCTACCTTAATCGGAAAATGTCTACGGCCGGTGAAGTTAAATGACATTTTACACTGAATAAAACGGAACCTATCCAACGAGGAAATATAACGGTTTTTCATGTCTTGCAGAGGGAAAAATCTTTATAAAACTCAATTTCTATAAATTTAATACAATTGACAGAGAGCCGCAAGATACGTATTCTTAATGAAATGAATGCATCTGAAAACTTATTCTAATATTGTAAATCTCTATCCCTGTGACATTGTGATTTAGTCGTGGGAGCCATTGAAGCAGAGAGGTTTCAGCTGTCAGCGTAGAATTTGACTTCGGGGTCACTTTTCTCTCAAGGCATAGGCCGTAAGGAAATTACTTCTCTCCCATCTCTCTGAGCGTGGGAAGGTGAATAGGCATGACTTCTATTCACGCGTTGAAAATCACAACCCCTCGACCAGATGCATTGCTCAAGGCCAGGCGAAGTTATCAGAAAGTAATAGTACCAGCTTGCCAGGAAGGTGTGCATTTTTCAACATAGAAGCCGTCAATGAAGTATTTAAGATTCATTTATTGGTGATTTCTTCCATGTATAAATTATATGTTTATGTTAATGTATTTTTATAATTATAATAAAGTCATGTAATTTACTACTTTTAGGGCAGAAACGTCAATATCACAAGTTTCATGAAATGGATTTTGCATAAAAGGAAACCTCCCTAAACCGGATTTTTTTGTGTTCCGATCAGCTTAGATATATTTTACTGTATTTCGTTGGTCACCCACTGATTCACACTTGACCAGTGGTGGATTTAAGGAAAAGGGTCTTGTCAGCAAAAGCACTTGAGTTGTGCCGGGCCTATTTTATAAATTTGTAATAGGCCTGTCATATCGATGCAGTGTCATAGTTTTTTGTACGAGAGTACTCTCTTTCTCTCTCGGGAAGTAATTCAATCGTGCTACATCAATCATATTCGTTAGCAGCGTTTCATTTATACAGGCTCGGATCCAAGGGGAGGAAAGAGAGGGAAATTCCCCTTCACCCTTAATTGTTTCAGTAACTATTAATATTAACTTGTCACGAAACGTTCAACCAAAAATATTTTCATATAATCATTAAAGCGAATAAAATCGTATCGCAGCATAAGCTGAGTGTAGACTGTGACATTTAAAAAAACCTCTATTTGACCCATTTAACCAAAACATTTTCAATTTCCCTTTCCAAAATTTGTCTCTGGATCCGCCCCTGATTTATTTAATGCTATCGAAAAGTTTTGATGATTTTAATGAACTCGTTCATATGCGGAGCTTGATGAAGTGGCTAGAATTATTAAAAAAATTATCTTAACAGACTACAACGTAATGTAAAACTGTCCATTGGATTTTTAAGATAAATGTCCGCATATCATTTTCGAAAACACGAAATAATTAATAAATCTACTATACTTCGATTCAGTAGAACTGCACTTGGCAAGTCATCAGCTGGTACGGTGTCATCCAACCGGGAGCTTACACATCACTACAGTGACGTCACTATGATGACGGTCAACCTCCCGATTTGATGACACCGCAACAGCTGATTTACGTCAGGGGCAGTTATGTTTAAATACATATATAAAAGGTAGGATCGGTAAGTACAAAAATTGAGAAATCTGTTGGGAGCAGTAGTGTATTGCAACGTCAGTGGTGGTGGTGCGCGTAGAGCGCCCACAGCACGTGCACCTTGCGCGCTATGAGCTGGTGCACGCGCGCGGCGAAGTCGTCGCTCTGCGCGGCGTCCATGGCGTGCACGCAGTTGGCCGCCGCCACCAGCACCCGCTCCACCTGCTGCACCGCGCTGCCGACCACACCAATCCTCATTTCGGGTCAGCCTAAGAATGAACGGATGTAAACAAGCTAACACAGTATTTATCTACGGCCAGGGCCGCCGAGAGAAAATTCGGGCTCCGGTACTAAGAAAGTAGAGAATGAGGGGTTCTTACAAAAAAAAATCTGCAGAAATGTGAAGTTCACACGAGATATATGTGCACTCGACGACTGTCGGAGCAAGTCTCTACAACATTGTCGCTTATAATTTATAAATTTTGCAAATTAATTCATATGCTCCGCCTGCCACCAGCGCAGTCTCGTATACATTACTCTGTCCTGCAATAACGATTTATCAGTCATGTATCTCGCTTGATGCAGTGCAGATCAAAATCGCGCCCGCACGAGGCACTTGCGCGCCTTCCCATGACTTCGCTCACATTTCCCTTCCAAATCCAGAAAGTAGTGTACACAAGCTGAAGATACGCAAGGTGGAGATTAGTGGCTTCATATGAAAATGTTAGCCAAATTCGTTCTTCCGAATAACTGATATTTTAATTATGTTTATATTATTTACGATTAATTATTTTATGTTTATTTTCATTTTAAATTCTGTCTTCTATATACACTTTCGCCGAGGAGTAAGGTACAACGAACTGCAATATACTGATATATTCGTTGGTCTCTACAGATACAGAGAAGCATGATCCAACCTCCACTTCGGAGCAATTTGTACAACCCTTGGTTTTAAATCTTGCGTCAGTTGCTGTGGATGCACAGTCCGCGACAATCAAACAATATTTTGTTCTCGGCACCACTCTTAACATATTCGTCTGTCGTCTTTCTCAATTTCTACTAACTTCATCCAAATATATCGGTACTGTTGTGCCGGACCTCAACCACCGTACGATTGGCAAAAGTGCAAAAATTGTTAATTGGTAAGAAATTTTCGTAAATACTTAAATATCGAAAATTTTCCATAAAAATATCATGTATTTATGAAACCTTTATTTGATATACGTATATTTAATTTCTCTATGCTTATTATCCGAGTATTATTCTGTGAGTGGACTCGTTTAAGTATGTGGGTAAGACAGTATGTGGGCAGTCAAGGAGTAGTCAAGTATAAGAAACATGTTCAATCTGCATTCATTTTTTTGAATTATCATTTTGCGATACATCAGAGAAATGGGAAGGATGATCAGTTATTTCGTCAGCTATCAAATCAAATGTTCATCTCAGTTGTCGATCCTGACAGATACAATCTAAATCCCGGATAGGCAAAGCTCAAGTATATACTCACATGGGTTCATGGCGAAGGTCTGGTCGGTCGTACTTGGTACTCGCAAAAAGTACCTGCAATATCTTCTTTCTTTCCTCTGATGGTTTCTTCCTCAACAGTTTGCACAACGTGTCAAAAGAGGTTTTGAGAGCATTTGGAAATTCTGAAGCATCCAATTTCTGGTTGGGTTTTTTTAAATGCTGTAAAACAATTGTCATGTCCACTAAATAGTTTAGCAAACACGTCGCTTCATGTCTGTTAAGTCGTTGCCACATAAATTCTATTACATCGTGCGGTTCCATGATATAATGGTTCACTTGGTTTTAAAAAGTCTCATGCATTATCGTTTTTTATGTTTTCGTGAATTGCGAATCCATTTCCTACAATCACGTAATGCTTGCAACATTCTACCGTTATGTTTTTATTTACTTTTCGTATTCTTATCAGTGAAATTTTGGAACATTATTATGAACTGCTATAATAATTACTGGTAGGATATGTTGGTTCGTCTAACACTTCCTTTCAGATGAGAAATTTGTTTCCATAGGATTATTGTTAGTATGCACGGTTTCTCGTTCAACATTCGAAAGCTTCTGTGTAATTACTGCTGCCATCCTAAGCTTAATAAATAGAGTATGCGTGAACACTTGATGCATGGTCATGGGAAGAGGACTCTCGTACATGGTGGTAAATTCAGATAAATAATATGTTGAAGTGTACAAATGCATGCAGCCCTAATTTTTGGAGGAAAACATTTTAAAACCTCTTACCTTAAATGTCACTTTTGTTTTATAGGGTTGGCAAGAAATTCATGAACAAAACAAACTCTTACGACTCTACACTTCGATTTATTTACAGAGTCCATTGACGTTTGATCAATGTTACGACATGATCCAATCAAGAACTTAAACGTCACTATTATAGGTGTCATCCAAGCTTTCAATTAGATACCGTAACAGCTGATTTACGTCAAAGGGATCTATGCTTAAATCGAAGTACATTCCGTATTCACTGGGTTGCGAGCAACGAGCCAAAATATATACTGACTCATTAATTTCAAGCAGAAATAACGCAAAACTACTTGTTTCTTTCAACAATCGTTCATAACCTTTTTTAATCTCTAATTTTGTATAATAGACTTAAGTCTGAGGCAAAAATCTCTAGCATCAATTTTGTAGTTTAAAAATGTTTCCTTTTAATTGAAAGAAAATGAGCAATACCCGAAAATATGACGACCCTAATTTTATCATCTCTGTTAAGTGATTTTTTTTTTAATTTGGGCAATTTTTGACATTTTTTGTTGTAAATTTCAATCACAAAATACATAAAAACTACTACTTTCAAAAATTTTGACATATTTTTGGAGAGCTAATTTTGTACAAGTGACTTTGAGACAAAAATCTATCTCCAATTTGGAAGTTTTAAATTTGTTTTCCAATTTTCAATAAGTTGGGGATGTCAATGAAAATGAAACCTGCACCATTCTCTTAAACACCTTTTGCTCTATTCTACAACACATTTAATCAATAAATTTGGAGACACTTTTTGAAAATGTCCCAGGAACTTCATGTAAAGTACATCCCACAATTAGAATATCGGTTTCTTATTCCAGGGTCTGCGGCATCAGCTACGACTGGGGAATACTAATTTTGGAGAAACTTGGCTGAACAGTTTATGTGCTAGCTTTGTGCACAGCCAGACACACAGAAAATTTTCAACGTCAATCGATTTTCCATATGAAGAACCTCAAAAAATGGATTCTGGCCATACCATATGTTAGAGGTTTTTTTTTCTATATTTAACAACTGGATTTTTCCACTTTTTCCTTACAGCGCAAAGCTCTAACATGTGGTGTAGCCAGAATCCATGTTTTAAGGGTCAAAGTAGAATTGATCTGTCAAGTTCTTTTGACAGGTCCTACTAATTGAAAATGTTTTATCTTCATTACTAGAATCAAGAACAACAGTAATACAAAACTGGTTTAAATGCAAAACCAGAAGGTAAAGGAGTTGTTGGAAGACCAAGAGGAACTTGAGAACAGAACAAGGACTTTTATTTCAATTCAGTATTTTCAGTATATTAATTTTTCTATGTTCCCTTTGTGAATCATACAATTAAAGAATCATTATGCAAAGTACATTATCATTATTATTATTTTATTTTGAGAGTATTGTCATATTGTATGTACAATTATTACAATGATTCAACTGCAAGTAGATTCATTGGTACAGCAAATTTGGTACAGCAAATCACAATAAAGACTTAGTAGTGTTTCTACAACCTTCACTTCTTTCCTTCTCACTCACTTTTTCTTTCCTTGGTTAGCAACTTCTTCCATAGCTTTCTTCACAGTTTCCTCATCACCCAAAAATCGCATTGGTGCAACAGGATGCATACAAGCATCTAGTTCATATACAAATGGGATGCCTGTCGGTAAATTTAGACCCATAATTTCTTCATCTGACATTCCTGCAGAATAGGCAAATTTGATTAGAGAAATTGGATAAGTTTACAGAAAACTTAATCTACTAATATTCAATATAACAGAAAGTGAAAGACATTTTCAAGAAAATACTTTTAGTTCATGCAGGATAGTTAGTCTGCATCATCAATACATGCTACACCCAATTTAACCATACAATGAAAACAAGAAATGAAATTGTGAGTATGGAGATACTACAGTTTTCAGTTGAGCATTTTATGTACTCATATGTACTTATAGTTTTCATAGCATAGTTGTGGAGTGCGAATGGAATAAATGTGCCTTGGTAAAATAAACTCAATTTGTGTATAAATGAAATTTTCAAAGCAAAATATTCAGACCATTTAAGGTTAGGCATATTGTTAAAGAAACAAGTTATGAAAATAATATATTTTTAAAAAAGAAATAGAAGAAAAATTATTTTTAAAAACAATGAACAAACAAACTGTATTTAAGAATTATAAAACCATAAATCAAGAAGGTAAGGCAAGTAAGTTCTGCAAGAGACATAGATTTATCATAATTAATTTGCTGGCATTTAATGTGGTCATGTATAATACCCAACAGAGATTTAATTTCAGAGTAATAATCATGAGGACAGAGAACAATCTGAATTGAGGTGTTGAAAAATTGAACAAATAAAACCAAATAATTCTGTACAGGAAAATCCAATAGGATAGCCAAATGCAGTTTGTTCAAAATTACTTAAAATTAGGAATAGTTGGCTTTTGAGTTTAAACTTCAAACAATTTATTACTTTTTTAACTTTACTTGCAAGAGCCAAGTCCCAGGGTTTCTTCAACTTAAAAACACAACACAATCCAATACTTACTATCCAAATGTTTTACAATTCCTCTTAAACTGTTCCCATGTGCAGCAATAATAACAGTTTTCCCGGCCAACAAGTCTGGGATTATATGCTCTTTCCAATAAGGAAGAGTACGATCAATAGTTAGTTTCAGGGATTCAAACATAGGGAATTCTTCTTTTGAAGGACCATCGGCATATCGGGGGTCATTCACGATTTCATTGTAGTACGGATGATCAGGTTCCATGGGTGGAGGTGGAACATCAAAACTTCTTCGCCAAATTTTAACCTGTACCCATAAGAAACATTAGAACTACCTAAAATTAAAATAGAAAACACAAAATTTGAGGAAAAAATAAAATAAAACAACTGTTTAAAAAAATCTTTGGCAAAGTAGCTTCAGCAAGTTAACTTTCACTGGGCGGTCCTGATGATTGAGCAACTTGCCCTACATTCTCACTTAAGGCGGCCCCTAAACAGTTACACAAAACGTATTTCATTTAATACATTTTTGAAAAAAAAAATTAACAGTAGTGGAAATATGATTCTATTCAAAATTTGTTAATAATTATTTTAATAATATGGGAAACATTTTATTCTTAATTTTTAAAGGGGCCCCCATGGCTCCAGGCCTCTTGTTTTCTGTGTGTGCCCCTTAACAGGGGCAAAAATATCTCTCAATTGTGATATGTAAATTCATTTCCATTAATTTTCAGTATATTTACACAACCCTGATGCAACACTGACCTTTTCTAACCAACGATTGCTATATTAAGGTCTTTATAATAGGAGTTTATCATATGACTTGGTTCAAAATATGTAGGGAAGGTATCAAATGCCAATATTTCAAGTTGTAATTATTGATTTACTCACTTGTTCTTCTCCATATTTCTCAGCAGTTTCGGATTTGTTCATTCCAGTAAGGCCCCCATAATGTCTTTCATTTAGTCGCCAGGTCTTCTTTACTTCCAAATCTGGCTTACCAATTCCTTGAAGTATACTTTCCAGCGTCTTATTGGCACGTGTCAAAACCGAAGTATGAGCAACATCAATTGTAAGACCTGAATTTGCCAGAGCTTCAGCTGCTGCTTTAGCCTCTTGTTCACCTGCAATAAAAAAAATTAAATCTTAGGCAAAATTAGAACACAATGAAGAAAAACGATGTTTTAGCTATGCATACAAATTTGTGAATTAAATTGGCTAAGAATTGACCATAAACATTTTAAACGAAAGTAACCTCATTTTAGTTACCACACACCTTTTTCACTTAAAAGGGAATCGTACCACCCACAAAACAAATTCTGTTGATTCCATTCACTCTCTCCGTGCCTCACCATGATCAAAGTGTATTTTGCTGCCATTTTTATGGTATTATAGAGTTTCAGAATACTTGCAAATTTTCAGGGAGTCTGTCCGCCAAATGTCAGTCTATTCACCTTGGAAACAAACAAGGTCGTTTTATACATCATGTCTTGGATAAGGAATACCATGCTTCAGTGACCAATAAAATGGGCTTTCCAATTCTCCAACCAATCATGTTACAGACTATAACCTATCCACCACAAGTTTACACACATTTTCGTAATATTTTTGCAAGGCGGCAATACAAATCGCCGGACGACAGCACGAAGTAACTTCCTACAATAATAATGCAGAGTGCGTGCACGTGAGGAACAATCAGGACTGTGTATTATTATACATACACGTGATATATTAGGATAGGTGCAATGTAATCAGTTCCCGGGAGGGGGGTGGCGCCGCTCTGCTAAGGTCACAATGTTTTGTAATTTTACTCTTTCACTCAATTCATTGAAAATCATTGTGATAAAAATATCTCATCACATCCAAAGTAGTTTTCTCATTATTAATATATATGTTTCACATAAATACAGCATACGCCATGTATGACAAATCAGGATATGTATATAATTATACAATACACAAATTTCGCTGCAGTGTTCTTGCATTAAACGGCAAATTTTCGAAAAAAAAAAAAAAAAAAAAAAAAAAAAAAAAAAAAAAAAAAAAAAACCCCCAAAAACACTCTTACTGCTACGTAAATACGAACAAGGGCATATTTTGTTCCTGCTTTGTAGTAAATTTACTTCTAACACGTGTCGCCAGAATCCATTTATTGTGTATCCTTGATAACTGAAAAATCGATGTCACAACGCCTGAACATTCGTCCATCTGCGGTCAACGCTAGCGCCTACACGTTCAGTCGATTTTCTTAAAACAATAGATATTTCCCAATCGATTTAAATCAACTCGAGGCCCTCTGAGTAGGATATTTTGATTTGGGGAGCTACTTTTCACATGCCTCACATTTTCAAAACGTTCTAAAAAATGGGACCAAATTTGATTAAACTTTGTTCTCGGATCGCGTAAAGGGCATACAAAGGACGGTAAAAATCGGTGCTAGTCTCATTTCCAGCGAACTGTTTGTTTGAAAATTGTAGAATTTTAACATAAAAAATTATAAATTCGAAGATTTTTTGTTATAAACAATATGTTCTAAAAAAACAGCTCTTTCAAAAACAAGTAGTTTTGCATAATTTGTATTTTAATTTTGAAATTTATAAAAAAAAATCCTCAAAAACGGCTCGATTTTTTCTACATTTTTTCATATACAAAAACAATACAAATTTGAAACAAATTACCTGCAACAGTGCTGGAGGCTTTCCTTCAGAATGTCAACAAATTTTAAATTAGATTAAATAAATTGTAGAGATTAAATATAATTGAAGAAAAGGGAAGTAGAATGAAAAAGACAGTGCTATTTGTAGCTCAAATACATTAAGACATGTAGTATACAAAATTTTTCAGAATAGTTTTTTTTATTATTAAACTTTTTCAACTCTGACATTACATAATTCTATCTTGAACTCTGAGTAAAGATTACAGTCTGCATGAAAATTATTTAGTAAGAAATTATGAATGAAGTGTGCCAATTTTATATTAGAATTTATGAAATGTCTACAAAGTGCTCACTCCCTCATTGCTTTTGGTCATTACAGTAAGATTTTTTCTCATATAAGAAACAGATCCATTCAGAAGTCAAAGATAAACACTACTTTGAATACAAAATAAGACTAAAGACAGAACAACACATTCACAGAACACTTTCAAAAGCCAAACATCTCAACACTAAAAACAATATTCCTACAAATACCTTGCTAAGAGTAGGAACATGGAATTACTAACACACAAAGAAACTGAATTAAACTATGAACTGAAAAATAGGAACCTAGATATCACTGTCAACTCAGAAACAAAAAAAGACGAATAAAGGCACAAAAGAACTAGAAATTGAAATATATTCGGGAGTAGAGGAAGAAAAACATGTGGCAGCAGGAGTAGCTTTGATAATAAATAAAAAATGGAAAGGGAACATAGAAGAATACACCTGGATTTCTCCAATATTGGTTACAATGAAAATAAAAGTGAATCAACATAAATGTAATAGATGTATATGCACCAGTTGAAGGTCAGGTAGAAGAATCTAACTGTTTCTACCCAGAATTACAACAATTGGTAGACCAAATAATCCAAAAAAGTTTCTCATTCTCTCAGGAGATTTCAATGTTAGAGAAGGAGGAAAGGAAGTCCCCTTGCAAAGGGCTGGAGGGCGAAAAAACTCTTAATGAAAATGGGAAAACACTACTAAACTTTTGCTTATTCAATAACCTGATAATAACTAATAGTTTTTTCAAATACAAAGATTAACAAATATACTTGGGAAACAAGAGGTACAAAATCTATCCTAGACTATGTAATAGCAAAAACCTATTAAATTATGTGAAGAACGCAAAAGTATACAGAGACAGTGAGATAGACACAGACCACTCGTAGAAAGCAAAATTAATTTAAATGTACAATGCATAAAAAACAAGAAAAATAAGAATATTTCACCAGCTAAACTCAAGGTATACCTTCTAGAAGAAAAAGCATCAGAATACTATATGAAAGAAGATTAAGAGGGAAATTACAAAAGGTAGAAAAACAAAATATCGAAATATTTTGGACCTCACTTAAACAATGCTTGAAGCAGGACAAGAGAGTGTAGGTTACAAACCCTTCAAGAAAATAAAATGGTTGAGAACATGGGACAATGACTTGAAAGAAATAGTAAATCAAAAGAAACAAGAAAATAGATCTTACCTTCAGAAAAGAACAGTGAAACATTACATTGAATATAAAAAAAAAACTAAGAGCCAAAGTAATACATATAAGGAGAATAAACAGATGAGAAAACTGGACAAAATTTATTAAAAGTGTAGAAAGAGTCATCTCTGGCCCTCCACGAATGGGAAATTTTGAAAATGCTGCACATGAACATGAAAGACAAAATCACACTAGACTGCATCTTTGAAGAGAACAGGATAAAACACTACACCCTATGGAATAACCTAGATCCTAAAACAAACAAAGAGATAGAAGAAACAGATGACAATAGTGACGATGATGACATGAACACTCCCTAACATTACTAGAACTTTTTAATAAAGTACAGCAAGAGAGAACCATTAGAATGGCAAGAGAGTTTGGTCATGAATATTCTCAAAAAGGGCTCAAGGAAGAGCTACATTTGAGCTAGTTCGTGACAACTATAGGGGCATCAAACTATTATCAACAGCATCAAAACTTCATGCAAACATCAAGAACAGTGTGGGTTTTGAAAGGGAAGGAGCACGAAAGATGCCATCTTTACATTACAGATGATAACAGATTAAAGAAGAAACAGAAACTTTTATAACATTCATTGATTACGATAAGCATATGACAAAATATACACACAGAAACTGGAAGTATTGAAAGAGGAGAAAATTCCAAATTAAGAACTCAATGAGAATAAGAGTTTATATGAAAACTCCAACATTAAAATAATGTTAAGAGATGGGAGAAAGACTGCCACCATAACAGCAGCCTAAGACAGGGCTGCCTACTCTCATTCAACTTTTATATCAATCACTTAGTGAGAAATTGAAGAAAGAAAATTAAGAAGGGTATCCAAATCAAGAAAGACAAAAGTATAGATACAATATTATACACTGATAATCAAACAATCATAACAGATTCTGATTTTGAATTGACAAAAGAGGCCCAGAAATATTCTATGAAAATATCAGTTCAACAAAACAAAAGTTATGGCACTGCAAGGCAAAGTATAGAAGGGAGCCAAAATTGTAGTAAATGGAAACGAAATAGTCAACAAGAGAGACAAAAAAATACAAGCAGCACATATGAGATTTCTGAGAAACCTTGTAGAGTTAAAAGAAGGGACAGACTGAGAAACAAAGACATTAGAAAGAAACTAAAAACTATAGACTTAGAACAGGAAACACAAAACTCAAAGAAAATGGCAAGATCGCCTTAAAAGAATGAACAATAACAGATGGCCAAAACTAAATGGAAATATTAACCAGCAAGGAATAGAGATGTTGAAAGACCATGAAAGAAGTGGCAACTGCAGGAACACCTGCAAGACTATCAGGAATACTATGTAAATAAATCCTTTTAGTAGTATTTAGAAAAAAAATGTGACAAAATATAAAAAAAAAATGAATAAAGATATGATGTTTGAAAATGTGGTTGAAAGAATAAGATTAAAAAATTGATTTTGAGTATAGCTTTCTAATTGTTGTAATACATCAAATCTAATTTCAGTAAAATTGGAACGAAACAATTGTATCTAAAAGGCTGCTATAGGACTCATTCAATTTGTAATCAACTCTAGGTTCTGGAAAAATACGAAATTATATGAAAGTTTTTGTTTTATGATTCAAGAAACACACAAATATACACACATCACTTCAGCAGTAGTTGACTTATTTTTTGTTTCTTTATTCAGCAGATGAATCTTCTGTCAACCAATATTCTGTAAATCTGTGGTTGAAGCAGCAATTTTTACAGTGTAATGTGTAATAAAACATGTGGCTGTCATAGTAAGAATATTCATAATTCCAAATAGCAGATTATTAAAATCTGTTTAAAATAAAATTTGAGTGCTTGACTACAGCTTCAAAATAACTACTTTCTTTTATATCACTTTGTCACTTACGCAATGTAAATATCCCTTCAATTGTTTTCACAATTTTTGTCAGTCCATCTTCTTGTCTGTCTCTTGGTCTGAAATAATCTCGGGAATGGCTAAACCAATTTCAATTTGGTTTTCACAGAAAGATAAGAGTATTTTGTTGGATACAATTTATGCTTCTTTTCTTCAAATAATTATTGTCTATTATGTAAAGAAAAACGTTTTTATGTTTGATTTTTATTTAAATTTGCAAATTTATTCTGATTTTAAAGAAATTTAGTGCATATGTATCTAACCAAGAGAAAAGTTTCAGTCTTCATGAGATTTCGTAAAACTACCTCTATTTTCTATTCCAAAATCTTAAAACAAAATTTAAGTGCGTGCTCATTCAGTTTTTTCACAAATATCTGAAAAAAGGTAAGAAAATCAACCAATTTGACATTTCTAAAAGAAGATTAAATTTTCTACTAAACTGATTTTGGTATATTCTGGTAGTATAATTAGGCTCAGAGAAATTGGTCAAAATAGTTATTTAATGGTTGAGGGGAATACGCACCAAATGTATCTGTTTACAGTTTCCCATTGCAACATCGACCTTAAAAAACATGTCAGGGCTTGAAAGGATGTGGAATAGTGAGGTGTGGAAAGGCAGAGTGAAGAGGGCCAGTGTGGAACTGAGGACTGTGTGGGGGTGAAATGGGGCTTGTTGGGGAAGGTTTGTGGCAGGTTGGTGAAGAATTGAAGCAGAATGCAGAGCTGGGCAAAGCAGGGTACTTAACAAATATGATAATAAATTGTAGAGGCAAATCATGTAGTCAAACTATATAAAAGATACCATACAAAATTAATACATTCATATTTTTTTCTGAAAAGTATTTGTAATTTCAACATCTTTTTGGAACCATCTCTGATAATGTACATTTCCACATTACTGGGTCTATTTCAAAAAAACAAACATTGCCAATTAAATAAATATAAACTAGAAGTGTAATTATTAAACAAAGAAAATAGGTAACATTTTTTTTCATTTAAAACATTTTTTATGCCCACTAAAGTCAACACCCTTATTAAAACTTCGATGTGATGTTTCATTACTAACTAGTTTCCATATGAATATTATAAAAATCACATTTTGTTCCTTTCATTTTTCATTCTACTATAGTATAGATGAATGGCATATTTGTCATAATATGGACTTCGCTTGACAACATAATTCCAATGCAGTATTTCTCCAATTAGTACCACTGAACTCAAAAAATAACCTATTCCTAAAGCAACAAGAGCACCATACATTTTCCGAAGATCCATTAGTGCACTTGTGCTTGAAGATTCTTTTATAATATTTTCTAATGCATTTGTTGGTAACATTACGTTATACAACCACTTTTTCACTAATCCAGCCTCTATTATTCTGTAAAGAAACTGATCTATCTGAGTTTTAAGTGGCGAGTTCTTTTGCAAACCTATTGATATTGGCATATTAATGACACAATCACGCATTATATGCAAACTTTTCTCTCCTGGAGCATTTGCTATTGTAATGCGTCCAATAGAATGATTTGCATTGGTGGAGACTTGTCTCATAATTCGGGCATGGCGAAGAAAAAATATATTACCATAATAAGCAAATTCTCCCATTGCTACCTTTGTAATAGCTTCTTCTTCATTAAGTACAATTTCAAATTTTTGACCAATTTTTTTACCGGCATCATCTAAAGATGTGAGGAAAAACTCTTTCTCTTGCTCGCCCCATCCTCCACATGATATGTGACTGTTTGCAAGCTGATCCAAAGTATCAATAGTGACTCTAGAATATACACATTTTTATTACACAAGTTGTAAGCAAAAAGTGATTGAAGAAACACTCAGCACTGACATTTTTGGAGATTCACATTTACCTTGGAGCTGGATTGGCAAGGATAGCTGTCATACTTGCTCTGTATGCTACAACAACCAAAACACAATATATCCACCACCATCCTGTCAAAAGACGTAGACTCCAACCAGGAGGTAATTTAGGTAACGACACCAACAATAACATTCCAAAAGAATATAAAATCGCATTGCATATTGTTCCAAATACAAAAAATCCTTCATCATCATGTAATACGTCATCTGGGGATTTATCATCAAACATTCCCTTGTTCAAATGTTTTTGAAAATGTGTTAGTGAATAAAATATAAATCCACCAAGAAGTAAGGTTACAATAACAGCAGCCCACATCAGAGGTCTGAAAAGGAAATTTTATGAAAAACTCATTTTTAGCAAATTTCTTTTTCTATAGTATATTACTCTTACATAATTTCTATGAAGCAATGGAATAGACATTTAAAAAATGCCAATTGATGCTTTAAGTATATTGACAAGTACTTAACAATTACTTAAGTGGTAAAATAAGAGTCCTCCATGCATTGTCTGTCAAAATTTCAGGAGTGAGAAATGTGAGACATTCTGTAATATATGGGATACTTAAATCCATTAAATTAAGAAAATAAGGTGTGTAATACAGATTTCCAAGAGCAATTTCAGCTCGCCCACTGACAACTTCTCCCAACAAACCAGTGAATGATCCATTTACTTGCTTGCGACCCCACTTTTCAGTTCGATTTTGCTCGTATATCATAGGTCTAAAATTCATCTTTGCAGCAAATGTTTTTAAAACCTAGGCAAAAAAAAAAACAACAACAAAAAAACAGAAGAAAAGTTAAAACAAAAATTTCAAGGGTCAGTACCAGATTCTTCTTACCTCAACTTCAAGACCTCGAAATTGTGTACTTTCAATTCCAGATTTAGATTTATTTTCATACACAGCTGACGGAATATTTTGAAAGGTAATGACTTGAAGAGATTGGTTTTGCAAGTTTGAAGTTTTATCCCGAAACAAATCTACTCCGGAGTGAAATTTTCCATTCCGCCATGTATCCAATCGTTGTGGCACTAGTATACCTCGAATGGGTGATGGAAATGGAACTGTGGAGATTTCAATCCAGGGAGCAGTTGAATGAATTTTGCCTGGTTGGCTGATCTTAAAACCTTCCACTGATCGTAAAAAAATTACATTCACAAACTTTTTCCACAGATAATGCAAATCTGGAGCAAACAATCTAGCATCATGTAGAAAAATGAATTTGGCTCGTGTGTTCAACACTCTGTATCTGAAATTAGAGAAAGGATTGAAATTCTGCCAATAAATCTGCCAAACATATAACTGAAAAAGATTTTCCAGTATTTACCTGTCTCCAAATCTTAAAAAACGTGACAACTGAAGACCATTAGAAATAAAAATGATATATACTTGGCAACCATCATATTGTACTTTCCTAACAACTTTCAAAGAATGAAAGTTTGGACTTAATAAATCTTCATTTTCTTTAAATAACATCTATTAATAAAAAAAGTTTCCTTTGGTGAAAAAGAAATGCAAATCTGTATGACTTTTAACAACAAATTTTTTCAAAATGTTACACACATTTGTTCAGAAAACTGAGGAACGTCAAGAAAAACAGTTTAATAGTTTTTAATATATATTTCTGAAATGTTATCTTTTTCTGCACATTTTAACAAATACACATTTAACATAGGTTTTGTCACAATTTATTGATGGCCTAACACTGAATCTCATTGTTGTCAGAAGAGAAAAATGTTTGAAAAATCTACTCTGATAAACCATTTACAAGAATCATCAGAAGAATAAACAATTTTTTGACACATAATAACTTGCATTTCTGTTTATGGACTCATAATAAAAGTCAAAACATCTGTTCATCAAAATTATGTCAGTCTTCATCACTGAAAAACTTAATACAGCAAAATAGTGCCCATACAAAACATTCTATTCTTAATGATGCACATCTTATTCTTAGAGAAACTCCAAAACTTAAATCAGGCACTAAAGGTTTTGCAAACCAAACCCAGACAATACATACCTGCAGTATCTGTAATATGCCTAGAACATAATTGTATTTTGCAGAAGAAATTACTTACCTTAAAATATGGAGGAAAGTGGTGTTTAGAAAAAAAAGAATGACCAAATATGTCTTGATAGTATGGATCGCAAAATATACCCACACATTTGAGCCTGCTACGCAAAGGTGTCACAATATCTTGTAATACCTGTTGGAGAACTATTTTATTTTCTTCATTTGGAATCAAATTGGACGGCAAGATACTAAAAAAGACATCCAAATATTACTTCTTTTAGTTCTTTTGTTTTGATATTTAAACTATCTTGAATTTTCATTACCCATTTTTGTTTCTGAGCAGTTTACCATTGATTACTGCAATGAGATGTAATGAAAAGCATACAAAGAACAAAATAATTTTCCTCATATTATAAAATAAACTAAAAATACTGAAAAGTATGCAGCTGAAAAACCCTTTTCTGGTCTCAACTACAGCAGCAAGAATTAACTGAAAGAAAATCTAAGAAAGAAGGAATTCCGAAAAGGCTAAACAATGAATAATTAGAAAGGGCTGAGTGGTAATTTGCATTTAAAAGACCTAATGTACCGATGACATTTAAGCCAGAGAGCACTAGCATAATTGATTGACATTGATTGGAAGGAAAGGATTCTGCAAGACGTATGGGACAAATATTTTATAAGGTGTCGGAAGATCTGTTCATGAAAACATTCTAAAAACAAAATGAAACAAAGGCCATCTTAAATAATGGTAATTATATTTACAATAATTACATTATCTGATTCTACATATGCATATAAAAACTGATTGACAAAAATTCATTTAGAAAATATGTACAATTTCATTTACATACATTTTTTAATAACAATGCATAAGTTAATCTTTCCAGGCATACAATCTCTATTTACACAAACTTTGTACTTCTGGGCTGTGGTCAGAAATAATATATAATTCACAAATCTCTATATTAACATAATTCTTGGACAACACCTTGTTCCCAACAGTCTTAAGGAAAGAGGTCACAAACAACTTGCTCTAATGAATTTCCTATTTCAGTATTACAAACTGTAAGAGTAGGTTGCTTTATCTTCAATACTGACTTGGAAGGAGAATTTGTAGTCTTGATAAATTCTAATGAACTGAATCTATGAGCACGTCGTAGATGAGTCTTCAAATTTCCTTTTTGGGTGAAAGAGTAATCGCAGTGTGGACATGCAAAGGGCCTTTCCCCTGTATGGCTCTTAATGTGAGTATTTAAGGCGTTTTTCTGGTTGAAGCGTTTATAACATAAATGACACTGGAATGGTCGTTCTCCAGTATGAATACGATTATGCCGTTCCAACTGGCTGGGTTTAGAAAATCTTTTGCCACATGTTTCACAGTCGTGGAAAACAAGAAAGTCATCATCAGCATCCAACGGATCTTCAGGAGCGTCTTTCTTATCTAGGCTTTCACTCACAGCGGTCAAAGTTCTTCCACCTTTAAGACTATCTGTTACCCGATATCTAGAAGGTAAGGGTTGATCAGAAAGAGTTAAAGTGGAATCCGAATTGTCTAAGACTTGCAAACCCAAATCACTGCCAACATTACCAACATTAAAGATCACATTTCCTGCATTGATATTATCACTCGCAGGTTGAATATTGATTATCTGACCAGTTTCATCTGTATGAACTTCATACTGAACTGATGGCATACTTCCACTCAAAGCGTTTACAGCCTGTTGAGTTACATTAGTGTTTTCAACACTTTCTGCTGCATCATCCGAAATAACACCAGGCAAGGATGTTTGAATTATTATATTAGATGTTTGCTGCAGTTGTTGGAGAAGATTTTCATCCAACTGTAGAGATTGAGTTAGTAATGCTCCAGATGAATCAATGCCAGTGATCTGAAAGCCATCTGTCAATTGGAACTGTAAGTTATTTACAACAGTACTGCCATCAGCATTGTTTGATAACAATGCAGTAGAACCAAGAGGATCAGATCCAGCAGTAAGAGGAAGCAGATTTCCTAAAGCAGAAGGATCTAATGTTATATGAGTCATTGGATTCAGTTGCGAATCACTAACATCAAGTTGGGGTTCAGTTCCAGATGCGGAAGCCGGATTTGTTTCTGCAGATAACAATTTACGTTTCTTTGATGATTTTAAACTGCTTGAAGAATTGGATTTGGAATTTTGAGCTTCTTTCATATGAGATATAAGATGAGCTTTGCGGTGACCAGATGTCCGAAATCTCATTTCACACATTGGGCATTTGAATGGCTTGGCACCTGAAACAAATGTATACATTTATATCAATAAAAAAAAACAACAACTCATAATATAATATAACATGATTCAAGACAGTGAAACGAGGCAATATATACCAGGAGGCACTTGTGGAAATATGCAAGTTACATCAGAAATCAATTTATAACTTTGAAAATTTTCCTAGTTTTAGAGAAATTATTGATTGATTGTTTTAATGATTCTGAGCACGCCAACTTCCAGAGTCATTAGTCCCATAAGTGTAGTGCATTTTATGCTTGGGAGGTGGCAGTGATCTTTTTGCCGCTGTAGACCGAGATCCAACGCCAACCTACTGTTGGCTAGCAGGGTTTTCCCCAACAAGGTATCTCCCACTAGCAGGACACTGTCCCATCTGGGAAAAGCTTTAAGCACTCGACTGGTCTCCTGGCATGTGTGGTAGTGTAGTGCATGTTAGTGTAAGTGCATGTAACAGGTGAGGATAGGACAAGGAAGAGGAAGGTGAGATTACATGTGGCTCGTGGCCTGTTTGTTGGGGTACTGATCCGGCTGGTGTTGATTGGAGAAAACATGGGAAACTACTGATCTGAGCAGATGGCCCTCGGAATTCTCTTCCAGACAGAGACGAAATTCGATCTAGCTAACAAGCTAGTATCAAAAATCCTGCCACAAGTGCAACTCAAACTTAGAACCTCCCGGTCGGAGGGCCTGCAGTGACATCAGTTGATGCTCTGAGCCATCTTTCACGGTTGTAAAGAAATGGATGAGTAATATATTTCTGTTATGAGTGAAGAATGTGATTTTTGAAATAATCAATAACATGACTTAATTTTAATAAAAAAATAAAATGCAGGTCTAATTGACCCAATCATCAAGAGTGTGACAGAAGGCAACAACTGAAGGGTTAAGTTTTTATCACAGATCATTACACAAAAAGTGAGAAGTTTCTTTTTCCCTTTCCAAAATATGATTTTATAATGTTTTCATGTTTAAATGCAATGTCACACTAATTTAAATTCAAAATAGATCAATCAGCCATCTTCCCATTACAAATACTCAAAGTTCTAAGTTATGATAAAAGGTTAAAACAACATTTAGAAATCTCACAACCTAACAAAACATTTTAACCACGATAAATCAAAGATAACAGAAAAAAGTTTCTACAAAAAACCTTACCTGTGTGAAGCCGCATATGCACTTTCAAACTGCCTTTGGTGGCAAAGAGCCTGCTGCACACATGACAAGTGCATAGTTTCTGGCCACTGTGGGTTTTCATATGGCTATCTAATGTGGATTTAACAGTAAAACACTTGTTGCAGCAACTACACTGGAAGGGTCTTTCCCCAGTGTGAATGCGGATATGACGTACCAAATCTGATGGCTTACGGAAACTCTTAGGGCAGTATTTACACTGATTTGCAAACAGTGGTTCATCTCTATATTGATCCTCAGGATCCTGCAACAATTGGTAAATAAGTATCTTAAACTTAAATGTCTGATAATAATCATTAAAAGAAAGTAATTTTCATTGGAAGATTGTTAAAGTACATTTATTTTCTCACTCAAAAGAAAAAATTGTAACCAGATAACTATATATTTGAAGATAAATTAAAAAAAAGACCACTCTCTCCAAATAAGTTTACATTCATACTTGTTGCCTTCAAAGTATATCCCTTGAAATGCTACTATTTCCGATTTACAAAGGTTATACCACTCAAAATACTAACACAGCTCATAAATTCATCACCAAAAGCTTGCTGAATCAATTTGAAGATCTCTGTTTAACTTTTCCCAATAAAAAACAATATTAAAACA
The DNA here is from genome assembly GCA_017312745.1 of Gryllus bimaculatus. Lineage (NCBI taxonomy): Eukaryota > Metazoa > Arthropoda > Insecta > Orthoptera > Gryllidae > Gryllus > Gryllus bimaculatus. The sequence goes on from BOPP01000095.1 coordinate 1,454,544, forward strand.
ACAACAAATGCTGCTCTTCCAGATCCTCCTCTATGTGCAGACACAACAATTGAACTGTCGTGCGGCTCTAATATAGATGTACCAAGAGATGATAGCTGCGAGACGTACCAGGCAATGTTTTAATTGCCGTGGACACCACTAAAAGGTGCCATGTGTCTCGCTTTGATTTATCAAGCAGTTTGCAAGGAAGGAGCTCAGTCTGGTCCTGTTTTGAACACACCTTATACTTCAAATCAATGGACATTGCACTATCTTATTGATTTTATAAATTTAGTTTACTCCTAAAACACACATGCTGCTACACGTTGTGATGTTTGCATTATGAGGTTGAACACAAGGCTTGGTTCACAGTACTATTTTGTCCGATCTGATTTCAGCAAGAAAAATGGAATTAACAATAGTTGCACAACATAAAAATTAAATGCTGTTAAGGTCTAATATCTAGTTTTATAATAGTTTTCAAAATTCCCTTGATGTCTATTGATTCTTCAACAATTCTCCGATTTTCCATTCACTTTCTTGATGAGCATTATTTCCAAACTTTTCTGGTTTTCTAGAAGGTTTCTAGAAGGATTATCTCTTTCTGCTCAGAATAATTTCTTCTTGCCATGCATTTAAACTTATCGTTTCAACACTTGCATACATTGGGTGGGGACAAGCCCAAAGGGCTTATTTTTAAAAATCTTTTTGAGAAAAATCTTAGTCTTAGTTATGGAGTGAAGTGTGGATGACATGTTGATGCATTGTGCTATTTTGTAGAGCTGATATTATTTACTGAAAAGCTCTGTTTAATTTTGTACTCAAATCATGAGAGAAGAATTGAAGACATGCTTGTGGAAATAAAGGTGACAAATTTTATTCCAAATTGTAAGAGATAAATAATTGGAAAGTCTTTACTTAAAATCCTAACCTAAAAATAGACAAACTTAATCTCCAGATGGAGAGAAATGTAAATCAACTGAACTCCGGTAGAGGCAGCACTAGCATATCTGAAGCCAAATTTGAACACGCACCTTTTCAAATAGTAACGCAAGTCAGCACTTACAGACGGAAGTACGTCTCTGGAAGCAGAATCCATCTTTCCACTGTTAAATTGACCGTTCTAATGATGACAACACGTTGTGTGTTATATATTGAAGATTGATATAGAGTTTATTGTCTAATAGTGCAAGGCATATGCAAGGAAAAACTACCAACTGGCATTATTGTAGAAAGCCCGTAATCAAAATTACAGTCTACTGCATGAATTGTCACAAGTCATACCACCCCAGTTGTGGAGATAGAGTGAAGATAAACTCAAATTCAAAGACTTTATATGCTGAAAGTCTGATACTGACGAGCTAATTAAAATTTTTAAACAGGAATTACAAAACAGAACTAAAAGTCTTAGTGATAGAATATCTCAACTAGAAGTAGATCTGACCAACAATCAAAAGGAAGGTCTGAAATAATTAAAAAGAATGTCAAAAAATTAAAAGATTCGATTAGTAAATTGACAACCAAAATTAAGAGCTGTAAAGCAGGACAGAAAGAACTCGAAATAAGATGCAATAAAATGGAATCCTCACAAACTGAGACAGAAGCTCAAAATGCTAGATATCTCAACGATATTAAAGCATCTCTAAACAACCAATGCAACTTCTGAATGCAAATTTATACTTCTTGAAGAGATTGAAGAACGGCACTTACATAAAAGAAATATAATCCTCTATGGAGTGAGTGAATCGAGTAGGGATGATGTAGGGGAATGACAAACTGAAGATCAAAAAAATGTAGAAGATAAGATTAACAACATGGAAAGGGACTCAAAGGACTGTATAATGTGCACAACAAGAACGGGAAAATCAAATACCATTTCCTCCACGCCCAGACCTATGAAGGTAGTCGTTAGAGATGCCAGCATAGCCAAAGGTATTTTGAGGAACAGTCGAATACTATCTGCTGGAATTAAAGCTAATAACGACCTTACTCCAATGCAAAGAGAGGATCTGAAAAATCTTAAGAGCGAAGCTCGTAGTTGAACAAAACTCAAACCCTAACCTTGTGATCAGATATATAACGGGTAAACCAAGGATCGTTAACAGGATGGGAAATGACAAATAGCAGCAACGAGATCAATAATTATACCAGTGCCAATCTGGTGGCCGAGATCGCTAAGGCAGTAGTGCCGTAGCGATCTTGTACCGAAAGATCGCGGGTTCGAGTCCCGCCTCGGGCATGGTTGTATTGTGTTCGTCCTTTCACCCCCTATCATTCATCATCCTCCATCTCTCATTATCACCTTTCTGAATAACATTCAGAATTGTAACTCGAGGATTTATCCTCACCTCAAGGTGACAAACCTCCGACAGTCGACCACGAACAGTAAGTGAAGTTGAACGACTGAAGTGGTCCTATGTGGCCAATCAAGTTAAAAAACCAGTTATGTTATACACAAATACATCATCACTGATACCAAAATTTGATCAATTTCTTCAATAGTATACAACCAGACATTATAATAATTACTGAATCATGGCTAAATTCAAAAATTCCAGATAGAATGGTATCTATCCCTGGTTTTCCATTTACCGCAAGGACAGATCTGATAAACGAGGAGGGGGAGTATCGATATATGCAATACAGAAAATTGGATCCACTATTGTGAGAGTAGAGGAAATCCGTGAAATAGAAAATCCCAATATAGAAACACTATGGCTGAAACTGAGAATAGGTAGAACACAATCTATCATCGGAGGAATATACAGACCACCGTCAACTGAGTCAAGACCAAGCCAAACAGACCATAAACTTTTTGAACAAATAGATAAAATATGTGAAACGGGCAAACCAACTATAATCATGCAGGATTTCAATTTCCCTTCCATAAATTGGTCTAAAAATGTAGCCACATCCAAAACAGAAGTAGAACGGGAGTTTCTTCAACATTGTATTGACTCTAACCTGAGTCAAAAAGTCAACGAACCCACAAGGTACAGAGGAAACCGAACTCCTTCGATTCTAGATCTAGTGCTGGTAAATGAAGATATTATCAACCCTTCTATCCTGAGACCAAATATCAAGCAGAGTGATCACCTGGTAATTGAACCTGGTAATCAACCTTACAAGTAGAAACACAGGAAAAGGAAGAGCACTCAGGAGGATCCAGTGATGAACCGAACTTGTTTAGAGCAGACTTTGAAACAACAACAACAACAACAACAAAAAAAAAAATTAGCAAACCAAGGATTCCTAACAAAATGAGAAAGGAAATCAGAACCAAAAGACGAGCTTGGAAGAAATACAAGAGAACTGGTGCAGATAAACATCATGAAGAATAGAGAATAATCTCGAACAAACTCATGTTTGACATAAGATCTGGAAGAGAAAATGTGAAAAACAAGTTGTACAGGATGGAAACAAAAGGTTTTATTTATATATTTGAAAACAGAACTCTTGTGAAACAGGACCATCAAATACAATTCAAAGTAAAGGACTTCAAACATCCAAACCAGAAGAAATCGCAGAACTTTTTGCAGACTACTTTGAAATGGTATATACAGTCTAAACTACTGACAAATTACCAAATATTGAAAAAAGATCCACTGAAATAGTTGAAGATGTTGAGTTTATGAATATTGAAACTGCTGAGACGTTCCTAGGCCTGAATATTAACTCTTCACCTGGCCCTGATATTATTTCAACAATATATCTGGGAAACTGTGCAACACAACTAGCCCCAAAATTGAACAAAATCTTCAAACAATCACTAGAGACCATGAAAATACCTCTTGCATGGAAGACTGTTGAACTTACTCCTACTGTCAAGAAAGTCGACAAACAATTGGTAGAAAACTATCGACCGATAAGCTTGACCAGCACTGTGGGCAAAATTATGGAGAGGAAAATATTTCAAAGGCTGCGAGAACATGCACAGAAAAATGATATTAACCCCACAGAACAACATGGATTTGTTCCTGGAAAGTCAACTACCACAAATCTGATCAGCTCAGTAGATGTATGGACTAAAGCACTGGACCAAGGGCAACCCATGGATTTGTTCTATGCGAAAGCCTTCAACAAAGTTCCCCATAAACTACTCATAAACTAGAGGCCATTGGGGTAAGGGAACTACTAGCTTGGATCCGAGAATATCTTCTGACAGATCGTTCCGTGTCCGCATTGGCGACAGCTCATCGGCATCCAGAACAGTCACAAGTGGAGTACCTCAAGGATAAGTTCTGGGACCGCTACTGTTCATCTTATATACTAGTGACCTTGGAAATGAGATTGTATCAAAATGGAACTGTTATGCAGATGATACAAAACCGTTTGCAAACCCATTAATTGATTATCAAACCTTACAGAAGGACTTGATCACAATGGAAAATTGGTCAAAGGCGAGGCTTCTTCTGCTGAATTCTAAAAAATGCAAAAACCTCCATATCGGTAAGAAAAATCCTAGACTACCCTACACTATCGCAGATCACACCTGGACATCATAGTACTACAAAACGATCTGGGTGTAATAATTTCTCATGATCTGAAATGGGAATGTCAAGTTGCAGCAGTGGCCAGGTGAGTAAACAGTGCTCTGTATATGATGAGAAAGGCATTCCCCAAATTACACAGCCCCACAGTTGGGAAAATTTACACGACATATGTTCGACCCATATTGGAGTATGTTAATGTAGTTTGGTCCCCATATTATAAAAAAGGCAAACTGTCTGGAAAAAATACAAAAAACCAAATACCAAGAGAAAATCACCTAGATTCCAATTACCAGGAAAGATGTCAGGTGTCCTTTTTATCAACAGAGGAGAACCAGAACTGATTTTGTAGAAACATAAAATTTTGAATGGACTATACAAAATTCCACGACAAGAATCCCTCTTTACAAGAACTACTGATGATAGACTATGGAGACAAGAACAAATTGAGGAAAGAGAAAACAAAGACTGGACAAAGAGCACATTTTATCACCAATGAATAGTCAACACATGTAATAAACTACCAGTGGAATGCATTGAAAAGCAAACTCTAAGTGCGTTTAAAAATAACTTGGACAAAATTGAGTTATAAATGGTATATAGATAGTATATAAATAAATAAAATAGTATATAAATAGTGATAAATGATATTCTGATGTGATGTAAGAAATATTTGATAAACTATTATGTTATATTTGATAAGATATGTAAATGAGCCATTGATTATGATTATAATGATATGTGGACTTAGTATTGTACAAATTAGAAACACTATATTATGAAATACGATTAGATATGAGTATAACAGCCAATTGCTGCTACCATTATTCAATAAATAATTAAATAAAATTAAAATTAAAAAAAAGAAGAAAATCAAATTCAAGCTGAAATTAACGAAGGAATAAGAAACAGACAGAAGGCATTCTTTGCTAATTTAAATCTATTAAGATCAAGAGATATAAAGATGAGAATTTACTCATAGAAGATCCAAATTCATTCAATTGTAATGTCTGCCTCAGAAGCCAAACTCTCAATGAAAAAGATATCACAGTATCAATGAAAAAGATACCAAAGTATCAATGAAAAAGATATTATGGGATGTCCATAAATTACGTAATGCAAATTTGGAGTATTTTGAATACCCTCTCTCCTCCCAGTAACACACTCCTAACGTGTGATTGCCCCCACCCCCCTAATAATTACGTAACACTAGCGACAACCTCACCCCCTATGTTAATGCAAAAGTGAAAATAAATTATTTTCAGTAAAATAACAGTATTCACTTCATTAATTTACTAACAACATCTAGTAGCTTAAAATAATTTTGTTTTAAAACAAATTAATTAGATAATATCTTTATGTTTTAGTACGTTGAAAAAGGAAGTATTTCAACAAATGTTAAGAAATGTAAAAATAATTCGGTGTAACATAACACTAATGGAATACTTCCCCTACCCCTATGTACCGCAGCATAACACTGCTTCAATCTGCTCCCTCTCGCGATACGTATTTATGGACGGCTCCTTACAAAATTTGACAGGCAAATATTGCATATAATGTGAGGGCCAATCCAAGTGACTCCAGGGATGAGTAGAACCAATCAAAAAATTGAAAATTTAATAAACGGTGTGACTATATAAAGAGATTCATTAAAGCCCAGCGAATAAAATGGATAGGCTATAAGCAATGAATGCATAGTATAAACAATTATGGGATGGACAGTAACCGGTCAACAAAAGAGGAAAACCAAAACTCGGTGGATATATGTGCTTGGATCTCCGCGTGCTTAACAAAAAAAAAGTGGAGATTGACTAATGTACAGGAAGAAAATGGAATGATTAGTCCAAAAGTGAAAACTCAAAAAATGGCTGTAGTGTTAATGGAAGAAGAAAGAATGAAACAGACTTCTCTTACAAACACCTAAGAGGTCATTATTTATAGTTGAAGAAACTGATCAATTTACAATTCTCAAGAAATTTGCAAACCTTCAATTCACTTATTCTGTCCTTTTCTGCTGCTGAAGAGATTAAAACTTTCTCGGAGACTGACGATGCACTATCTATGGATTGCTGGGCAAGAACTTGAGTTTCTTCTGGTGTCAACTGAATAACTGCAGCTCGTCGTCTTTGTCGTGGCTCAGCAGTATTTCGCACTACTACTTCACCCTTCTTTTCACGAGGTTCGTGAAGTCTTATGTGCCGGCGTAAATGAGTGTCAGTACGAAACTGAGCTGCACATAAACTACATTTGAAAGGCCTAGAAAATTGAAAATTATATTTAAATCATATTACAAATACAGTAATCTTTCATTAAATAATTTAAAACAAATAAAATGACTTTCACTAAAGAAATTTTATACAAATATATGCTTACCTTTTATCACTATGAATCATCATATGTCTCGTCAAAGTGCCGTTGGTAGCAAACCGACACCCACAAACTGGGCAGCCATATTCTTTTTCTCCCGAGTGCAATTTCATGTGAGCCTTTAAGGCACTTGTAGAACTACATTTTTGAGTGCACATATTGCAAGCATACAACTTTTCACCCGAATGGGAACGGAAATGAGATTTTAAATGAGACATTTTCTTGAACGACTGGTTACAAGTCCCACATCTGCAACAAAAATTAAAACAAATTCTTACAGAATAAAGCGAAAGTGACATTAACACAATATTTTTATATCATTAGTCTTCTGTCACAAAATGAAACAAATACTATAATCAATTAAAAAATGTTCAAATTCAAAATAATTCATGTTAACCCTTTGCATTTCTCCACACTGTCCATATGCACTTTCACTTGCACGTCAAGGGTAGCTCAATAGCATTTTTAGTCTTTCACACCAGAAAGTCAAGACTGCCCATCCAGTACCACCACTTCAAGCATTCAAGTATACCAAGTCTGTCACCAATGAATAGAAATAGTTGAGAAGTCAAGTGAGAAAGGAAAAGCACAACAGAAACACTAGTCTAAAAACAAGGTAATCTATATTTTTCACTAGTTTCCCATGACTGCTTGAAAAAATATTACAGTGAATTGACAATATATTCTGATTGAGGAATATACGTCAATTATTCGTCGTTTTGGAAAGTACATGAAACGTGTACAATAATGGTGTTAGAATTCTGTAGTGTATTGTAACAGCATTTCTGATGGGCAGTAAGGGTCGTGGGTTGAGATGGTGGTGGAGGACCATACTTACAAGACAATGTAGCTGTCGGGACAGCCAAGGGAGAGACGGTCACAGAACACTGTGTGTTTTGTACCAGCCAACCAGTACGAGCTCGTGAACAAATGAGCAGCGTAGGCAAAATAGATTACTGAACAGCGGTGGATCTTGGAAAGGGGCCATACCCCACCACAAAAATTTTTTTGTAATTTTATTAAATTTAATAAAAAAAAAGTCTCACAGATGAACTATATTCCAAAACATTTCCATGAAGCATGTGCAGCTGCAAATTCAAGATATTCAGATTCTAAAAATGTGTTGTGAATTTTTGCTGGCAAAAATTCAGGAATAGAATTCAATTTTGTTCGAGGCGATAAAGATTTCTGAATTACATACACAATCTTTTAAAATTTCATCTTTCATACAGCTTTTGATGAATTTTTCATGTCAAAATATTCATCTCCATTCCAAGTACTCTCCTTAACTGATAAAAAAAAAGCCAACAATAAAGCTTAGCTTAACTCCACTCTTTTTAGCCATTTGTGTGAATCATACCACAAAGGATTGAATTTTCTGGCATTTTTCTCATCAGCACAATGTGGGCAGGTAAGGGCGGAGCAAAGCACCTCTGTCAAGCTGGTACTCTGCCTTCTCAGAAATTCAAAATCAACTGAACTAATATTTTCTTCTGATTGTTTACTAATTTTGTACCCCCCCCCAAAAAGTAATTTAGTACTCACTAAAACAAATAACCACCCTAATTTGAAGTACCCAGACAGGGCAAAAATTTTATGTTTGCCATGGTGTCTGAATACCTAGAAATGCTTCTGCTATTATAAGATATCATTATTTAATGCTAGGGAAAACAGATTTTGAATTTTTAAGAGAAAATACATATTTCGAGATCCCTGTAAGGCATATTTTCAAAATTTTCTAAAACATAGCTGCAGATGTTTCTGTAAATTTCTTGTAAGAATAGACGACAATACACTAATGAAAATGGCATGGGACAAATTTTCATTAACTATGAATTTTCAAAAATTACAAAGTTTGAAATTTTTTGAAACTCATCATACATAAGTGCACTTTTAAAGATTTTTTCTTCTTAACTTAAATTTGTTCTTTGTTGTTAATTCTTTAATTAATGCCATGTACATTTTTTAGAACTATAAATAGTTTTTGCCTAAATTCAAGTGGGATTTGCACAATTTTGAAAAGAAGATTTTCTTGAAAATAACTCTTATATATTACAATTCTTCTTCTTCTTATTAAATATTATAATTCTACAATTACACACAATTTGAAAAAATGTTCGTATTTTTTGCTAAAGTCCCATTTCTATAATATAAATATTAAATGAAAGTAAACTAAACCATTGCTGTAACTGATACTGTAAATATTATATTCTACAATATTTTGTGTAGTGTTAATTAATGTTGAGAAAATTGTTCAATAAAGGGTGCGATGTTGATAGATTTTAATGATTAAGTTTGTTTACATTGTTACCATAGAAACCAATGGTGTCAGTCATTCAGCTATACAGAATCAATGTTACAAAGCACATTGAAGGCTGCATAGGTAAAAAGGTCAATTTTAGTTTTCTCATTCGTTTTATATGTATATTTATTATTACATAATTGTAACATGTTTACAAATATATATCATGTAGTCAAGTAATTCAGGATCATAAGAAGAGGCCTTGAGGCATGTGAGCTCAAGTAGGTGGACTGTAGGTCTGTGGGTTTGAAACTTGCATGAATGATGAAGCATGAATGTTTTAAGATGTCGGGGTCATGCAGAGTCACTCCTGTATAATATCTATATCCTAAATCTTCCACAATCTTTTGAGCTGACTAGCAACTTTGTGATATGTGCATGTAATTGAGGAACCAGAAGGATTTCTACACCCACAACAACGGTACAAACTTCAAGATGGTTACCATGAGTATGACATGCATTAGTGCTCCTTACTGAGAAAATCCCCAGTGAACCAGCTGGAATCATGAGAGGCATTGGTAGGCCACTTAAGTCCATAGATAGCAGCTGGGAAGAGGAGACAAAACCAAAAAAAGATAGTCTCATGAGAAAAGGAAACAAACTAGAATGAGAAAGTCTTTGCAATTCTGTAGCACCTCTTGTTAAAAATTACTAGAGATTGCCACCATACTTATCTCACTGCTCAAGGGGTGAGTAAATTTGATTTATTCAGTCTGATTTTATAAAATGGCATAGTGAGAAAAAATACATTATTTTAAAATATTTTACATATTTTTTTCAGAGAGTGAAATTAATAGTAATTAAAAGTAAGTTAGCAACTTACACATGAGGCCTCTTACAAGATCCATCTCTCATTTTATGGCCTGTCATGAGATGTTCTGGTTGATCTTCGTGATCCAAGGGCTGTTGATCCTCCTCTTCTAAGTCTTCGTTTTCCTCATCTCCGACCTCCTGTAATTGTTCTGACCCATCACCTACACCATTCATGGTCACTGCTGCCTGCAAAAGATCCTGATTGCTTCCGTTGATCATTTCCTGCCCTTGTAAAACTTCCCCGGTAGAAATGTTAATGGTGGCACCTTCCTCTAAAGATTCATTCTGAATTTCTTGTAATGTTTCTGTTAGTGTGGGATCTGAACCAGTGCCATCAGTCGGTGGAAGAATGTTCGTTATATTACTTGCAATACCAGTATTGTCAGCTAACGGATCAAGATTCAGGTCACTCTGAACATAAAAAGAAAACAAATAATAAAACATATTTGGAGAACTTTGATATACCATGAAAATCATTTACTGACCATAAATCAAAATTTCCAGACTTTAACAATAAGAATTTAACAAGCTTGAGTGGACAGAACAAAATACAATTTTGTAGCAACTTCCTGCGAGCTAGAAGAAGTATTTATACATATTCTATTAATAGATTCAAAACTGCTTGTTCTTTCATATGAAGAAAATCATCAGGTATGTAAACTAGAAAAAATGGCTCTAATCCACAGACCATATGATAGCTCTAAGATCACAACTTTCGTATCTAATAAACATTTTTTTCCTGTAAGAGATTTTCTATCATCCAAGATGATATGAAGATCATAATCAAGTTTTTTAATGTAAAAATTTTCTTATTAACAGTCTCATGTATTAAAAAAACCTTCAAAATTGTAGTTTGATATTTTATCCCTGCCATCAGTGTTGTGTGATGCTCTATAGTTCAATTTACGATTCATAGTTAGGTCTAGAATGTTGTCATTTTTATAAAATTCACTAACCCTCAATCTAAAATGTTCATTTGTTTGTAACTAGAAAGCATTTCCATGCAGATTGTTTTACATTAGAATCTTTTATTTATTAAATTAATGAATTTTATTGTTTTGTTAAAAAGTGAATTTAATTATTTACAAAAAGAATAAAAATGTTAAAATGGAATTGAACCTGGGAGCTTAGTGACATCATTTAAAAAATTTAAAAGGAAACAAAAATCACACGTGATGTTCTAAAACACTGAAGATAAAAAAATTATGCATTTAAATAGCAAATCTGTATTACACAGATTTACTGCACTTTCAATTTCTACAAAAAACTGTTGGCCTATGAATAAAAAACAATTTGTCTTTCAAACATTCACAAAATAATGAAAGTCAAAGTAGTCTTTGGATTTAATTTAAAATTGTACAAACCTGTAATGCAACAGAAGAAAAAACACAATTGTCAAAAGGCTGAGTATCAAACGATGCACCAAAAATTCCAGATGCATCAGACTTTGCTGGTTTGATTGGGCTCTCCTCACAAAGGACAAATTCCAGACTTTGCTGGGTCTGTGGAGAAGCAGCAGCAGCCGCTGCTGCTAGGGAGTGAGTCAATTCATCTGTCGTGTTAGACTCTATATCACTTGCATCAGCAGGCATGACATTTTCTGCTGCACCATTTAGATCATCACAATTAACAGCATTTGTATTATTACTACTGGAACCCACTGTTGTAATGGCCAAAGTTGATGGGTTTCCTCCAGCATCTACAAGAGCATTTCCGGAGGGGCCAAAAATCTGTTCATTTAATGTCCTTTCAATTTCAGTTATATTCTCCTGAAAAACAAAATCTTTCTTAAACAAAAGCCATTTATATTGTACACAATAATTCTAATTTTACCCTACCAACCTGGGTTAATGTATGTTGCTCTGCAAGTGGTAACGTGATGGTGCCAGATGCATCAGCATGAAGTGTATGAGTAATTACTTCTTGTACGGCCTGTAGATCTGCTTGCGTACCCAAATCTCCTACGAATGAAAAAAATAGTATAGCAAAATAATTACCAAGATTGGAATTAGATAATCAAATGCTGTCTTCTTACAATATTTATAAATAAAAATTTTTAAATTAAAATCATTGTTCTATTGCAATATAAAAACAATAGTTTTTACCTGTAGTAAATGACTGAACAATAGCATTCTGAGCAAAATCTGCCTCTGTGGGATCTTGTTGTGCATTAGTAAGAGTGAATGCTTGGTTGGTGAATGCCTGAGTGTACTCTTCAGATAATGTAGCAGTAAAGGCACCATTAATTTCTAATCCTGTGGTTCCATTAGTTATTTTGTTGACTTTCTCTTGCTGCTGAGCAGCCTAAAAACAATTCGAAAGTAAGACAACAAAATATTAACTATTTGGAAGTAGTTGCTCAAAGTAACTGTTATACTGTTAACCTTCTTCTGCAGGTATGCTTATTATGTCATAAAAGGACATTTAAAATGGGTATCATCTGAAGTATTATTCTAGAAAAAGATCTGTTACCCAACAATCAAAATTTTTTTGCCTTTACAAATTGTTGCATTTTATCACTGGTTCTTTCAATTCCATTCTCTTGCAACAAAATTCTTTTATTGCTTGTGAACTTATGTCCAAATGCATTATATATAAACTAAAAAAAGCAAGAGAATTAATATTATCCATATTTCAATGTAATATCACTCATCTCCTTATATTGAATAAACTGCAAATCTAATATCATGCGAGATTGTTTGTCAATGAGCACATCCTATAAAGTGGATTTGCCATGGGAAGAAAAAAATAGCTGATCTTCTAGTTGCCTGTACTAGAACTTTCAACTATAATGATTGGACTAAAGCGGGCTGCCAACCATTCCATTATAAACTTTATACACAAACTTTCATCACTTTATATCACTAATTTCATTTTGATAGTTATGTGTTGGGATTATGAAGGCTGTTGCTGTACCATTATAAATATGATCAATGATGGGATTTTGCAAACCCATAAGAGTAGCAAAGATTCTGAAGAACTTCTGCTGGACAGTTTCCCATTGTTTTGTGTGCAATTGCTAAAGAACAGTGCCAGACTGAAGAACATCAAAATTGATCTTACAAGCATTAAATATTCAATGTTTTAAAGAGTTAAATTGATTTCAAATACATCTAATAAATTTTAATATTTGGTTAGCTTTGTCAGCAGTGTAATTAGTCTGTTACAAAAATGACATTTTTAAATACAATATAATGCCTAGATCACAAATTGTTGTAACATGTTTTACAATACTCGACATTAGAATGTAGTTGAATGAAAAAGCAACTTTCGACCTAGAAAAGATACATTTATCAGCAAATACAAAAAATTCTACATCTCCGGGAACAAAGTGTAAATCGTATATAAAGATTACAAAAAGTAATGATTCCAGATTAGAAACCTGCTGTCCTCCAGAGCAAACCTTAAATCCATCATGTAATGTACCATTCATTTAAAAAAATTGTTTTTTAAATCTTTTATTTTAGTTTTAACAATGCTATTATGATACTACTTAAGAAAGCATGAAATTGTGAAAACACAGGTGTATACAAGTATTTCCAACAAATAGCCTATGGTATTTACCCAACACAAAATATTTTATTAGGCAAGTGGTACAATGTGTTCTCATGATGAATAACTCATGATGATTTGCAGTTGGAAGTTTGATTACATGTATATATGGCTTTGACACTGTCATATGACCTCAGTGTCTGAAGAAAATATTGTGCGATAACAGAAATAATTGAAATTATTGCAATGCTATGCTATTTGTGTTTTTTTTATAATATGTTTTATATTTTAAAATTGAGTCTTGAATGTGAGTCATGCTTTCGCACTAATGCTGTCTTTACAGAAGCTACCAAACACAATGTTTTACAAACAGCTGCTGTGGCACTGAACAGCTGCTGTACCATGGGGGATGCTTCTTTCAAGTAAACGTGATCCGTTTGCTTTCCAAACTATCACTATAAGCCCTTTTTAGGCTAAATTCTCTACAGCAGTGGGAGAGGGTAAAATGACAAATGCGCAAATAATACCTGTAAAGCCAATTCCGGGCGATGAGTTCTCATATGCTTGCGGCAATTGATTTTTGTTTTAAATGTTTTATGGCAATAAGGACATAACACAGACCTCTGTTCACTGTGTGTAACAGCATGTCGCTTGAGACTTCCATGAGTTGAGAAAAGATTGTTACACACAGGGCACATATGCATTTTAATCCCCTCATGAGTTCTCATGTGAGCTTTCAGGACACCATTTGAGATAAAACACCTTAAGACAAAGAAAACAAATTAGTCAACCAAGTGTTCTTTATTTATCACAAAACCATTAATACTTTCTAAATTTCAAGATTGAAATCAATCCAATTACAATATCAGCTATTGGTTTTCCAAAACTTGCCCATATGCTGCTCAGAAAATATAGATTAAAAACTCTCATAACACTAAAATAAATTAGATATTTAAAACCAACAGTTTTCCAAATACTGCAATAGTATAGTATTGATGGATACATAGTATAAACAGTTCTTTACTCTCCAAGAATATCATAAAAATTGCTGTTCCATATTGCATCATATGAAATAAGCATAATATTTCAAATGAATTGCATCAAGAATGAGCTTTTTTAGCTAATATGCAATATGAGAAGAAGGAGGAGAACGAGAAAATATATTTGAAACTTTTTTAATCAAAATCAGGTCCTCAATTTACAGCAAAACGCCTGGTAGTAGAGCCAGTTATAAGAGAAGATTCCTACTTATAGGAGACAATTCACGTTCCCAAGGCCAGTTGTATATAAACAATGCATTTATTTAATGCATTTTAGAAACCCTGTTATAAGAGATTTCCACCTATTGTGGACAAGATTTTATTTAGATTTTTGGTTTTGTTTTTTAAAACTACGATCATTTTTTGAAAAATCGTACCTGACTATATTTAAAGATCTAAATTTGAAGACCAGATTCTTTTAAGAAAAAATGTATCTTCAATATTGTAGTTACAGGAAGAAGTGGATTTATTAACTTTTACAATACTAGAAAATTCAGAGAATTTAATGAAAATCCAACCTTCACAATTCTTATAAGCATCCTTTGATCTATGGCAGAAAACAATTCAATGCACACATTGGAGTCATTTTTGAGAAAATTTTGAAAAATGTTATTAAGGCTTCTTGTAAAGTACCTCCAAAACTGAAAATTTCAGTGACAATTCTGTCTATAGTTCAGCCGCTAGCGTTGTTCACAGATGTACACAGACAGTATACAAAATGACTTTTGAAATAAACCAATTTTTTGGTATCAAAAACCCCACACCCACAAAAAGTGGATTCTGATTTCATGTCTTGGACAAAGTAATTTGCTACATATTTGAGCAAGCATTATCCACTTTTCAAATTTTAGGGATCCTTGAAACAAGTTAGTCTGTTGAAAAATCACCACTTTTTGCCACAGAATATTTTCTCTTTACTATGTATATGGTGTAAGAAAGTAAAAATGACACCCACAAAATTACATTTGAAGGAAGAAAAAATATAAATTAAATAATTCACACATGAAAAAATTAAAAATGATAAAAGAAAATAACTTACTTATTACACTGCTCACATTTGAATGGACGTTCTCCAGTATGCAAACGCTTCATGTGTTGTTTTAAATGGCTAGATTTTCGGAATCCTGCACAACACACTCCGCATTTATGAGGTCTTTCTGAGCTAATAGTATCACCAGGAAGATATATTTGGCTATGGGGTGCTTGCGACTGCACTAATCCTGAGATAAATAGAGCAATATGATAAAATGCATTCAAATAGGAACAATAAAACTAAAGAAAGAACTATTTTGTAAGCAGTTTTCTGTCCATGTGGATTTGCTTTGAAAACTTTTCTTCTCAACAAAAAATATATCTGGACATAGACACATTCTAAAATTTCTAAAGATATATTCAATTGATTAAACAACACTTCACTACCATTTTCAGTAATAATAATTGGTTCTTGAAGGGTAACTGGAGGCAGAGTAGATAAGTCAATCTTGGGAGCACGATTTTTTCGCTTGGCTTCAGAATTTTCTTCAGATTCTCTAATGTGAGAAAGAATGTGAGTCTTGCGGTGACCAGTTGTCCGAAATGTTTTAGGGCAGTGTTGACAAGCGAAGGGTTTAGTTCCTGTATGTAACCTGGTATACAAATCACCATTATGTTTCCTAATATTTTATCACATTCAATTCAAAGTATTAACAAGATATATTTTATAGTTACATTACCTCATATGTACTTTCAAACTGCTTGCAGATGAGAATTTCTTGCTGCACACACCACAAATATAATCTTTAACTCCTGTGTGTGTTCTGATGTGAGCAGTGAGGGCTGATTTCACAGCAAAGGAGCGGAAGCAATGTGTGCACTATAACAAAAATGCCTTTCTTAGCTCTTTTTTCCTATTTTGAAACATATAAATAAATATACACACACACATACATACATGTGTGTATCTTCTTGAATGTATTTATACTGTACCTTATACGGTCTTTCATGGGTATGGGTTCTGATGTGGCGTACCAGATCTGATGGTTTTTTGAATTCTTTAATGCAATATGAACACTGATGCCATCGGATGTTGCCTACACGACGCTGACGAATATAATATCTCCTAAAGAAAAGAAACAAAAAAATGGCCAACATAATAAATCAGAATTAAATGTTCAATGTTTGGTGGTAGCTATTATTTATTTGTAATACATCCTCTCAATATAATATGCCCAGGATACATGCCTGTTACAATTTATCAGAAACCATTGGCACAAACACCTGTGAGTGTGCCACTATTGGACAGGGAATTACTCCACTGACCTGCCTCCAACGGATTTTAAGAAAAAAGATAGAAATTTACAGAGGGACAGATTACTGCTATGTACATTAGTTGTTCACAACTCAGAACAATGCTACCTATGCTCTTAATATCACCTAGGGGAAAATGAGTTTTGGGGACACAGGAGGGGGACAGTAGAGGAAATGGTGGGGGGCAGATGAGAACAAGTGGATGATCAGCTGGACTGGGTCTGAATGAAGTTTCACATGCATAATTTTACAAAATGAGATTAATTACATTTTTTGAAATTTTGAACTTCTGCGAACCCCCTGAAACCCATATACAAATTTTACACATTTGGAATAGATTGCTTAAGCTTTCATCGCCAGAAATAGATTACTTTGTCTGGGAATAGTTGCACTGACCTAATACAAGTCTCCGTAGATGATATCAACCTACAAAATTGTAAAACTAATATTTTTTTGAAAATTTAATATTTTAATAAAAATGACATGTATGCCATTGTGCACCATCCATACAAAAAGGAAAAAAATTGAAACAGATTGTGAAAATATTGTCAATGCATTTGTTGAAAATTGTCACCATTTAATTAAATATTTCGAGAAAAATGGTTTCGTAAAACTGTACATATTATTTGAAGATCAATTCATGACAAGGGGTTCCTTTAGGGAAAAACAAACAAACTACTTAACTGGAACTTTGCAGGAGAGAGTAAAAACATTTTACTATTAACCCTGCTTCCTCCATCTATCTACTGATCTTGGGCACTCTGACATAAAATTTCACCATTTATAAAATTAACCTTGAAAACCTTGAAGTAAGTAACATAATTGTATTCTACTATGCCAGAAAATTACCAATGCATCATAAACAACGAAGATTGTTAATAAAAAAATTGTATTGTACAAAACTCACCGCACTGAGCCATCCAAAGCTTTCTCAGCCAAAGCAACAAAAGTTGTAGAAGATGAGTTTCTAGGCTTTGTCCTTACAATGCCAGTTGAAAAGTGTGGATGATGATGCACAGTGGATGTGGGCATATCACTCACTATTGCACTTGATGAAACAGCATTTGAATTAAAAGTTGGCAGACTACTTGTGTTGCTTCTTGAAATACTGGATGAATCTTTCATAATATCTACAACAAATTTGCAATTTAAATACACCTGAACTGTGCTACATTGCATTCTTCCATCCCTTCTAATTTTAATTTTGGGAATTGATTAAGCAATCACCACTTAACATTCACTAACATTCTCACTCGTTTTTCAGTAAAAGAATTGAGCACTGAACAAAGGAAAAATATTATTTAGTTGTTAGTTAGGACTAGCAATTTCTGACCATAAATTAGGATACTGTTAAATAATAGGAATTAAGTTAAAAATCAATGACCTTTTGCTGTAGAAAAGTTAATTTTTTTTAAGGTGTTTGGTTTTTGATGATTATGTGTACACAATTAGTAACACATTACATGAATAGAATAGGAGGGGAAAAAAACACAAACACAAACACACACACAAACAAACAAACACACAAACAAACACACACACAAACAAACACACACAAACAAACACACAAACAAACACACACAAACAAACAAACACAAACAAACACACACACACAAACACACACACACAAAAACACACACACACACACACAAAAACACACACACACACACACAAAAACACACACACACACACAAAAACACACACACACACACAAACACACACACACCAACAACACTGCTTTTTATTCACTTTACAATTATAATTTAATTTTTTATTATGGAAATTAGGCGATGCAATAAATTAAAAACTTTTTAGTGACAATATTAATTTCAGAGCTGGTGTCCACTGAATCATTCAGAATGAAAGATACCATAATGTATCAACCACGATACAGAATTTATAACAAAGTAAACAAGCTAATATCTTGAATACCTACTCCCTACCACCGTGGTCCAAAAATCCCTGAAGTTGAAAATTAAGAAAATGTAAGGTTTTTCAAGACTTCATTTCATACAAGACAAATAAAAATGAAAAAACACAGACCTGAATTTACAGACTGATCTTTTCCAGAAAGTCCACTGTTCACCAGAGCTTGCTGCAAAATGTCGGAATCAGTTTGTGAGGTAATTTTTTCAGTCTTATCTTCTATTTTTATAGAATCTGTAGGTCCTGTCACACCTGTACTTATATCTAAATTCACATTCATTAATTCTGGCTCTTCCAAATTTTCTGAATTCACCTGCAAGAACAATTAAAAATAAACATGTATAAAGGTTAAAAACTCTTGTATTCAATGCAATATAAACCCACGAAGAGGAAGAATTTCACCTTGTGAGCATCAGAAGCATAATGCATACGACTCATGTGTGCATTAAGACTGCCAAGTTTCTTAAAGACACAAGTACATTCAGAACATTTGTAAACTTGTTCACCTGAATGAGGAATTGTGTGAACCCTAAGAATGTGTGCCCGAAGGTTACCTGAAAAACCAAAAGCAACTTATGAAACATGAAAAAAATTTAAGTCAGTAGAATTAGGTAAGTTTCTAAGTGTATGTTTCTGCTAAAACGTAAGTTATAAAACCTTTTTGACTAAATGCAGCAGCACAGAAGTCACAACGAAATGGCTTAATTCCATTGTGTTTAGACATATGAATTTGAAGAGAGCCTTTTTGATTGAATGCCCGAGGACATAAAGCACACTGAAAAGACGAAGAGTCAAATTGATATCAAGGCAATAAGGTAGAGCATTTAATTTTAGTTCTATGTAGTAAATTCATTTAAAAAGCGATATATTTAGAAATATATTAGTACCTTGAATGGTCTTTCACCAGTATGAATTCTCTTGTGACGAACTAATTGGCTAGGTTTTTGAAAACACTTGGCACACGTATCACACTTGTGAATGAAAGTACTTCGATCAATGTTTCTTTTATGACTTTTATGTGATAATGAGGCTTTGACCTAGAAAGAAACAATAAGAAATTATCTTTCATTACGTACCATTGGAATGAGTAAATTAGTAAAAAACCAAACATAACACAAGACAGTAAAATTGCCTTCTTTATAAATAAGGGCCACTTATGTCAAAATTAATACTCTTGCCAATGATTAATAACAGGGAATTAGATTAATTTTACATCTATTGCTTTCATCACAATGCACGATGTTAAGTTACTATCTAAACAACTTTAGTAACAAAATTCAAAATCAAAGTTTACGAAGAGTGGTTAAAGTGGACTTACATCACTGATATTAATGCTAAAAGACTTCAGCAACACTTTGAAATTCAAAAGTATTCTACAACTTCACAATATAATCATGACACTATTTTAAGGAATTAAAAATACTTTTCATAAGTCTACAACAAAATCACTAAATGTAAAACTTGAAAAATATTGAAGATGTGTTCTCTTCCGTATTTCATGTACTGAATATATTGAGTACATGGTTGGACAGCATTAAGACAACAATTCTAGACATTCTTTCTCTCTTTTACTACTACTTAATGAGCTGCTTTAATGTTTGATACACAGGAGAAATTGATATTAAAATCACGAAGAAATTGGTGAATTTATGTGCACAATATATTTGGGGTTTTATAACTTACCACACAATTTAAGTGAATGTGCTGTCACACACATTCATTTCAATGAAAATTTTTTGAAGCAGGAGAAAGTGTAAAAACAATTTATGACAAAGAATTCTGCTAATTATCAAGGTCTTAGGAATTTTTTGTGACACAGATACTGATTATGAAATCTGTCCATTTCCATTTTAATATTTTAAGTATATCTTGAAACATTTACTTATACTTTTAAAAATCAATTTAAAAAAATGGAAATGGAAATTTCCTTTACCATGAGAGCAAAAAATTATTGGCAATTCTAATCAAATAATAATTCATGCTACGGGGGCATGTATAACTGTCTACTACACCCAACACTTAACGAACTATTTCATTGTATTAAATAGCCCTTAAATTTGAATGGACAACACTATTTTCAAAGAATGTTTCTGAAATTTGTGATTGAACTGTGAAGTACAAGTTACCTTGTAATGCTCTTTCATATGATCCCGAAGAAATGTTGCTCTTGAGAAGTGTTGATGGCACTGTCTACATTGATAGAGTTTAGAAGTAGGTGTTTTGGTCCAGTCTTCTTGGTGTTCTTTAGCATGTATATCCAGCTGAGCCTGTATTATTTTCAATAATTAAAATTATTTAGTTACATTCAAAAACAAAAAAATAAAATTTCATTCACTGATATGCAGATAGAGTCTGTTATGAAAACGTTAAGTAACAAACTGTGGGGCCTGGTTTTTAGGATTTTACAAATGTAATTTTAGGCCTTTTCAAAAGTCGATTCAGCCCCTTTTAGGTTCTTATATTTATTTTTCTTTAATCATTTTAGTACATAATATTTAAATACCTATCTCATTTTATTCACAGCTTTACTTCTGACCTGTTCTATTCTCTATTATGTAGTATTGTAGGTTATCACAAACATTAACAAAAACAAAGAAAACAACATACAATTTAATAATAATTTTTCAACTTCTAAAAAACATTCAAACCAAATTCAAACTTAACATTAGCATTCAAACCAAAAATTACCTTTAAGATGTAATGGACAATCATGAACAATCCTCAAACGTTTCACGAGAAGGACCTCCTATTGTCTCTCAACGCACATTTGAAACAAGAAAGGTTTGTCCAACACATAAAATCAATAGTGCTAGCTTCAAAAATTCCAATGCTTTCAGTCTGTGAGGTAATTATCCAAATATTTCACCTCCAAGAAAAATTACATTTGTCTTATCTTTGTGTAACCATGATTACATTGGATTTTCGTTGGATTTAAGGTGGAGTATTGACAAGAATACAACACCTATAGTCCTGAGTACTTCCATCCACAAAACAGCTTAAATGAGTTCATTGCTTCATATAGTAGAAGATATGCATATTAATCTAAATAGAATCAATATAGTCAGCAATGTTAGATTCTGAGTCTAGGTCACCGTAAATTCCATTTCATCAAGATTAGTTTTGTTAAGTCAACTTTGCATGTTTTCAAGAAATTCCGATTTGGTCTTTCTTTTTTAAAGGATAACTCATTTTAGCCATTTTTATGGTCTACAGGATTCTTGAAATTGAGTCAGAAACATTTGAAACTGATGTTTATTAAAATAACGACATTAAGAAGGCACAAGATAATTTAAAACCTACGAATCTGGGTCCTAATCATCAACTACTATTGTGTTATATCCAAAAAAATTCCATACCTGCGTGCTGAATTCATCCCCACATTCTGGACAGAAAAGACTTTCTTCTCTTTCATGTAACATTATATGGGCTTTTAAACTTGCCATCCTAGAGAATTTTTTATTACATTCTGGACATGATGGATTTTCTGTATTGTGTGTGACCAGATGAAGAGTTAAATTATGCTTTAAAACAAACAAAAAAATTCACATGAAAAGAACTGTTGATTCGGATTTCTTTTATCCTTATTTAACGATTTCATGAAATACCTCAACATTGAAAGACGCTGGGCATTCTGGACATGTAAATGGTTTATCATCGGAATGCAGTTTGAGATGCTTCTTCATTTGGGACCATTTTGAAAACTCTTTGCCACATACTTCACAACAGTATGGGCCCTAAAAACAAACGATTAAAAATTAAAACAATTTTCATAATAAAAAATTTCTCACTTCAGAAGCTTTTTAACATTTACAAGAACCCACAAACATCTCGGATACTAAGAAATTTCATAAAATTTGACCACCACAAATCTTTGGCACATTATATAGTTGTCATGACTACTTAACCTATGTATTTCTCTAACAGTTACTAAAATTTGGACTATAATCTGGGACAAGGTCCTGAAATTATGACTGGCAGAAGCAAGTACTTCTAAAATTTGTTGTTCTTTCTTTCTTTCTGTTTCTTTTAATACATAAAGGACCTTTTTAGATACTGCTGAAGATTTATTCCAAAATTTCCATTAGTGATGTTTCAAAACTGCTTGGTTCACAACTAAATTTATTGCCAGTGTAGTGCAGCAAAACATTTCAGGCATTGAGAATACAAAAACAGGGAGCAGAGCGACAGAAATACGCATATGTCAAAAGTTCAAGAAAAGCTGAATATTAAATTAAGAATAATAAAAACACCGTTTTCAAATACAGAGGTGACCAGATTACTACACTAAAATTTCACCCCCAGGCTTAATGGATGATGTACGTTCTGAGATACATCTGACAAAAGTAATGGTTTGAAATGTGATGTCTGTTCATGGGTACTAAAAATGTATACATAGTTAATAGTATAATTAGTCATAACTGATACATAAGGTTCTATGTTACACAAAGAATCATTCGTAATCATGCATGGTGTCACTCCATGTCACAATAATAAAGGAAGTTGGAAAATATCTTATAGACATATAAGTCTGCACTCCAATGGGCTACAAATATGAATCACATATACATATCCCATCCCCTGATAAGAATCCTATAGAAAATGTTTGATCTATAGTTAAAAAAAAATAAAAAAAATGAAAAAACCCAGAAAAACTAGCTCATGTAACAACTCTCTCTCGCATCTGGCAAAATGCCCTTGAAATTGAAAGAATGGATTAAAAATTGATTTCCAATATTCCTTCTAATAAATATGGTATTAATGAATAAGGGCATATTTATGAAATATTAGAACCATGTAAATCCAGTTTATTGTCAAGATCCATGGTCGCAAATACAGTTTGTTCCATTCAATACCTCTAGCCTAATAATTTGGCCACTTCTAAGAATAAAATTACAAAATTCCTATTTTATTTACAAAGAAATATTTAGAACTCTTTGAAGCAAGGAACAAAAAATATACATTGTATTGATCACACGGAAAACTGAAAAAATAATATATAAAGCATGAGTTATGATAAACTTCAAAAACTTTTCCACTTACTTTCCCAATAGGAGGTTCAACTTCTAATTCTTCTCTCCTGGGTCGCCCAGGACCTCTTTTTTGCTTGGGCTCAGGTACTAATGACTGTGAGAATTGAGGCGAGATTGTGTTAGCTAAATTCAGCGATAAATGAGTGTTACTATTTCCTGAGGTTTGAAGATGAGAAGTCTGGTCCATATGTACTGAGAGAACATCATCTCCACTTGTAAGACCACTTAAATCTACTGTTTCTATACCTATGCCCATATCTGGAAGAATACTGTTCTTTGGAACAAGTTTATCTTTAGACAATAAATCATCTGAAAGAATAATTGGATTTCCTTCATCAGTGAGATCTGCTCCATTTAACACAAGTTGACTAGTTCCTCCTGTAAGCAACGCCAACTGAAACAAATTGAATTTTGATATTCATAATTAAATATTACAACAATAACAAAAAATACAAAATAAGAATTTAAATTACCTGACTAGCATCAAGAAGAATTGTATTTCCTGTGAGTGTTTTCAGTAAAAAGTTTTGAGATACTGCTCCTACATCATTTACAGAATTATTGATCATTGAATACAGTGGTAATGTGATATATGTGGTACCATCTTCAAGCCTGGAGTCTGAACATACAGAAATGTATTTAAGAAATGAGTCTATTCAAGCTAGAGAAAAAAAAAAAAGGACCATACACATGTATACCTGATTGATTCAACAAAGTGCTTTCACTTGAGAATACAAGATCTGTATTTTCTAAAATTGAATTGCTTGAGAGGGTCACCGCTGAAGGATTGGTGGAAATTTCTCCTGACGCTTGCCCTTCCATATTAATTCTTTAAACCACCGCAAATCTTTTTCTCGATGATACAAACGTTTATTAACAGCATGCACTGAAAGAAAAAAATAATATATATATACTCATGTTAACAACGTCTACAACTACATGCACATCATCTTATCTCAAAACAACTTAAACATTCTTTACTCGTTAACAATTTTGACAGTATCATCCCCGAACATGGTTTACAATCTAATGTCAAATTTGAGGTTAAGACCACGAACTCGAAAACAAAAACGGACAAAGCAGTCATTGTGTGGTCCAGAGGTAGAACACGCATTCCTTTTTAAATTACACAAATCCTCATGGATCACCAAATGAACACTACACAAACTGTTCCAAACATGGATATGATATCAACAGTAGAGCGGGCAGCTTCATTCATATTTTCATTTTGGCGTAAGAAGGATCGGCCTACTTTACAGTATCATTCCGCCCCACGAAAAACACTTAGGACCAAGCCCAACAAGCAAAGTAACACAATATCATGACATAGACAAAATGTTCAAAACATATTAATGTTATATACATTAACACAGTTGTATTAGCAATACTTATCATATCAACTCCACTAACTTTCAAGTCATTTTATTCTGACATTCCACAATCATGGCGGATCAGGAAAATATTCGGAACTCCTCCCAGCAACCCTCGCGATTGAAAAAGTACGGGTTTACTCTGTACTCACTGCTCATAGATGGCATGGCACGTTATAAATAATCTACTGCCATCTGGCGGACACAAAAATAACTGTAAATCAGATCGCGCGAAGAATGCTTCAAATCGGTGCCGAAAAATTGCCAGGCAAAATATGTGCCGTACGTGTTACCTTAAAAAAGAAGACAATGTATTATTTTTATAAGTCTACCTTCAGAATTATGCCGAGCTTTAAATAATGAAATTAATTTTTTCACTCATCAAGCAAGAAAAATTGAAAAGACACTTTTTCAAGGTAGGTACGTTTCGTGTACTTTTTGCTTATCAATTTCAGGCAGTTCAAGCATTTATTTTCTTGACCTGAAAAAATGTTCAAAGTGTAGTTGTTTTTTAAGACAGAAACTGTCATTGTATATTTCTTTTTTCAAAGAGTTTGATTATTTTTATTTATTTATTTAAGTAGCGATATGTGCAATCAGTGCACGTCTTCTTGAGCTCTGGGATACCTTACCCTCTTCCTAACCATATTAAAATGAATTTTGAATATAAGTTGCAATGAAAAAAAGAGCTATATATTTTGGCTATTATCCCTCTTCGTG